>LQNS02278183.1:987011-1058306 GCA_001587735.2 Parhyale hawaiensis
GATTACTTCTCCTAGGTTTAATGTACATACAAACAGTTTTAACTGTATTATATTCAATACACAGTTTGCTGGCTTCGCTCTCGCAAATAGAGACCAATTTTTGCAGCCCACTAGAATGGGGATAAGTTTGTTCTATTGTATTTGCCACATTACAGGAGGTTTGAAGAGTGGTAATTATGGGAAATCATTTATTCACTTAGAGAGCAATTACGTTCGTTATCATGCTTTTAGAATTATTTTTAAAAAGTCTTAAATTTTCAATTTCGCTAACTGCGAACGCAAAAAGGGTCTGTCGTACGTGCTGTGTCGTATCATGCTTTGAGTAGTGGAAAGTAATGATTTTTAAGATTTTCTATATACTGCAGAACTGTGCTTTTTATAAATACATTAAATATATTTTCTCACGCAGAGTATATCATCGTAGATCTGCATCATGGACATAAAAATATTCGAAGTCACCCTCCCTAAACGACACCGAAAATGGAGTGTACATAGAAAATGGGAAAATTTTAGACTAACTCTACGGACTTAGCGCCGATTACTTCAGTAAAAGCACGGGAAAGAGAAGTATTTCTTCGCAATATAAGAGGAACTGTTCAGTCATTTTGTTCTACTTTATCTTAATCTACAGTCAGTATTAGAATATTAATAAATTATTTATGGACACATTGTGTTCACTCACCGTACATGCCAGTACTGGTCGACATGCACTTCTTGATATATCTATGAGCTGCAGGGCTGGAGGGTGTTGAAATAACCAGTTGACGGACCATCTTATTAACTCTTCAAGCTCGAGATAATTCGTCACTCTTTCAGATAAGGCAACTTGTGTGCTTGATTGAAATCGATGTAAAAATCTTATGCATCAAGCCGAGGGCAGTTTTCAAGTATCAAATACTGATTTTAATCGTACAACATCAGACTGATATCAGGGCCCTTTGAATTCCATACAGAAATCAATTTTCGTAGCAAGAACATCATTTGAGTGGCAGCTGCATGGTCCCCAAGCAATTAAAGTGTTACAGACGACAACATTACCTTAGTCTAAAATTTCTAATTTGAAATGCCCAAAAAGTCGCTATAAACTTTCTGATATATCATTAATGGAGATTTGTTGTATGAAATTATTTCAGAATTTCTATTATGATGTACCATGGCTGTTTGTATCTGTGTGTAATGAACTTACCAAACATATCGCATTGCCTTGCAGAGACTGTTCATCAACCTTTAGTAATGTAGTAGCTTTTCTCTAAAAATCTTTCTCTTCTAAACTTTGTAAGTTGATTTCACCGGCAATACTCCAAAGTCGGTTTTTTGTAAGTTCAGTAGCTACGCAAATGCTTGAGACAAAAAGTACATAGTGACAAATTCGTAAAGGCCGATCAAGACGTTAGTCTTATCAACGCGTCCACTCATCCACTCGTCCGTATGTGTTACTCTGCCGTAGGAACAGCAGAAAATTGCATTGTTTTCTAAGTTTATTTCATTCTAATTTAAAGATATATGTATCCGCAACTCCCCGAGCGACAGTTGGCGAGCAACTTGATTTGACGGCCAACAATTTAAGAACTTTTGTGGCGTATTCAAAGTTGTGGTAGCAGTGCCGTTACACAACATTCTTACGATTGAATGAGTGAACATGTTCAACGGACTAACGTGTAAACATTCCTTAACACGAAGATGTGATGGGTTAATTTTAATAATATTGAAGTGATTAGTGCAGAAAGAGTTGAATTTACTTGTCAGGATGTATAAGTATATCGTTGATGCTCATAATGTTTATACAATTCGTGATTATATAATACTCGTTAACATGTCAATTGATTCTAGTTTTTTGTTTCCAAAATTACTGAAGCCTTGTTGTCCCAAAGGTGGGTTCGCGCGATGGTGAAATGAACGAGTTACTTCAGCTCCAAGATCGAATACATTGCTTTATGTGCTCAAACAGCACACAAGCGTAATGCTTTCTGACTTTTAATTCCTTCCATATTTGACACACATCCGATACTTTAATAATTTGTTATGAACTTTGTTGAGCAGTCTAAATAATACCAATGACCCTCTCTAAGCACTTTATCAAACTCTTGCAGAGTAAATTGACTTAATGGCTGTCATTTTATTACACTTTCTGACAGACATGTAGTAGTTAAGTCAACTCAACAGCTCAACAGTACATGTTGCAAGTAACTAAGGAACATTAAAGTTTGTACCTTTAATTATCGCGTGAACCTGCTTTAAGCTGTGGAGCAAGACTAATATGTCATTACGGGATCAAAAACCATCATCTTCGAGGACAAAATCGGAAGACTGAGTTTACTTTTCAAGCGCTGAAACATTTTCAGTGATTGTATCCAGTGTCGATAAGCATGCCAGTGTGAGCATAAAGCATATACAGCATGTGACGGGCTGACACCTCGTAGTTGTCAGCATTAGCAAGCTTCATTAAATTGCAGCTTCACTAGGAAGAACGCCGTCCCATACTCACCACTCTTTTCTGTGTAATGAGGAGACGTTCCTGCCTTACCGTCGTTGAGTATTAAATACTTTGCCTACCAGAATCCAGTCTCTTACAACGTTAGTGGGAATACCATGACGTAGTTGCTTATTTACGACAGATTATGCAAAAATCTGTTAGGCTTCACAATCTCTAGAAGATAATGTGACACTTCAGCAGAACTTGCTGGTTGCGGCTGTTCATTTGCGTGACAGGTTGCGTAAAAATTAACCAGGCATAAACTGTTGTGTTTCTTACGTGCCAGAAAAAATCTTAAAAATCCGTATCTGCCGTCACACCTGTGGAAGAAACCGTTACCTAACTTCAAAAACATGCAAGTTGTTGCCGCCAGATCTTCTGCCTGCTAGGCGCCGCAGTCCAGGGGGGGGGGCTGATGTAACAGCCGAGTGGCGGTTCTCCACAGCCACTTATGATGAGCAAATTTGTGGCGCGGAGTGCAGGAACTCGCGTAAATCTTACGGAATTACCGTTCGAAACGAGTAAATTTACACTCTGAGCTTATTGCTTCTAGCTGGCTACAGGTTCTTATTGAAAAATTTTTTATACACATCTCAATTAAAATATTAATGCAACATTGATCATAATGGCGCAACGTTGCAGCGTTTGTTGCATTTAAAAAATGAAACAAAACTTACGATTCGTTTTTTTTTTCCAAAAATTCAGACTATAATGTCCGCGAGATCTCTTTCGCTCGACGGCCCCGTGAGCTCACATTAGTAGAAAAACTCAATGAAAAAGAATCTGGTCTGAGCGATCTTACGTAACCTAAACGTAATTAAGAAAAAAAACTTGGAACAACAAGGACATCAAGGTGCAATTGATTGCTGGGGCGAAGTCAAGCATACTTTGTTTGACTTGTCTGGAATTTTTGACAAGGACATTAATTAGTTTCGGTGCTGTGAGTTGTGTTGCAGCCGTTAACAACCGTCTGATTACTCCTGAGATATCTAAAAACTCTATTTTACAGACTAGGATTGATTTTCGGAAGGCTCATTGGCAATTCATTTGGTGTTAACGCTTGACGCGCAGTTCAACGGGTCGTAATCAGGGCACTTGTTTGACGTTTTGGACATGTCAAGCCTACTGGGCTTGAGTTTGCATCCCAATCAAAACCACTTCAAGTTTCAGATGAGACTGAAAACTGCCGTTCACGGACTGTATCATCCCGTAACCCTGCAACACAGCCTTCCCTCCCCCTATTCTCGCTTCATTCGCTATGCGATCTCTCTAGTGGGCTGAGCACCTCCAGAGATGAATTATAAAGCTCCTTCGTTTGGCGATTTAAGTCATCCCACTCATCCAAAACCTCAAATAGTTACTTTTGCTTCACCCAGTTCAACTCATTTTTGGGTGTTAACCTTGATTTTTTTCATCCATAAGTCGGCCGGATACTTAATCATCGAGTTTCCAACCGTCACAAGTGCACTTGGGTTACTTTTAGCACCTGCAACACGACTGAGAGTAGCGAGACTAGCTCTTGTCTGAGCTTTTAGAGTATGATTTGCTTAGGTCGACTTCGATGAGCCAAGCGAATAAGCCCTTAGGACATGTTCAATTGGACTCCAAAATTAAGCCTTCGAACCTTGACTGGTCCAAAATTTGAGACCGCAGCTTCGTATCTGACAGGCTGCCCTGTTAGCTTGAGCCGGCTGAAAACTTTACTGAACTAGACTGATTTTTAGAAGGTTTCAAGATTATCTGACCAAGGGTCGACGCCTGAATGTCAGTTCTACAGGTCGAAGCCAAAGCATCAGTCTAAAGCTTATAAGGAAAAGTCAAGTCTCTAAGGTCTCATTTCGGTGACCAATCGAACGCTCTCTTAATTCGAGTAACGCAGCACTGGTGTGTAGTTAGTTTATCCTGCTGTTGCAGTTGGCCTTCATTTGGCGTGATGGCAGCATGAATATTAATCGTGATCTCTGCAGGCAATAAGTGCGTCTTAGCGCTAGTTGCAAGTCATCGCTCTCGAGACCACAGCGCGCATTTTTTAAGGTTATGGCTTACTGTGATAAGAAGAGACTCTTACCTAAGGTTTTCTTCTTTTGCGTGTTGCCTGCTGAAATTAGGATATTCTAACCGTTTTCATATATCCTTTGAGAAACAAATATGCATGTTTCAATAAATCTCACTCGTACTGGCAGTGCGCTTTCTCGGTCCCGCTTAGTTTTGCAGTTTTGTTATTTGTGCGAAAAATTTTTACTTTCTTGTTCATGATATTTGTATTTATTCCTGAATGAAAAGTAACACGTTACCTATGTATGCATAAGGACGGGCAGGAAGAGAAAGGAAGGAGAGCAATATCGAGGATTACCAGCAGAATAGTGAAAAAAAAGTCAAAACCATATTGACGCTGGTTACTAGATTAGAGTTTCGAGGGAATTGGCCGCACTGTTGCTCTTCATAATTAAAATTGGAACGATGTTTGGAGTATTAGACAGTATAGGGAAAGATTTACACGTCTATGCCCTGGTATAATAATTCACCTCGTTGCAATAGTGTTTACGAATATATTTTGTGGTTTACTAAAACAAAACAGATTACATATACTTCACGGACTGTAAGCGTTAGTGAACTCTAGGGTTGCAGTCCTCAAGACTGGATTTACCGTCAGCCTGACATTCTGCATTTACGGAATCGACTTGACGAAACGCAAATCGTTTCAGTGGAGTATTAACCTTGGTATTAACCGTATAGCGCTTATGGCTAACTTCTTCCGATGTTGCTGCCAATACTGTCCCTACGAGTGACCAAACTTCCCTCAGCGGTTTGGATTTAATATCCATTTTTGGACCTTGAAGAGTTGAAGATCCCATTGGCCTGTGGCATCAGTGCGCTGTCATCTGTACGTGCCCCAAGAGCGCGGGCCCAGTCCCCTGTCCCATTTGCAGGAGAGTCTGCCTTGACGGTGCTTGCATTTGTTCCAAGATTTGATCTGCGAGCCTGAGTTTCTTTCTTGGAATGTTTACAGACGAGACTTGTGTACTTGAGACAACTGCATGACAGCAGCCACTTGCAATCCTCTTTTAATTCCGACTTAGGCAACACTAAACCTGAAATCCTTCTTTCGGCACGTCTAGATCTGATGTGGTTACTGACATCTGCCTGCTTGCCCGGGCTGTTGCGTGTTTGTTTAAACTGACAGCCTGCGTACATCTGTATGAATTACGGTGTGATGAGGTGACATCTTCATGTAAACAAGGAGCCTGTTGACATCTGTGATTTATGATGAAAAGACAAGTCTAGGGACTGTTGAATGCCAAGTGACTTTCTCAGAACAGTTTTTCTTGGCATCCAAAGGCACTTGACATAATGTTTATAACACTATAGGAAGTATTAGGACCTTCCCATGTGGTAGATTTTTTCCGCAGGCAGTAAGTGAAACGAAAATGTTTGATACAGTTGTTTAATGCAGAATGGAGAAAATACCGCTTACAATTTCTCAACCTACTGGGCCCACAGTGCCTTAGACCAGTAATTTTCATCATTTTAAAACAGTAACTATTTTCTCTTTGAAATATACCAGTGCAGAAAATTTTATTATACTGTGTACATGACCGATGTCCAGTGGGTAGGTTGTAAATTGCACCTACGGCATTGAGCATTAACTGGTGCTTGCTTGAAGATCACATGAAAAATTTTCATCGCAATAATTGTATTATACTTTTTTTAGAAGAGGGAGGAATATATTTTTTCATCTTTCTGAAAATTATACCTCTTAAAAGTTTTCATTTCCAGCACAGAGGCCTACCGGTAGTGAAAAGAGTTAGTTTCTAATTAATCTTGTCTAACTACATATGTCTTTCTGAACATAGCACCCATTAAAATTCATCTTCGCACATGCTCTAGATGGCGCGAAGAGTTAATTGATTTGAAGCAGTATGATCACTTTGGGAAAGTGCGTTCCGATTTGTCTCATCTGAATCTTATCCAAAATAATAATATTCAGCCTGGTTGTGAGTGGTCTAGTAAATTCAATATATCTGCTAGGGAAAATTGGACTCTACCAGTATGAACTCGCTCTCCTCTACCCGCCCAATCTGTTTATTGATTAGTAGATAATAGGCTTCATCCTTTAATTACATACTGTCATATAATAGTTTGCAAGAGAGATACTTTCTAATTAATAGGCACTGCATTAAAAGAACGAAGTCAAGTACAGTGTGTTGAAATACAGTACTGTACAACAGTGACCTAGTTTACCGCACTGTTTGAATAAACAACAATGGATCAGAAAAATTGAGAAAACATAAGATGAAAGAATCGTTGCGTCTGCACATATCCGTAACACGAATGCCCGAAGCGTAGTACGTCACTGAACGCTTGCCCGCCTGTACCTACTCTCCCCCAACAGTGCGTTACCCGATCTGTTCGTAACTGGAACCGCCTCCGGGTATGAATTAATTTCGAGGAACAGCTAATATGCCACTGTAGTGTTCGTGCAAAGCTGAACCTAATAAAACAAAATTGCCCCCAAGTTGGGGCAAAGCTGATCCCTATCGACCCTAAAATTTGGTTACGGTGCGAAGACTTCAAATCGCCCCTAAATTATTATAATTACGGAGTAGAAGTTGCCTGTCATCTCGAGAACTTCAATGGGGCAAGTTTTCCCTATCTCCCCTAAAATTCGGTTACGGGTAATGCTTTTCCTTCGCCCGTAGCATATGATTACAAAGTGAAGGTTTCCTATCTCTTCGAAAACTTGGTGACGGGCGAAGCTTTCCTATCGCCCCTAAAATTTCTCTCTTCCATTCCTAGAGGGGAAAGTGACACAGCAATTTCCAAGAAGGAATTCTGACTGCCTCCTACAACAATGCATGGGAAATGACTATGGGTTAATTTACTTGTCAGCTTACGTAATTTATTGAGGAAGAGAAATTCGAAACGATAGTTGCATGTTTTCCATCCTGGTCATTAACGAAATCTATTTTATGCAGTCAGGTTCTAATAGTGAAGAGTTTTAAAGTCTGTGAACAACCAAAGGATTTTTGAAACGTTCGGTCAGTATTGCAATATGCCTGCAAGTAAACTATAGAAAAAATGTCTACGATAATTTGAAGGCTTAGAAAGTTTAAAAAATTAGATATTGGCAATATTTATAAACTATGTACATTGTACGTAGATTAAAGCGTACCTGCTTCGTGTGTATATACTACGTACAGAAAACACTCTTGTAACGTAGCACAAAAACTCATTTTTCCTACTAAATATAGCACAAATTACTTGACACGAATGTTCTGTTTGATGCATTGCATTACCTTAGCTAGAGTTCTCTGTAGGCATCCAAGCTTAACCCTTTACCCCATACATCAAACAAGAACCTCATTTTTCGGACTATGGTACACATAACTAGATATTTTAGGCCTTAAAATAAAATTGCTTCTGTTTAAGGTATTAGGTTACATGTACTAATGTTCTCAGTGTTCAGGGAGCCTTAACCTCTTTCCCATTTTGAAACTTAACAACTTGCAAAGTTTCATGTTAAGGGAGCTCTGGTGGTTGAACCTTCCGTTTCGGCGCCATTGTTCTTAGCGACCCGTGGTCGGCTGCAGCTGTACTTACTCCTCTGGGGCGAGTTGGCTTATTCCTGCAGCACGAAACAGTTCGTGTGGGTTTCCCAGAGGAGGGTACAGTCAAAGGTGACTTTGCCTTTATATTGTCACAAAAAACACAAATCCTTGGCCTTAACCCTCATTGAAGTACTATCTTCACTATAGGTAGGTCAGACTTGGTGAACTTTTTTTTACTGGCTATTGGAGATACCGACAAAATTTTTAAAGGATTTTAGAAAAAACGAATTGATGATCGTATGTATGTATAATACAGTATAACACCCATTGCGAAAGGGTCGGACTGGGAAAATAACGATTTTATTTTTAATAACTTTGGTCACTGAGCTCCAGCAGCACTCTAGTGTGATTGGGATAAATTCATTATTGAGTGTTGAAGAGACATGTGCAACAAATGGACGTAAACTGCGAACACTTTCCCTCCTCCACAAAGTATTTCAGTAAAGAGCAAATAAGAACATTGTTCCTTAGAAACTATATGTTCACAAACGAATTAATTGAGACGATAATTGAAGAGCTAAATATGAATATATAGAATTACAAATAGTAGGACATAACACATATGCATAGCTTTGCTTCTACTATACAGTGGCGAAAAACTTTATTAAGGTATACAGATACTATTCGATGTTAGTATTCATTATATAGCTCATATTGTTAACTACGTAGTTCCAAGGAAAGATAATTTAACAGTGACAAGAGATATTGAAAAATCAGTATACTTGCATTATGCTAAATTTAAGTGTTTGTAAGACACATGAGGAAGGGATGAGATATTTACTGAAATACGAACATAGTTAGAAGCTTTACGCATCATAAGGAAACATGGCTTCAAAGTTTTGAGTAAATTTTCTGAAAGTTAAGGCATGTAAAGTTTAAAACGTTGTCAAAGCGAAAGTAACCATTTTGGATCTTTCGTACACACTTTAAATCGGTACACCGCAAATTTTCTCCATGTAACATCGAAATCCCACAGTGGGAACTGACCAAACACAGACATCGCTCAAAACTTTCCGTTTAACTGTGACGTTTGTCTTCCCAAGAGCTTAACCCATCAAGCGCACCGGTATTGAACATCTAGTGTATGTTTTGTGGAGAGTTCGTGCAATGGATGGATGATTTCAACTAAGGCACTGAAATTTACGAAAACTCCTAGGTAAACTTTAGGACCGATGTATCCCCAAGTGCCTATAACCCTAACAGAATTCTGGACCTTCGCAGAAGATAAAACTGTTAAATCAAATTCTGAGACGGCCAAAGATTCAGTTTGAAAAGCTTCTAATTATATACTATTTCAGTGTATATTACGTTTTCTTTATCAGCTTTTTACAAGCAATTGAAGTTGGAAAATGTAAATAGGTGTTGATTTCCACTATTCCTTGACACTGGTGAGACATGTTTCTTTCGAAAAACGTAACACTATGTTCTATAACAAGCAGAAACGTCGAACATTATATGCCTACTTTAGTTTATTTTGTCGCTCTTGTCTATCACAAGAGTAGTTCATACGCAGTAACGTTTTTGGCCCTACATGCCTCGATGCAATTCATGTAATGATGAACTTCAGCTCCCAATCAGTATCTTCTATCGATAAACGCTTTATCACCAGTTAAAAGTCAGTTAGATTAGTAGCTTCGCACCAAGAATGCAACTTAAAATTGATACTCGCAAACGGTATCTCCGATCTTACAAGTGTTCTCGCCAAGACAAGCAGGCTGCATGATAGACTCGTGGTACAAGTTGAGCAGAGATCGTGACACTGCGCAGTTTACCGTGTAGACGCCAAACAGAAAGTGTCGCGGGCAGAAGAAAATGTTGCTGAAGAAGCGTTACGTGTCACACAACACCGAAGTCCGCTCGTATCAAACTTGGCGCCTAATGAAAGAAAGATTTTTATGCAGCATACACAGTGCGGACCCTGTCACCAGCCACCCGCTCCCAATGTTCCGATGGCATTAAGGGCGGCCGAAAAGCTCATTTGCGAGGTTGGTCTCTAATGGAACCCTATCTCGAGTACGGTGTAATGACTGACCGAATCTTGATAGTCAAGTCAATCCTACTGACCGCATTGAGGGCACGAAACTTTCCGATAGTCTCCAAAGTTCCATTGTTCTGCACTTTTCACCAGTCCTTCAAACGAGGAAAAATTTCGGGTACGTTACTCGGTAAACAAGTAATTTGGAAGA
Source organism: Parhyale hawaiensis (assembly GCA_001587735.2). Lineage (NCBI taxonomy): Eukaryota > Metazoa > Arthropoda > Malacostraca > Amphipoda > Hyalidae > Parhyale > Parhyale hawaiensis. The sequence goes on from LQNS02278183.1 coordinate 997,280, forward strand.
CTCCAGTTTCTACCACCGCCACTCAGCCGGGCTGCAGCATGTCAAACATACCACCTGATGTAGAGATTAATTAACCTTTGACGTCCAAATTAAGCTACAATTGTAGAAATCAGGGTAACAGAGTCTGACTCATCATCAGGCGGCGTTGACTTTTCTGTATAAGGAGTTGGAGTCGGACACTAACGTTTTCCAGGAATTGGAGTTGAAAGTGGATGTCTTTTAGAAGTTTAGTCTGTTTTACTCAGGCGTGAGAGCCCTAAAGGGTAAGAGGTTCTTAGGCACAAGGAGCAGGAGTCGGACGCGTGCTGGTTCCAGCAGTCGGTGTCGGAGTCGAAATCGGACCTTCTACCGTGAGACCTTCTACCGTGAGAAGTGTCCCATGGTCCTCAAAGGGATATTGAAGTCCTACCAATGCATGTAAAGTTTCAGCTGATGGTGCAGCTCGTTATTTGTTAGTTGGAATAGCAGAAAGGTGCAGAGATTCCTGAGTTTTAATTTAATCCAAAGTTGAGAAATATACTACATTTCACTGGGTAGGACAACTTATATGAGGCTCATACTTTTACAATATCTTTTGGTAGGCGCACTGTTTACGTTTACAAGAACACGAAAGAAAAACTAAATTCAAATAATGTAAGGAGGCTGGGCTGAGCCTACACGCTTATTTTAATTATGAAAATCAGCCCGGAATCTCTGAAATATCAACTATATAACTTCAGGTTCAAAGCTTAGGTGAGTTTCAATTTATTTATTTATTTATTTTTGTTACTGATGCAAAAAGGTCTGATACACGAGCATTTATTCGTGGAACGCTTGAAGAAAGTTATTAGCATCAATTCTTGGAAAACCAATTTTATTACTGTTTGTTCAAAATTCAGCTGGATTTTAAAATGACTGCTTGGTAGAATACCAAAATAACTATATTATATACACATTATTAATGCGATATAAATGTGTGTGCTTGTGAGCAGGACTTTAGGGAATGTTTGCATTTTTAGGTGTCAGAGATACACTGAGAGTTGTCTCAGTGCAAAATATATGCACAGCTCATAATAACTTTATCTGCAGATGCCTTTGAAAAAAATATCAAATATCTATTTATGTCCCAACTTTCACCATTCAATGTCACTTCACTACTACTGCCGCCATTCCAAAATCAGTGAAAGGCAGCTTCGAATCCTCAGTGAATGTAGTAATTTGGAAATAAATCATGTAATTATATCATTACCAATTAATCGAAACTGGAACGAGCGAACGTTTGCCGGGATCGGTGCCGGGAACATCTGGCGCGAGCCGACCACCGCTGACCTCATAACCGTGAATTTGTGCGTACAGCATGGCGTCATGTGACAGGCTTCCTGCCACATATTCCAGTTACTGGTAGGTGGGTTCATAGCTTCGAATTTGTGCTGATGAATACCATTGGGTGACAGATGTTTCTGGCCACAAATTCTAGTTACTTTTTGGTGAGGTCATTTTGTGGAATAGGAGCTGAAATACGGTAGTTGGTGGTAGAGATTTCTTGTAACGAATTCTTTTAGTTTAGTTGAGTTTTTCATCGTGAATTTGTGCCAGCAATACGGCATCTTGAGCCAATAGTTCCCGACACACAGGCTTATCATATTTAGGTGTGATCGTATTATATATGAGAAACTGCCAAAATATTCAGAAACTGTTTCTTTGGAACATCTTGGACGAGGTCCAGGTGATATTATTCGCAGAGATTTTCTGCCAGAACTTCCAACTACAGTACTTATACTTAAATTTGACGTACGTTAATATTGGTTACCAGACATTTAATCGTCATTGGCGACAGAGGCAATAAAGAAAACCCTAACATTAGCCACCGCTTTCCACTAATCTTTGTACAACGTACGCTATGACTCGCCGATAACTACGGACTATCACCTTGTGTCGCTGCTCAATACATCGCGACGACTTTTGCTCGTGAGCAATTAAGGGCAGGCAGCGATGCAAGGCGCTGGCAGAAAGCTAAGAAAATTTATCAGTGAGAACTTCAGAGGATGTGCGGAGAAGCTGCAGGGCCGTGACTGATGAGCGACCGCAAGAGGAAAACTGTTTACTTTAAAACTTGTCCAGTAAATCAGGCTTGAAGATGCAGAGAGCTCGGGAGGTGGTGATGCGAGAACTGAGATTAAACTTTTTGGCATACTTAGTGAATCTGCCTCAGAACTCCAGGGACTTTTCTTAAAAGAAATCCTACGGGGTTTGTTCTAAAAAGAAACACTAATGCAATTGGTATGAAAGTTTAGCACGTGACTGCTATTCAACCCTAGGACTAATAAGCTTTCAACAGCACTGTTATCATAAAGAGATGTTCACTGATAAACTTAGAACATTAAGAGAAGGAACTGGGACGAGCAGCTAATAGAGACTGACCCCCAGGGTGTACAGAATTAGGTTAACAACACTTCAGCGTTATGCAGGTTCAGATTACGGGCGATTGCGAGCGCTGTACTTCGCTGTGAAGGTTTCTATCGACTGCCCGGGCTGGAACTTATAAGGCGTCTTTTTGTGGCCATATTCGTGATCAGAATCACCGTGGTCGTGACCACTGAAAAAAAGGTAAATGATTTTGTAAACAAATCAGAGTCATTACGCTTGTTTTCAGAAAATAGTTGTTTACTCTCCAGGAAGATGGTGGGAAAGGATTACTAAAGACTCCACATTTATTTTGAAGTCAATGCATAAGTGAACTAGCAGTATTTTACGTATTTGGAACACTGCACAGCATAAAACTAACCAAGCTACAATTCTGGAAGTCAGTGTTACAAATTATCACAATAACATTATCCAATTTGTCCTTAAATATGAGAAACCATCGCGAACTTACATTCAAATTTTGAATTCTTGCTTTTCCAACGGCTGGAATCCCTCTTTGTCCAGCGGCTGGAATCCCTCTTTGCCTAACGGCTGGAATCCCTCTTTGTCCAGCGGCTGGAATCCCTCTTTGTCCAGCGGTTGGAATCCCTCTTTAACCAGACCTCGGGAGAAATGACGGTGCGATCAATTATCACCTCTGATCACGGTTGATCACTATCAGAATCATATCAAACAGTGGTCACAAAAACGGACGGATCAGACGGGATCATCCGCAGGCTGGTCACAGAAAGACGCCTTTAGGATGCATCGTGGCCAATCGACAACGTCTCGACAACGTAATTACAGCTGGTGTCATTTTGGATGCTGATGTTCCTGGAGGTTACAACGGGGAGAATAATTAGATTAATTGTAAAAAAATTTAAATGTCACCGTCGTAAAAAGATAAATCGGTAGCTGTTTCTCACTTTACAGTCATTAATGTACTGAGGACGTTCTTGTTAAAGTGAAAATATTGTTCGTTTTTAAAATCTAAACACAAATTTTGCTAAGAAACTCGGAGCTCGCCACACTATTTTCATTGTTTCTGGAAGTAAAATTTTTGTATACGAGCAAGCTAGGACGTGCATCGTAGCTATATGCAATCACTGTTTCTGTTATCGTTTAAATTTTAATGTAGAAAATCAGCGTCAGAAAAATATATTATCATTCTACCGCTGCTCATTCTTTTCTTGAGACTATTGGCTCTCGCTTTGCTTTTTTAAAGCTTTTATTGGCGGGGTTTCAACTTGAAGCAAAATGCGGCGATAGCGTGGCAGCGCTGTCTATACTTGTAAAAAAAACAGAAAAGGAAAAACGTTCTGATTTTCCATCTATCACTTGCATACATTACTGTGCAGCGTGGTAAGTAGTAGTTGTAGAACTATTTGCAACAACAGTAGAAGGAGTAGTAGTAATAGTTGTAACAGTAGTTCAGGCAGGTTTGTTATCGCTTAGGAGCTACTCCTATCCCCCACCTCGTTAGTCAAGATGACGCAGCTCCAATCGTTCTCCCAAGAAAGATCGCATCACTTTCCTACCTACCGCACATTACAGTGCATCAGTGATTGAGCAAGGAATATTTTCCAATTTTTAGGAAGAATATAGAGGTAATTTTTGGCCAACATTGGCCCAATATTGACACGGAGCGCCGCTCGAGTGTGTACAGAGCAGCGGGGCGTGAGAGGCAACGGCTACAGTGAGGAATAAATTTCGCCACGAGAGCGTCAGACGAAGCAACTGTTGCCTCTCCACATGGTAATTACGTTATATTAAGTCAAGCTTCTTTATGACGGCGATTCAAACATCTTTGACAAACAACGTAGCCATAGGCAGGTTGCATCGTTATGACATACAACAGTTACAAAGTCTGTCGATCAGAGGAGAAAAGCACCAAGTCCATTTTGCTCAATTTTCCAGTAGAGCAATTTTTCTGTGTGCACTGTTTATTAACGATCTATAGGTCAAATTAGAAATGTGTTTATTGGAAATGATATATCTTGTTATAATCTATCATTCTGATTAATTTCAATCGAATAGTAAATTTGGTTCTTGTTTTATGATAATTGGCGTTATAAAAAACTAATAACGGTACTGAATCTGCATCACGAATATATAGTTCGGCATTCACACGACATATTTGCGCTTAGACTTTTGAATGTCTTATACGTTTTGGTAGGCACTCAGTATGACATTCGATACCCAAAAACAGCGTTTCGCCTTGCATTAGACTTTTATAAAATGTGTACGCTGTATTTCCTGTTTCTCATTTATCTCATACATTCCGCAAGTCTTAAAAATCTTTCACTTTTCGCACTTGGGTGGCAATGTCACCCTTTTATGAACGGAAATGAAGCCAACACAGGCACAGGGCCAAACAGCGCTATATGTTTGCTCAAGTGTAAAAACCTCAGCAATACCTGCGAACTGCGAAAAAAGTAGTCACGCCATGTATGCGGGCGGAAGGCTCCTACGAAAAGAACATGTGGTTGACAGTTCATGTCCTGTTTGTGCTATCGTATTTTGTGTTCGATTTTGAAACAGGGGCAGAGTGCCGTCGCTGAAAAAATGATGCAAATCTAGCACTTTCAGCAGCATACTAGCTGAATATATACAGTGCCGTATATATATATATATGCCGTCCAAGTTCGTGTTACTAACGCATGCCATTATTTTACCAAGTTTTGCGCCTTTAATTTTGATGACTGAAGGTAAACAATTTACACAGTACTTAGCGATATAAAGAGAACTGGACTGTCTTCTATCTAAGATTGAGTATCATTGCGTATATATAAAATGTGTAACCAAGCGACTGCTTATAATGGGACATACCTACAACTAATGAGACGTTTGTATTTCGAATGCTTTCTTTCTTGATGATTCATCGGATGAGGATCAGGGGACGTTATGCACGCCACCGATCTTGTGCAAATGTGATGCTGCAGTCCGCGACCAACGGGATGACTAACAGCGAGTTAAGAAGTCCAAAGGGGAAAAAAACTAAAAATAACATCTTGAACGGCGCAAAGTGAATTCGAAAAAAAACGAATGAACTATTATTTGTAATACTTGAAAATATTTTATAAAGTATGAGCTAATACTGGAAAATACTTACCTAAGTACGCATTTGCCTTACCAGACATTTTAACAGCGTAAATACTAGACCATCGGTATCTATGTAATCGCAGGTCGCGACGTTGGCTCATGCTTTGTTTTCAAATTCACTTGTGAAAGTACGCACTGTGCCCGAATAGTATTAGTTACAAATGGGCTAAGAACTTAGTTTTGATATAGTTGCTGTGCCCTTTTTTACCTACTTTGCATTGGATCATGTTCCTTGTTCTGATAACTTTACTAATTTATTTACTTACATTCATACGTAACCTTTAGGGAAAATTTGGTAACTGTTAACTCCGTTCAGAACAAACTAGAAAGACTCGATGGCGTAAGACCATCACCCGCGGTAGGGGCAAATTCAACGGAGCCATTTTTGATGAACGAGGCTAGGGCACAGCCGCATTCTTTCCATGGATTAGCTCTTCAATAATAACATAGGAAAAAATAGAACGCCCCAAACGATCTACCGCGGTAGAGAAAATTCAATGCCGTAATTTTTATGGCCAGCTAGGCCCAGTTTATTGACTGGATCACATCTAGGGCAACCCACTAAACTCCCTAGAAAAAATTATGAAGATTGCTCAACTCCTTCGACCACTTTTTGGGTGGACAGTCATACAAATATATATATATATATACTTAAATATTCAATGCAAACAATATCACCTCTCTCACTTAGTTCGCGGTTGATAAACAACAAAGATGTGCATCGCCGGAGCTGCACTGCATGAAGAGCCATGCATGTATAGGAAAGCGTGCCATCCTCGACTCAGTACATCGCTGCTGTTTCCATGGTAGAAGCAACAGAGACATCGCCGCTCGCATGGGTCAAAAAAGACGAAAAACAACACCGTGAAGAACGCAAAGCGAATCCGAGAAAAGGCGAAGTGATTCTCGTTGGAGTTTTTGTGCACATCGTCTCGCTCCGGCACCTCACTTCTCCGGGGCTTCCGGCCCTGCGGACGAGATGTAGTCCGTGTTCTACTACGCAGTTCCAATGGTCATTAACCCTTTAATTTATTATCCAATTATGTTTTTCGCGTGGTAATGACATAATTGAAATAATGCGTATGGGTCATAATAGAGAGAATTAACAGTTGCAAAGCACTCTAAGTTTTTCGAACATAGTAGCATTAGCTGCATAATGAATGCACTATATTTTGAGAAGAAATAAGGAAGTTTATTTACTTTGAATAGTAAAATAGGCAAGGGAGTATTTTTTTTTTTTGAAGAAGTAAATATCTTAAATAGCAAACGAAGGTAGTATTAACTCCTAAGTAACAGGTGATAAAGAAGTACATACTTACAAGTACAGGTGATCCTACCACATAAATGAAAATACAAATAATACAATTTATGGCACTTGTACTCGACGAGATACTCATTCGAGAGACAACAAGCTAATTTCCCACACACTTAGACTGCGTGTCGCATTACGTGTGTGTAGAACACCTGCACTTCCTTACTGGGTTGATCCCGCAAGGAAGTAAAATAACTAGAACGCCCCGTGTTGTAAGGCCATCACCCGCTGTAGGGAAGAGGGGGAAGAGCTTCAAATTCAACGCCGTCATTTTTTATGTCCAGCTTACCCTATATTTTTGGCAGTTTTCCCATCTCAGTCAACCAACCTGACTGCCTGAAAAAGATTGTGATGATAGGTCAACTCCTTCTGCCTCTTTTTGGGTGGACAGACAGCAAACAAATAGACAGACAAAGAGACGTAGAACGGAACTGTAAACGAAAACAGTACCACCGCTCTTTGTTTCCCTGCGGGTAATGATAACAACGAAGTTCAGCTCTTTGCATTTTCCAATCTGCCAGCATATCATCAAAGTTTTGGACACCCACAGCAGCAGGTGCTATGAGTGTTAAAGTCTCAGCTTTGAGGGCAGAAGTTCGAGCCTGCATGCTTGCCAGGCAGGTGAGCTCTGCATTAGCATTGTACGCAAAGACGCTGTCGCCAGAAAATCGATCATAACCAGATAGAGGGATGGTTAGGAGATAGCTCTTATCGCATCAGAACTTTTCGTTTCTGAAGGCATAGCTCTGATATTCTTTGGTCACAACACTCTTGTCCTGCTCTATAAGGGTCAATGGACATAAATCTGCAGCACGAACCAGTGCGCGTTTTCCACTTAGGGTGTCGTTAACTCATACTTTACACCTTTTCATTCCTGTGGACTCCTCTCCACGTCCTTGTCCTCTCCTGTGGACTCACAATAGAATAAGTTTTACTTTCTGTGTTAATAAAACCGATAAACACCAATCAAAACAATATAATTAACGTCGTCGTGTGTTTGTATATTTGGTTTGTGTTACACTCTTAACAAATTAGGCGAAAATAGACCAGGTTGCAGATTTTCTAATTACGTTGCCATTTCATTGATATCAATATACAAAAATTAGCCCAAGTTCTCGAAGATGCAGAAAGTGGGATCTTTATCCTTCTTCTTGCTCACCAACGTTAAAAAAAAAACAGTTAAGATATTTATAGCTTTTCTTAGCATTGCATGGCGTCTGATTTGTATAGCTTTCTCCATACATCTAAACTATATTTGCCCTAAGTTCACGACATACAAATTCACTAGATGAACAACGAAGAGAACTAGAAGCGATGATTTTTTACAGGGCAATGGATACAACAATTATTTTTTCCAGCTTGCTCTTTTCCTTTCACGGAGCAGGTATCTCTTCAACCCAAAAATTTCGACGTTCTCGAGGTGTATTATATGGTAGGTAGGATACGCGGCGGAGAATGTAACGAAATTGAGTTATGCTTTTTCCTTGCCAATAAAGGCTCTTTTTTCGCGCGTTATCTAAGGTGGGGATTCAGTGTGCTGTTCAGCTGAATTGAAAAAGGGAACACTTATCTCTAAGGCCAATTTGAGTTAGCTTTTGTAGCGTATCCTTCAGAAGCATATCAGTAATAAAAGTATCTTAAATGAAGACAGTTGATAATAATTCCTCTCTCCCATTTTTGAGAGCGCAGGCACTCTAGTTTTAACTATATTTGATTATACTTACGGCAGTATTCTACGGTGCAGAAGTTGCAGACTTGCCCTATTACGCTATTTGTCACTCGAGAGCAATCCGTCAGAGTATCTTTATAGTGTCCAATGCTGCGGACCCGGACCATGTTGCGATGGTTGCACCCTGCAGTCATTAGCACGAATGTTCTACGCAAGCAATGTTGTGTTGACCAGCAAGGCAAGGAAGACGTACCAGAGATGTATTAAGAGTACGGGTAAACATCGCCTTCTGGGGTAATGCAGACATCATCTGAAACGAATTAGCTGCCATGCTGGCGAAAGATCGGGGACAATCCCCCAAATGATTCGGCTACTCATAATATGAAAATTCCCATGAACCGTTAATGTCCTCATTCAATGGACACATTTAGTGCAAATAACGGTATTTTAAAGCGGAAACTCGCCATCCTTTCTTCATTTGAGTATGAGACGAATTCAGGAAAAAATATTTCTTTGGTCATTAGAGGAATTACAATCCATTCCGAGGCAGATGTCTGATGGGAGGCTTAGATTCTGATTACTTTTGATCTATCATGATGTGATAAATTCATTGAAAATAAATCAAGCCAGCTTACTTGAATGTCTGAGGTATGGGCTCTATACAATAGAGAAATTTCTATCTAAAAATGTTAAATATGATTCAAAAATTGATTCCTGTTTACTCCAACGTTGCAGTTGTTTCACAAATGCAATGATACAAAATAACGAATAATGCAGAAAGGAACGTCACAAGATTATATTCCAGTTTCAATAATAAATTACGTAAAAATAGACGTCCTCCAAGTGTTGAGATGATTGTGCTCATGGTCAATGAATTATCACGAGAGAATTTCAGAAAGCTTATTGAGAAAACTGCGGGGTGCAATAATATTGTTTTTGAAAATTGTTCTTATACGCTGAGAAAACACTGTCCCAAACTCAGTAAATCTTTGCGAGAATTGTCGATAAAATCCTGCTTTAGCGTGCAGATGCAGTACGGAAACTGCATGCACTGTCGTCTTTGTGCACGGCATTGCGTGCTTTTGTTTTGAAACATTTTTTTTATTGTACGTGCGTTTTCAGATATCGGCAATTGGCTCGTAACTAATAACAGTCCAGCAGATACTTCCGCTGCCTGGGGTAAAAGACATTTTCGTGGGGTTAAAAATCTGACCCCTTTTGCTTCTAGTCGTGAATAAAACTGTATTTGTCTTTGGTAGTGGAGGCGACAAGAGAGGCCTCGGGGGGTCCTGAGCCCCCAAAAGAATGAGCCTAGGAGCTTAGCCCCCTTCGCCCCAAGTTTGTTACCATTTGACAATGATACAAATTTGTGTACATTTTGAAGCCCCTCTATAATTTACTTTGGCCCCTCCCACGCAAATTTCCTTCCGTCGCCACTGGATTCAGACTGCGAGCTAAGTTTCAGAACAAGATATCGGAACTTTCCTATAGGCAAGGACACCCAGGCAATATAATATTGTCCATTTCATCACCACGCCAGCTAAACTCCTAGATTCTTGAATATTCAACTTTACCACAAACTATATAGATGATGAGATTGCCAATAAACTACCTGTAGCACGTAAGAAACTACTCATATTCTGCCGAACTTGCAGCATGACAGCATGCAAAACTTGACGCTCTAATGGAAATTCATCTCACTCTCTGCAGGTCCCTTCAGTGCTAGCTATGCTTGGAGTCAGGACGTGACTGGACGTGAGAAGGAACGACTCCGTGCAAAAGAATACATTGGATATTAGGTCGGTCAGCACTGACCGACATTGCCGTGATCACAAGTAAGCTTTGCTAAACATGGCTGTCATTCGCTCGCCCGCCGCGGCGGCGAGCGGAGTGTCAGAGGTTGTGTGTATGTCAATACAGAGGATTTCGGACTCTCCGCGTAGTCTCCGTTTACATTGATTTAAATAGCTAAATTTCTTGTTTGTGCTGTGAATTTGCTTTCAGAAGCGAGACATGCAGAGGATATTACATACGAAGAATGCGTATTAATTGAAATGTACTAGTGTTATTTATCGATTTTTGTTATTATCATTCATGTTGGACTCCAGCTCTTTATTATTAAATGTCAACACAGTGACATGCTGTGAAACTCAGTAATATTCTTCTAAGTTTCTTTAGAGCATGTGGGTCATTCTTCAAGAAAAGCTGTACCATCGTGTCTTCAATGGTAGCTGAAATTAATTTCTACAACAGTGATTAAAAAACAGCCTTACGCTATAAACATTTTTTATGGCGCTGCCCCTGTTAACACTTTCATATTCAGAAGTGTAGAGCCCCAAGTGCTGTCTTTGAACATTACATAAATAAATCCTAAGTCGAAAGCAGACCGAAGTAATCATTTGGCTGTCACTAGTCCAGCTGGTATTCCAAGTACTCCCCCCCCCCCCGCTTGAATTCATCCTAGCAAACTCTAACCCTTAAAGGGCTTATCCTCAGGGATAACACTATTGGACATGTAGCTTATGGGCAACAGCCTAAGAGAATGGGCTGGCACCCTCGAGCCGCGGTGGGCCGATTGCTGCCGCCATATGCGGTCTGGACACATGGGTGACAAAGCACAAAGATTTACGGCAATTTTTGTATTTGGGCGGCTAGAGTCCGCTGGTGACCATCTCTAGTATCTGAGAGGCTGGACTCTAGAGCTCTGAATGTCTTTTTCAGAACTCGAGTTGGAAACTTCGGCAGCTCAAAGCAACGGATGTGATAGAGTTTAGAGCATATTCTACAAACATCTGCATAAGTATGACAGAACGTAAACTTCACGCATCTTCATGAGCCATATAGGACGATGGCACGAAAAGAATATATGACATTTTTTTTAAAATCATGAAATTTAAGAAAAATCAACAACGGATACGCGATATTAATATTATGATATACGTATTCTGCATTAAACGTTCAAAAAAAAAAAATTATATTTAACTTTACTCTTATCTGAACTCATGACCTACCCGTCAGTTTCTTTTGGTGAGTATAGTCTCTGAGATCAGAAGACAAAAATATCAAGAAAGGGAAGTAAGTGTGACATCAACCAACGATTTATTACATGATTGTTAAATACAGCTATAACAATTTGCCAAGATACGACTCATGTTGATATGAATATTTCATTCAGTGGCAGCTCGAGTCAGCTAGGATACTTGCAGTTCTTTCATAAACTGAACAGCGGCTTTTGACCTTATAGTCTATCAAGTCAGTAGTACGTCGCTCATAAGTTCATGAGAGAATTACAACTAACCATGTACGGAACTGTACAGCAAACCCACTTCCTTGCTCACGAGCTGTCACTTGTTGCGTCACAGCGCTTGTTCTGAAATTTCCGGTAATAAGGGAATAGCTCAGAATTACCGGGTTTCCATGACATGCTCTCAATAGGAAGCTGATGTACTCTTGCCGCTGCTGCCAGTCACCAGCATTGATTTGTATTAACCGGAACATATTGTGGGACACTTTGATTTACTTACTGACATCGAGAAAATATACTGAGTTTAACTTGAACTTATCCGCAACTGAAATAATTAGCTTAAGATCGGGTCTCTTTGATCTATCGAGTTTAGGAACCACCCTGTCTCAAGTGCTATCGATTTGCGATGACTCTGTTGAAATACGAATGGGTCCGGCGAATTGAAAGTAATTTTAAATCGTTTTAGTACCACCGAAGATTTTCTTGTTAGAGGACGGCTTTTAAGGAATACGGTATATTTTTTTTCACTAACCGTTGGGAATATAGTTGAATGAATACTTATCATACCGGCTAGAAAATTTTTGGCGACAGGTCAAAATCCAGTAGAAAATTGATAGAACTTCATAAAAAATAGAGTTTTGGTAAGAACACCAGCACAGTAGCCAAGCACACATGTTGGTGCTAAAACTTCTGTGCGTGGGATGCAATGAAATCTGAATATTTCGATTTATTAGCTCAACACAAGCCTGAAAGACTCAGAAAGGCAATCGGTAACAAACATTGAGTGACTGAAAGTAATATTAATGAATTATAATTTCTTCTATGGAACAAAAAACTATATTTTTTCTAGTTAGAAGGATCACAAGCGTTTTTGTTGACATTGTTAATCGCTGTAAACTGCTTACACTCGGAGCGAAATAATGCATGCCTATGACAAAAAACAATTTCAAGGCACGTACAAAAACATACCTGACCGACCAAGATAAAAATAAATTTATGCATGCACAAAGTTATAGATGCCTTAGATAGAAGTAACTCATTGCATGTACGAAATTACACATGCTTTATATAAATAACAACTCAATATCTGCCTCTGTTAAAATAGAGAAAATAAACTTTGGAAGCACAATTTTTTTCCAAAGTGAAAACGACCTGTCGTATGCTATATAAGCCACTAAAAATAATAATAACAATTGGCCATGCAAAACAGTTATTTGCTCACCAAGCAATTATTTTTTTGGTTTCCGTGATTAAATTTTATGAGTGCACTTTCTTTGGATTTGCTTTTAGCTCCAATATTGATAACAACGAACGAATTTGTGTCAAAATACTTTAAGATATTTTCCCGAGAAAATTATGCTTTCCTCGACAAACTGCAAGCAAAAAAGAACTGCAAGAAATGAAGCACGTGCGCCTATGCTATATAGTATAGTGAAACCGGTCAAGTATGAAAGTGTGATATCGTATATCCGACCGCGTGAAGCGTGCAATGGACTCGTAATGCCGACTCGTTTCTTCATTTTTAGAATAAATAATTTATACTTTCGGTCGAGTCTGTCCATTCATTGTCAGCGCGCACGCGCGTGTTATTCGACATATGTATATCTGTTTCTTGAAGTTTTCTTGTACGCAGAGTAAATACTGTTTAATGGAACTCTGTATTTTTCTCATTATTCAGCATTGTAAACATTTTACGTTTCAAAATGTATGTTTTTATCTCAAATATCCGGATTTGATGTCTCAGTAACTGTATTTTTTTCCTTATTTTTTGAATGTTTGTTAACAGTTGTTGACACATGTTGACTTGTGAACATTATGCTTTCAAAAAACGTACAAAGCTGAACAAACTAGTTTGTTTTATCTGGGATCATTTTGGACAATTAATTACTCAAGAAATAAACCTACTGTATGTTTAGCATAGGCAGTTCAAGTAAGAATGGGAACTCATTGCCGTATTCCAATCATTACTAAATTTGCAAAACACTTCTAAGAGGTCCTGAAGTTTACTTAGTGCTTCGAGGGAATGACAGTAATCCAAGGCATTTACAAACTCGGGCACAGGTTTACTAACATTTAAAATATCGTAAAACTTGTAATGTTGTACCTTACAAGGAGGATACAAAAGACAGTATTCTATCTGCCTTGTGATAGGAAGTTACAGCTCACTACTACTACAACAATCAATAAACGGTCGCTTTACGTCTTCCTTTCAGGGAGCAACCAATGGTGTAGGTTTGAATCTTTCATTCCATCAGCGTTTTGTTTTAGTTAGGTACTAGAAAAATGAGTTACAACACGCAAGTAGCTTGGTAATCTGGCCGGAATTACAATACAGTAAGTCGAGATAGAAGCTAAACTAGGGACTTACAGCATTAATGTAAGTAGCTCGATAAATCTGGGCCTCGGTCATAGTTGTGACTGTAAAGTTACTTATTGAAAATCAACATGAGCTTGAGGTTAATATTGGATATTTTTAGCCGGTGACTGGAGCAGCCCTGACTTTCATATATATCAACTTGACACTATCGTAAATTTACCTGGCATAAATGAAGCAAATAGCTCACTGCCATTAAATTGTCTAGAGGAAGCTAATTGCAACACAGATTGACCTAATACAGAGCATATCAGCAGTGGCAGGATCAGAGTGCTGTGTTTGCATGCTGATCTAAGTTCCCCGTTCGCCTCTCCGCCAGGCAGGTAATTTTTTGTTTAGTTCGGCTTGTGGCGTCAGTGTATCTGGCACTCTTCCTTCACTGCGGGGGCACTGGTTTAAGCCGGAAATGGGGACGGTCGGGTGGTCGCAGGTGCCACATGAGCTGTCCGTCTCACACACCACAGCTTTGACACTGTGTGATCCACTGCAGCCGTGCAATCCTTTTAGTTTCGTTAGGGCATTGATCTGCAGCGCGAACTAGTGCATACGCATTTCCCACCAGGGGCGTGCGTCAAGTTGACCTGATTTCACCTTTACTGACATATGTAAGTTAGTTTGACTAGTGACTACAGCATGCTTAACGACCCTAACCTTAAAATGAACCCTTTAGTTTATTTAGTAAGATCCAATGAATTGTTTTCCAACTAACACAAAGGCGCATAAAAAAGTGGGTACGGTGACGCAAGTAATTCATCTCGTAGCGAGATATGCACATGCATCGGTACTGCCAAGTGATGGAAGACAGTTATGAATTACATCATTTTGAGGTCATATATATAGTGTCCCAGTTTCAGCTACCAATGATGTCAACGGTGAAAATTGAGTTTCATGCTAATAAACAGATGCCATACATCGTGTTGAATAGTTTATTTCATTTTCAGAGGCATGGGTTAATTATCATGCCGTATTATCATCATTCAGCCGTATAGGACCACCATGTGATTTCACACGAGCCATATGGCATACAGGGTTTTTTACTGAGCACTGATATGTAATGATTTCTCAGAAAAAGAGCGCTGACGTATATTAACTTGGAACTGACGTAAATTTATTTAGCAATAGCATAAATTTATTGGTCAAAGAAAAGATCGCTGACGTAATTTATTGGGGATTGAGCACTGGCGTGAATTTATCTGACAAAGAAAAGGAGGCTGACGTACTAATTGTTGACAGAGCGGTGACACGATTTAGTAGATAAATACTATAGTACTTGCAGCAGTTCTATACATGAAAACCGTCCCTATAAGGGCCTGTCTCTGACTTGAGCTCATACTGACGTCGGAAGCCGAAAGCAAGCTGCGGAACTTTTCTTCAGCGCAGGAAAATAAATACGTTTCGTTTGCCTCAAGTTTAGGTGTTTACAGGCGAGAGTAACTGTGCGTGTGGCGAGACTTGCCTGCTAGAGAAGGATTTTCCCCAAGTGTGAAGAAAGTCTGGGCAGGTTTCTTATAAAATGACGACGCTCAACAGAAAGGCTTTAACAAAAGCTCCTAGCAACATGACAGGGCACTTGGCTTCCTGGCATTCCCGACTGCTACGGTTTCAGCCTTGCGGGATGCCTGTAGAAAACACTGAGCGCTAACAAAGCAATTTACGCCAGCTGGGGAAACATTGTAGTCAAGATGGCTGTGGCTGGGCAGTCAGGTGTAAATGTTGTCTCCTGATTTATTTTTTATATAATTGAATCAATCATAAATACAGACAGTTGAGTTCTATCCTGGCTGCCCCTGAGGCCTTGAGGCGCTATACTGCAGTGGCAAAATGGCAGAAGTTTCTCGGCAGTTCTAAGCAGTGACATCAGCTTTCAGTTATATAATTCTCAGCAGCATCCTAATGCGGAGCTGATTTCACTTAAAAGTTCCTAAGATGAAGCAGTTAAGTGCATTGTATCTTCCACAGCAAAATTTTTATCGTGAACGAGAACTTTGGGAGGGAGGGGGTCTGGGTGCTTCCAATTTACCAACCCAGTATATCATGAATAGTTCAACAAAGAGATCACCACATGTCTGTCATCGTTAGTTACACTCTACGCCAGTGATTATTAAAGTAGATGGTACAGCTCCCTGGGGATGATTGAAATAGGACGGTCATAAGCTTCAATGATGGTGCGGTAGAGAGGCGACGGCTGAAATTAGGAGCTGTTGACAAACACTAAGATAAGATTAAGGCGTGTGTTCTTTGCGTGTACATAAAATGGGCTCTACGAATTTACCTGGAGGCCAATTAACCCATTTTTAGTCAAAGTATGTGAATATTTGGATATAAAATAGGTGTGCAGGCCCGTACGAATAACACTGGACAGTGGACAGCACCGAAGCAAACGCAACTGAACAGTTACGGTACCCTATGGTAACGCTAGTAGTAAATGGGTTAAGAAGGCACTGGCCTGGAAAAGTTTAAAAAATTTAACTTCATGAATGATGAACTAGTGCAGGAGTTGCATCATAATTTAAAAAAAAAGACGAAAGAGAACATAGACAACGGATGCATGGAGATTATTCTAGAATATTTATGTTTCGTAAGGAAATTCATGAGCTATAACAATGCTTACCTAAATTTACATTACAGAAAACAAACCACGGATTTTAACACATTACACAGTAAGAACACAATGTTTCTTGTGGTAACTGTGCCCAGGAGATCAACAGACAATAATTTTAAGCGCTTATCCGAAACCATTTTTTTTTTAATATTAACAAAATTATGAACAAAGTAAGTAACTTCAGTTCACTTTCGATTTTGTTTGTGCGCTGATAACCACACAAACACTCGACATTTTAAGATATTAGCTTCTGGGCGAGCAGCAGTTAGTTAGGGCGAGAGTGGAGCGGTTATTGCAGAAATTGAGCAATACGAATCGTCCACTGGGGAAGTTGAATTGGGATAAGCTAATCTTACTAGCTTCAATCCATCGTGAATTACAGCTATGAGCGTCGGTTTCGGAACTCTGGACAGTTTTATTCATTCGCAAGCTGCTAACAATTAAAACGACTACAAGTCTATTCTGCTTGAATCTTGAATGAATATCAACTCAAATAAGTTTTATTAAAAACACGAGTGGTTCACAAATACGCAAACAGATACAAAATAGCTAAATTTTTCAGTATCGATGAGGCCCAGTCAGATAAGCAGGAGGTCACGCAAAAGGAAAATACATATATACACTCAGCCTACACCTACAGCCATGATTGGCATCAAGCAACTCCTACTGACACAATAATAGAGATAATGGAAATGAGAGAAAGAACAATTTGCTGCAGTCCTACAGAGAATTTGCTAGTGACTCTAGCTAACGCCTGCACTGTGTGATCGAAATACACTTTTTTTCATGTCAATATGGGGGACGACCGATGTATGGTAACTACCTGCCACAGGGGCTAGTAACATTAATAATGGTATAAATTAATTTGCATCTAGGCACTCAATTATTAATATAGCTACAGGCTCAAATATAGACCTACTGTACCACAAATAATGCATCATCATGTAACTTAAGAGGCAAAAAGGTACTAAGAAATAGAAAAAGTAAAGACATTAAGTAAATCAACTCAAGGCTGCGTGAAGCAATTGAGAAAGTTAAAGAAGCAGAGAAAGTAATAGGCACAGCAGCTAGAGGTTATTCCGATCACCTTTGTCATCGCCCACCTGCAGAATCCTCCCCCATCGCTTCTTAACTAAGGGCTTAATCTCTGATAATTTCGGTTAGCGTATAGTCCATATCGCAAAAGTAGATCACCTGACTATAAAGATTCAGGCGAAATATTACAATATGTGCTTCTAAGTGCACTGTTTACAGTAAGCTTTTCCCCTGGCATATACATAATAATTCATCAAAGTGGCGATTTCCCAACAGGCTATCAGTGCATTCCCAAGGTAAGAAACCCAAGGTACTAATCATTGCTTTCATTTTTATCTGCAGTGAAAAGTCTGTCGATTATCAATGTATATTAATAATGTTAATATACGTTCTAGCCCACGTTTTTTTAAACGATTTTGCCACTTAGGCAAATCAGGAAGCTTGGTATTCCACGGAGTGTATCAAACAGTGCCAGGTGGATATTGTATTGCATGGATTCTAGTGGAAGCCAAATGTTGAGTGAGAATACAACGTGCTTCATACAAAAGTGTGGACAACCTGCGTAAGCCGAAAGGATACAACTGTGGCCAATCAATAATCAACAGCAACAAAAGTCTTTTGCGTAATGGTGCTTCAAATACTGTGAGTACAGTTTTATGATGGCAATTCGTAAAAGATAGTGGAGAGTATTTCTTTCAGCGACAGTGAAACTGCTTTTTCGTTTGGTGCATTTGAGCTACAGTTCATGCAGCGCCGGTGTAGCAGTCAGTAACAGTGGACTGCACAACATTTAGGGATAGGAGGTCTTTTTGTAAACCAAAGTGGGAAGCATTTAACTTGGTTCAAAGATAGCTTCACAGTCACTTGCACTGTGTTGGGGGCTATCATCACGTTCTGAAATATTGGCATATTTTTGTTCTACGACATTTTGACACCACTTTGTTCTGTGACTCTGGCCAGTATTTCTATTTTTTACTATGATAGTGGACAACATTGTCGTTCGGTGACGGTGAATAATATTTCGACGAACGACTGGAGAGAGTAATTTTGTTCCGTAAATGTGATCCATAAATCGTCCTGCGACAGTGTATGACGTTTATATTCAGTGACGGTGGACAGTGTTCCGTAGGACGACACGTGGCGTGTGAACGGTTGTAGCCTGGAATCGATCAGTGAGACATAGGCGAAGCAACATCATGACTCGCCTGAACTTCATCGTGACTCTGACCCTGACAGTTTCCATCGCATCTCTTCAGGCTCAGGTAATGTAAGGAAGACTATAAAACGGTGATATTGGGACAAATGTTTAATTTTGCATATACTGAAAGAAGCTACTATATAATACTGTTCATTATTATTGAGTAAATCGTGACCTATTTTTATTGAAAGCGGGCATTAAAAGTTGTTCAGAATTCTAACTTATGACACTAGATCGAGTGATGACATGATTTTGTCATCAGAACTAAAACAAAAGTAGAATAACGTTGATTATTGCTGCGGCATTCGGTGGAATTTATGCTCGGTGTTTTGTATAGCAGAATACCTGCCTCGATGGTATACGGCATTCGTAGCTCTGCCAGTGCAAGGCGGTTCAAATGCCCAATTGCAGTTCCTATTATCTATAGCTTGACTATGGCGCCTCTTTACGACTTCGTCAGCGACGGCTGCGTGTCGCGCTTTCATTCATTTGAAAGCGTGCGATCTTCACATTCTACTTCGTATGTTTACATCTTCATAATGTAAAATGTTTTAAGTTAAACTATTCCCCTTAAAATTAGCTTCTTATGTCAAATCTTTGTATATTTTAGTTTGAAGGAAGCTTCAAAGCTCATGATGCCACCTCTTGAATGTTTTAGATACTAACGCGTCCGTTAGACATCATCTGCGCTTATCTATAACCTCTAAAACTCGGATAATCTTGATTGCTTGCTTATTTGGTTGTCACAGTGCCCATAATCATCACTATTGTACATAGGTAATAAACTGAGAGGAGCTCGGACACGTTATAGAACGGTATGGGTTATAGGATAGAATAAGTTTTGAGTGACCCACTGGGTCAGGGGCAGTGTACAAATTCATTATTAATATGGAAACCATTAGGACAAGATAAAGTTAGGAAAGGATAGGTTCTTAGTGACCCAATGGGCCAGGGGCAATCTAGTTCAAGTTAACTCCTGGCAGCTTGATTTATTTCGTTTTGGGGTTGTAATGCTATCAAATGTGTGTTCCAAGTGGTAGGAATTCTATGTGTTGCATGTAACTACCACGATTAGTAATTGGAAATAGATCATAACAGTTGGCTGTTTCGTCAACAGTCGCTTATTAAAATTTCAACAAATCAACTCGACACACATATTATGTTTACCGAACCCTCAGGTGGGTCACTTAGTATACCGCGCTGTTAAAAGTGTCAAATATGCACTCGCGTCCACATCTCTGTCATTTTTCGACCTTCCTCTGCCCACAAAACTATCAAGAACGTTACTGTTCAAGCTTGGTTTCTGAAAGTAATTAAGTATATTTTTGGTCATCTTAAAACACAGTAAACTGCAGGGAGCTAGAACAGATCAAGCGTCGATATCATGCCCGGAAATAACGATAAAAAAATAGATAACAGAAGAAGGCAAGCTAGTCTGCCTCAAGCACTGCAATCTCGAGGCGTTTATGGAGCGTACTAGTCACTGAGTCCGTAAAACTCAGCTCGTAGGCGCTGGTTACACTCTCAGCCTGCTTCATTGTCTTAATTATACTTTAAAATCAGCATCCGGAATTGGAGCCGAGAAGAAAACGTGTCACTTGTTATACACGCTAAGAAAAGTGTCCCGAATTCTGCACACCTTCCCGTGCCTGGCTTGGCCTGCTCGATCGTGCACCACGTAAACTACGCTGAGTTTGTTGGGGTACGGAGAAGTCTGTAGAGTTTGAGGCGACAGTTTTTGCCCAGCATATACCTGCAGACAGAGGTGCTCCGTAAGCTTGCCATTTATAGTGCCGGGCCATATTTACCCTTAGGGCACCCAACTAATATTTGCTCTCTTCTAGGAAAGTATTGTTGGAAGGTGCCAAGTGCTGGTGACATTATAAGCGGGTAGAGCCGAATCGAGTCTGGAAACAGTGGGAACTTTCATGTTGGAAATTCCCAGGGTCGGCAGTGTTGACACTCACCTAGTTTAATGGAATATTGAAGTACTGAAACTCTCAAGCCGTAGTACTTATGAATTAAAACAGAATAGTTGAACTCAAATCGAAAAATTGCGGAGGAGTATGAATTATCTTGCCTTTATTGAATGTCCATAGAAAGATCGCAACCTTGTAGTTATTGAGAACTTTTGAATTATAGAATCCATATTATGAAAATGAATGCAAAGTTTTAACCTTAGTAAAAGTAATTCATCCTCGTAAAGTAGCCTGAATTAGGATAAAAACATTATTAGTGTTCCTATACATTGGTCTCAAAAAGTAAATACCGTATGCATTGCTTATGCACTGTTATATAGTGTCTTGCAAAACTTCTGTTACACTTCCTTTTTGGAAGTTTGTAGTAAAGTTTTAAATGTGATGACACCAATGTTTTTTCTGTTTGGCCAATTCTTATCAGCAGTAAAGTATGGTTAAGTTGCATGTATGTCACAACGACCAGATATCACCCTTGGTTGTATAGAGGTCGTGCATAAAGCAATAGCACAATAGAAACCCTATAAATGTGGTTTGCGTCGTTCTTCTTTTTTTTTTACTTTTTGCATCTAAGCTCCCACATAGGCGGTCGCAGTGGCAAAGTAAGAAGCACAAATGGCAGTCAGGAAATGGTAGCCATATTACGAGTACGTGCTTTCATGTGACAGAATATTTTTTACCACTAGATCGCATTTTATAGCTTTTGAACCATACCACTTGAACCAAAGTGATTCTTTACTGCGCATTCCACTACTAAATAGGGACTGGTGTCTGAACTCCGTGGTCTTCCAATTGCTTATAGTGACTGTCCATACGTCAAAAATAAATCACTGCATTTTAAAGTCAAGATAGCATTTGATGGTCAGTAGAAAGCGGCGTCTATGGCTGTAATGTTATTCAGGTATAGAAAAGCAACTCATTTACTGAGGAAAATGACGTCTTTAAGTCCGGATCATTCGTATTCTTTAAACACGCTTTAGGTTTGCTTGATAGCTGGTGTTCTCTCAGTTTTTATTATGACTTCCGTCACAAGCAGGCACATGTTTTGCAGTTGATTGCGTGTCTCTACTATAATTTTTCGTCGTACCTCATGCGCCTGCGTAGTGTTCCTGTGGTGATCCTTAACCTATATATATATATATATCTTATTGTCTTGTGGAGTTTTGCTATAATGGAGTAAATTTTTATGAAAAAACTGAAAATAGAAGCAGTACGTTCAAGTGATATTCACACGAGCGACAAAAAAACATGCTACTACTCGAATGTACTGTGTTTCTAAATTCATACAACGTTGAAAAGAACTTTACGGTAGGGCCTGGAAGCGAAAATGATCTCATAGGTCAATTTTTCAAACGTTTCACTGCTACTTGCCGCTCAACCAGATGTAAGCAAATATTTTTTATCAACTTACCTGTTTCAGTACGATATTAGACATACAAATGGACAAACAGATCATCACAAAAGATTCGCTGATTTGCAGCTTTTAACTTTCTTAAGAGTACCTGCAAATTCCATGAAGATCCGTTGTTGATGATATTTTGGGTGATGTTGCCGAGACAAAATTAAAAGGTTGACAAACAAGTAAAGAAACTGTTGAACGATTCACGAAGCTCCTTTCATAACTTGTTGGGTTATCTCGGTGAAAGATTGACAAACGCTTCCAAAAACATGACCTTCTGCCTGGAGGTAAAAATATCTAACCACTTTATTACATCTGCGACGTAATGTAAGAAAAGCTCTAGGTGCAGTATACGGTTATGATGAGCCACCATAGTCATGGCGTGTGGAGGTAGTTTTGGCAATTTAGTACTACGTAATGAACGCCTTCATGTAAATACTTAAACAATTGTGTGTACGACAACTGAAGGCCCTGACTCCAAATCACAGCCTAACCAGTCCCGACCGTACAGAACAATGGAACGCCAAAACCAAGAGACAGGAAGTTACTCTCGATGACCTCATAACAATATGCTTACGTTACTGAAAAAGAAGGGTGCGGCGAGGGATTTGTGTACCTGCCGTTGTAAGTCTAAAATTATTTCAAGTTTATCTTTCACACATATCAGGTAATTAATGCTCCTCGTAAGTTGTATAGCACTGTTAAATGGATCAGGCGTATGGCATGATAATTTGACACTGAAAGTTTTAATTTTGTCACTGCTCAAGTGGCGAGACTCGGAAGGTAAGGAGCCTTAGCTCCTAATAATTAGCCAACCCCCCATCCGCCCCTCCGGAGCTCTTACCATGTAGTCGAAATACATCCATATATATATATATATATATATACTGTATATATATATATATAGAGAGAGAGAGAGAGAGAGGAATGTTCAATTGGACGCTAAAATTAAACCTTCTTGACTTATTCGAAAGTTCAGGCAGGTGCACTGGCTTTGACCAGTTGAATTGAATTTCAGGTATTGACCCTTAATCTCTTACCCTCGAAACGTCCAGAAGATCAATCTTGCTTTGTATACCATACAGCTTTCAGCAGGCTCAAAGAAATCGGGTTGCTGCTAACACTTGCAACACAATTCCAAACTACAACGCCAGAGCTTCTGTCTGAAATTTTAGACATGCTAAGCCTCGAAGTCTTTATTTCTGCGCCCAATGGTGCAAGCCCTACTCTATGTACTGTACAGTGATACCCCTCTACATTCTACTCCACCCCTCACACCTCCTCAGCTCCCATATACAAGCTACTTGCCGCCGCCACTGAGTTACATAAAATTAGCGATATTACAGCTATTTCACGCTTCTAATCTGTCCAACAGTTCCGACCACGCAGGAAGAAAGTTCTGATGCATCGACTTCATAAAAATAGCGTTAAGTGTTACCCTGATATTGAAATTCATTGTTAATCCAGCGCGCTCTAACATCTTACATTTAAATTTTTACTTCTCTTAGACTAAAATTCAGGCATAATGTGCGGTGGTGAATTTTTCGATAATTAATTGCTTAATATTTTTTTTTGGAGGGGGGGGGTTCTCCTCTTGCGATCTTTTTCGCAATTTTTCCTTTCTTTCACATTTTAATGTTCCCTATACGTTATGTCTTTGTTATGACTGATATATATATATACATATGTCCCTTCCTTTTTCCTTTGTCTGGAAGATGATGATAATAGGTACTCGCAATCATAATGTATGTCACATATTAACTCACTCATAATTTTCATAATCGATTAGCCCACCTCCACACACTGCTTCTCCTGCTACGCACAGCTTGTGTCTCTCTAATGCCGGGTATACATTACGCACTCGAAAGCAAAACTTGATGCGAATATCTGCAGCTCGCAAGGTTGCTCATGCTACCGTATCTATGCTACCGACTTTAAATAACTATTCACCACAACGACCTGCCAGCTACGCATCGGAGCATCACGCTGTGAGTGCGAATGCAGCATGTGTCTCCGGCATAAGCTTAACCACATCGAGGCGATCGGCCGCTTGGTTTACACCTCCACGCCCGACAGCGAGTGCGGCAGCTGCACGACACGCAGTGGCCGCAATGGTGGCTTTTGCGGCCACCGGCCGGTCTATTATGTAAAGTCGGCTAAGAGCTTCGCTCATTTGTTAGGTGATAAACTAAGATGTCGTCTACAGAGACTATTATGCGTAACTCTGTAGGCGTCACGGAGCAAAAATTGAGTCTCTCTGTTACGATAATCGGCAGAGGTGAGGGAAGAATTTTTAATTTGCAACCGTTGGAGATCAGTAATTGAGTCTACGATTATTAGCTTTGTTTGGTAGGTGGTGAAGGCAACGCTGTGCACCGGCTATAGATCCCTTTACTATGACTTTGCATTGAAACAGTCTGACAGGCGTTTAGGGAAACTGTACATAGCATACGAGAATATTATATAGAGCTTTCAAGCCACAATTTATACAATTAAATTCCCGCGCTGAAATTTCGCTGAAACTATAAAGACAGCATCATCTAGCTATGTATGCGATAAAAATAATTTGGCATTCCCCCTGAAGTAAGAAAATATACGTAACTTAAAGAAACATCCAGTGGTCTCGAAAAAAATCTCAAGCTAGATCGGGTAAATATTAGAAAATTTTTCAACAACCTATATATATATATACTTTTATTATTGAATATTGCCTTGTGCTATCGATTCATCGAGCAGTGCGACAAACTTCATCAAGAATATAATAATTGTTCTCATTACGCCAATCATCGAGTGGTATAAAATTGCAAGCAACTGATGGGCAATAGTGCTGAGTCATATAATGAGATATCTAAATGTATTCTCTGGCTCATTGTTTTAAAGTAGCAGCTTACCTAGCATAAAAAATGTTTAACCAACATATGTCTGTGCAAAATTATGTTACCCGTAATATGTCATTAATAACGAGTGCACACTGCTGTCGACTAGTGAAAATCTAGAGCCCAGTTATTCAATGTACATCTTCTCCCTACCTTATAACTTCCTGTATGAATACCTTAGGGTACTGCGCCCTCTTAATATGTGGGGCACAGCATTCAGATAAGAAAAATATGAGTTATCATTATTTCTATGTTATTTTGGGCAGTGCTCTGCGTCTGTTCTCATGGCTGCAATCTATCTCCGCCAGGCTGTAGTTCTAAACTACCACACCTGCATTTGTAGCACGAACCAGTGCTTGTCAATCTATGGGTTGTGGTATACAGTCAATTTGACTTGACTTTGGCCTAGCTTTTACCGCACTCATGCCAGGCTGTGTTATTTGCTACAAAGGATCCTTTACCTATTTTATATCTACCGGAAAAAATTTTATAGGATGCTAAGACACCGATAAATAGGGTTAAGAGCCGCCATTACTATGGGGCCCTGCAACTGGCCATTACAAAATATCTTCAACTCATGGATTGTGCAACACCACGCAACAATAGTCAGCGTTACATAACCAATTAACCATAGACATTTAATTCGCCCTGCTGTTCTCTTGACGAGTCGACTAGAACATCCTTCACGCGTTAGTATTACCCACTAACATGCTTCGTCACGTCCTGCTTCATTAGCACGTCTCTTGATTTCTATTTTCAGCGGCTACAAGTCATATTACTTGCAAAATTTTTCTATACGACGGACAGTAAAGATCCGGGCCAAATTTAAAATGGCTGAAGAAAATACGGATTACAGCGTCATAAGTAATTCTTTAGCTCAGAGAAATGCATGAGAGTGGTTTATAGGAAATGTAATTGGCAAAGAGAGATAGATTACTAAAAAATATGCCTGCTGGACTCCTACTTTCAGAAAGTGCCAGACAAACCAGCTGTGAGCGGTTACGTGCACTGTAGAGCTAACTCGCTGCTAGCTCTCCCGCTCTTCACGGAATGCAATAGCACTGCTGCACAAGATGGGTTGCGCAAATAACGCCACCTGGATCTCGTCCGAAGAACTTCACCGGTATATCATCGATAAAGTAAACGAGTGAAAAGAGATATATGCTGATAGCAACCGTATATGAAAATAACTATGACTAGAAGGGTAGCATAGAATTTTTAAAAATGCTTAATCTTGGTCCATAAAAAGCAAGCGAAGAGACTCGTGCCAGTATGGCTACATGCGGCCATAACTGTGGATGTAAGTGGAAGAGAAACGAGTTGTGCTCCAGCCATAAGCCCGTAAGTTGAGACCTAAGAGCTCCATGCTGTGTCATGGAAAACAACACTGAGTTGTGAAAACAATTCCAGCGTTAGTAGTTCTTGGATGAGCAAAAAAAAAAAAGAAAGAAAACAGTTCTAGGGAAAATATTGCGCAGACGTGTGTACCTGTCGCTCTTGGTGACAGCTCGCCCAGGGTGCAGTTCATTCAGAACTCGACTGAAAGTGTTTGTGTCAGCCTCCACACTAAGGGGAGTATAGAATTTTATTAGGAATATCTAATCCACTCTTTTCACCCTTTTTGAAAGCCTTAGCCGACGATTTTTGAACAGGGACACCAGAATAGCTCTTTGAAGCACTTAATATAAAAAACTAATAAATGACACATACTTACTGAAAGTACGAGACAAACCAGCTGTAAGCGGCTACCTACAATGTTGGGATCACCTGCCACTATCCCTCCCGCTGATCACTGACTATTGCATCACCTCTGCACAAGATGGGGGGTACACAACACCATCTGCACCTCATCCGAAGAATCGTCAATGTTTGGTAATGGATAACTAACTTTGTGTCCTCCTGAACATCCAACACCATCGCGTTCTTCCCGATGCGCCTGAGGTTATCATTTTTCTCTCTTACCCTACACAGTGGCCGCTCACTCGGCCGGCCCAGGCACTCAAGCCTAAAGCCGGCAGCGAAAGAACTTCCCTGTGTCAACATTGTTCTTTCTGGAACAGCTGCATCGCTCCTTGCTTGCCTCGATATGCTGCTGCTGCTGCACTCCGTTAGACCCGGCAATGAACATTGCCATTTTTGTGGAGATGCATGGTAGCGGCAGTCTTTTGTTATGCGTAAATTTGCACTCGAGCAACAGCGCATCTGGTGGTCAGCGGCAT
The DNA here is from genome assembly GCA_001587735.2 of Parhyale hawaiensis. Classification (NCBI taxonomy): domain Eukaryota; kingdom Metazoa; phylum Arthropoda; class Malacostraca; order Amphipoda; family Hyalidae; genus Parhyale; species Parhyale hawaiensis. Next base: position 1,024,668 of record LQNS02278183.1, read on the forward strand.
CTCCTTAGGCGAGTAAATCTACGCACTGGATAATGTAGCACCGCTACAGCTCTTTACGCGGCACTCTAAAATATAGAGCAATACCAACGTCGTGACTAAGAGCATTTTTTGCAAACGTTTCGGATTACATGGAATTCATAATTTGTTTCACTTTGAGTATTCCAGAGCACGATGATAGATGGGAATGGATGAGAACATTCGTAAATAAATGTTTATGGTTGCGACGCTGGTTTTAGCTTTTATATTTAACGCTTTAGAGCTTACTGTACACAATTGTACGAAAAGTGTTGTTTAATTGAGGCACTAAAGGGTTAAGAGGGCCGTGTGTAATATCGCAGCGGTGGATAAGCGCGAAAATCTTCTGAGACGTTACCTGGGTACTCAGGTCATTGAATCTTCCGAACGCAAAATCTGAACGTCCAATATTTTTATGATGTGCTACTTTATGAGCATAAAATTTCGTGTGCATTGTTCGGTCTTATACGCTTGCTCACGTAATGAGGGACAGATGTCCTGGAGTAATATTTTGTATAGGCTTCTAATTCACCTACTACAAAGATACGATGTTTCCATGAATTTCTGTATTTGAAAACCAATTGACCATATCTATAGCTCCAGTGCTCGTCTGCTTCTAATAACCTAATAACGAAGTAACGCATAAATACCCAAACTTATCAGGGCCTTTTCTTTCACGAAAGGTCTAATAAGCTAAGGGCTGCCCTAGAAATTCTCGTATTTCCTGATAATTAAAAATTAAAACACGTGTATTCTCACACTAAGCAAAATACTTCCAGCTGAACACATGCAGGAACAAGCAGTGAAAGAAATTTCTCTGACTGATCCTCTCACTGACTTCCTTTTCGGTCCGCTACTGGTAGCTCGCGGGTTTTCCGAAAATGCATGTGAGCAAAAAAGAACGAGTGAAAGCATTTCCCAGAGGAGAGTTGAAGCAGAAGAAGTGTATGAGGTGGAGACACTTCCGTTCCCCGCACCTGCATATCACGCAGGCGAATAAAAAACTCCATCGTTTCGATCAGTGCGGCAAAAACAATAGGTACGTGACGGAGGTCTAGTGGTGGACATTGCCTGTAATTTAATCGAATTTTTTGCATCTTCCAATTTTCAGAAAATGATCTTCATTTGATTAGAAAGATTAGTGACACTAATTGCACCTGGTTAGAGTTGCAATTTTAGTTTCATTCGTATATGAATTTAGTATATCTTCTGTTTTTTAATAGTTAAGCTGTATATTAACGCTGTTGGAATTTCACTTAATTTCTAGCAAAAGCATCTATGTATCTCGAAGTATCCATATGGTTCTTCTACCTGATGTTAGGAGGAGTATAAGAATCTGATGAAAAACTGCAGATTGTAGAAACGCTAAGAATGCTATCAGGTTACAAAGATTTACCATTACACTTACTATGTCATTAACCCTTTAATGCCTGGTTTATTCATTTGTTGTAGTTCGGGTGCAAAGGGGTTAACACAGTAAAAATACAGAAAAGATTAGTGACGAGAATCTTGTAATGTTCCATCAACTTCTGCTGATAACAGGTGCCAGCTATTCTGCTAATTTTAGTATTTTAGTATTCTATACTGTACACCGGATTGGGTAGGGAGTCTTTTATGTTCAGCATAGTTAGTGCATAAACTACAAACCATGTTTCCCTTAACAAACTTAAATACGAAGAGTAAGAGATGTCTTTCTGGTATTGCAGGAAAGAGTTTTCAGTCATCTCCATGTGCCTATGAAATGCGATTAACGAATGAAGGTCGATCCAAAATGTCGAAGCGAACGCCGAAGTTCGAAATTACAGTTAAGCGAATTAGATTATATCAATTGCCGTTAGCGAAACGAAGACGCTCTAATTTCACCGAAGAGAAGCGACCTAAACATGAAAATTTTCCGCTCGGCCGCATCTCCGCCATCAAGGTTGATGGCTCAATAGGGTTTAATTTCCTCGGCACTCTGCTTGTCGGGAGCTGCAGCAGTCACTTTGTCAGCCGTGAAGTGATTGATCGACTAACCTGCCTTATCTAACCTTTTCCTATAGCGTGGCTCATCGCTCTGACCAACCGTGAGCCTCTCTGAAGCTGAATTGCAGCAGGATAATTCGGCAGTTATTTTTAAGGGATACTGTAATTTCATGGCTTTAAGGGTAGGAGCTAACGTGGAAAATCAGAGTTAGTGACTTTCAGAGTACGATACTCGAATTATGAGAAATGACGCGAAAGGATACTGACAGTTTGTGCCTTATGAGTGCCTGTTGAAGTAAAATATCACTGGAGATTTGTACGAAAAATACTGACAGTTGCTTGGGTATCAGAGTGGAATATTACTGAAGATAGTACGAAGAGAAAGGTTCTGAGAGAGATCCTCCACACTTCAGGGCATCTTGAAAACGGCAAAACTGGTGCACCTTAGAAGAGAATTTTATCCAAAAAAAGCATCCTTAAGGGACATAGAAGATATCCGCCTGAGATAGAATTTGTGAAAACAATATTGATTTCGAACGATATTTTGATATTTTCTCGTTTCCATCGTATACATGCAGCGCCACACACCATTGTTAGCACCTCTTGAGTGTTGTCGTTGTATGTATAGGGGGTTAAAGGTACCATGTTAGTTCAACTTGGGCCCAGCCATTTAACGTGTAAAGTAAGCCTTAATTGCTCCTGGTAATTGCACTATTACATTGTGTACAAAAATTGGACACTGCATGTGAATGGGTTGATGAGGATATCATCGTTGAGACAGTATAACCAACGAAGTAATCTCAGTAACCATGGCTTGTCTGAAACTTTGGTCATGGGCGATGGTTTCACTAGTTTGGGCCGAGGTTGACGCAACTTCAACGGTAGAATGAGTACAATTGTAATCAATGGGTGGAATTCGTCCCAAAGAATCGAAGTAAACGCTTGTGACTGAAGTTCTCACATGGCAAAATAACGAGATTAGCCGATAAAATTAGCTGACTTCAGAGGAACTGTCATATTCTAGACCCGGGTTGTTCCAGGTGGCGCTATTGATGCCACTCGATAATTCAATGAGCCCGCTCGCTCGTCAATACCAGCAAAGTCGTTCCTTTGACTATCGACTGAACCTGCCTCGGTATGGAATCTTTGGGACTTTTTAAGTCAATGGGTCGCTTAAACTAGGCCTATAATAATCATAATTTTACTTGAAGCAGATCAACACGGCAGTGTTTGGCTGGCTGTTGGAAGTACAACTTACAGTAGCTTCCGGATGCTTTGTTATTGTTTCAGCTGTTGCTACACAACTGAATACCTATCAGCAAATCTACGAAAATACTGCCGCAGCGTCAACTGGTGCGGCAAGAATCAGTAGTTAAGTGTAGGATTGTTCGTCAAACTCAGAATAAATTAAGAATAAAAAATTGTGCATGTTTTTCCTGTATAAGCCGACTAATCAGTGCATTCGGACTCTGCGCACCCGCCTTAAGTTACAGTCAGCACACGACCAGGGACTGTCGTGTGCACCCTCCTTAATATACAGTCAGCACACGACCAGGGACTGTCGTATGGACCCTCCTTAAGTTACGAGTCAACACACGACCAGACATTGTCGTGTGGACCCTCCTTAAGTTACAGTCTGCCCACGACCAGAGACTATCGTGTGGACCCTCCTTAAGTTACAGTCAGCACACGACCAGACAGACATTGTCGTGTGGACTCTCCTTAAGTTACAGTCGTGTGGAGCCACCTGAAGTAAGAATCAAGAAGAGTCCACACGATGATGCTTTTAAGCACTGGTTAAATGGACGAGTTTGGGAGCACTGACGTGCAATCTACTGTCAGAAAACTGAAAAACTTTCTCGCTTAAACAGAATTTTAAGGAAGTTGCATGCTGTATTTTAACGAAACTGGTCGGCAACTGGGCGAAATTCTGTATACTGTCCGTAGCGGGAAATTCGTACTTATATATAATCTTGTAGTCACGACAGCTTATTATTTATGAGCTGTTTTGATACATACTTCTACTTGTGGTTCATATTAATTATGAAGGAAATTGGAATTATGATTTATAAACCCCATTTAGTCTCTCTTTTGAGCTCCTCGACGGATATTGCGGGCATTTGACAGTCAGGCTATTCCTTCAAGCGAACCAAGTAAACACCAGGACTTTACGCAGGATATTCCTCGGGTATTCACTAGTTTTCTCAGCGTTTGACTGTCATATAAGCTCTGGCTTTAACCCTTTACCGAGCGGCTGAAGGAACTTGAGTTACATGGGCACAACGCAGGCTTTACCTGGACGTGGAAAGAACAGAAACTATCACCGAGGAATATAGGGAAACTGTGTCATACAGTCAATACCTCCTTAGTTTCAAGGCAATACTGAGCTCTTTCATCTTTTCATCATAGCGTTAACAGTTAAATGACAAGGCATAGCATTTCTTGCTTTCCGTTACACTCATTCGAATTTCTTAGAATATAAATTTAGGTTAAAATATGCTAGCACACTTTATTGTGAAAGTAACCATATATGATGACTTGCTTAAAGAACTATATATTCGCGCCTAGTAAGTTTATTCCCATTCACTACTGTGCCCTCTAATGGTGCCGTAGGGTCAGTCGAAGTACTTGGAGACTATGGAGCAAACGTGACTCCTCAGCCATGAGTTGCTGATGGCCAAGGAGGCAAAGACATGCCTGGGAGGCAGTGATATCGTCCATTGTTTTTATTTCTTTTTTAGTAGCCCAACCAAGAACGCGACAGCCGACACTAGAAAGCTGTACGAAATATTAATTGGTGCATCATCTGAACAGCGCAGCGCTGTTTGACCGTTCTAGAGAAAATCACGTTTGGTGATGCGACGTAAATAGAATAGAAAGTGGCTCCTTTGGATCTTCTTCGGTTTTGAAAACTACAAGAATGTCTTCAATGTACCATAAGCAGTAGGTAGGAAATGTTCTTACTTCATGCAATTTTGCTCAATTCTATAGAGAACTTTCGTGTTCATGAAAGTTACTCTATAAAGCATTTTTCGTGTTTATGAAACCTACGCTTCTGCTTGTATGCTAAATTCTGGAAAAAATTTTACTGGCCATAGCAAATTAATTTAATTTATCACAGCTTTTCTATTTTGATGGATATTCTGGAAGGTATGAGTATATGCTTTTCTAGAGCAAGCAATCTGAGGTTTAAAATAGTGCTTGATGGCGAATGCCCACCGAAAGTCACCTTCCAAGGTGGCTGCCAACATCGGCATCCGCTTTCCTCCAGTCGCGATCGCTCGAACTTTCTCTTCGGAAACTTTTACAAGGAAATCGAATGCAAATAAGAATGTAATTTCACCAAGACTCTAATTAATGCGAGGGAGTCTCGGACGTAGTGGCTAAAATTCTAATCTAACCTAATGGGCAGTGAGAAATGTGCCAAGTCATTTGGAGATTCCATGGGATGTCCAGATCTGGGCTGATGGTATTGGCTTATGCAGAAAGTGTATAATGGTGTTTGTTATTTCCCATTAGCAGGTATATTAGAGGCCTGAAGAAATCATCAGCACATGAAATGTTTGATAGAAGGACATGTCAGCAAATGTTACCAGACATTATTTGCTCTGTGTACGAGTAAGCCGCCAGTAAACACTGCTTTTAAGTTGATTTCAATTTTCAATATTAATCACATTAGAACACAGTTAGGCATGAAAAATGATGAAAACAAGGGTACATATTTAATATTGGTACAATTTTTAAATGTTCAAAATGCCATAGTCTTCGGTATTCCATCCCTCAACAATTATAAGCTCTCGAGTGCACTGTTCTGTATCACTCCAGCACAAGAGGGAACCTTCTCCTTCTCCTAGCGGTGGGATTTCATGGCTGCTATGGAAAAATACGGAATTTCTCCAGTAACCGAAATACGGGGCTTAATTTCCAAGTAACATTTACGGAGTTTCTTCCGCTAAAGTGACGGACTTGTTACAGTGTAGCATATGACTGGGAGCTGCTCTTATCAGCACCGTGGAGAATAGTTAAAGTTATATTCGACTGGCACAGCTAAATCGAGTTGAATTAACCCACTGAGTTTAACACAGGAGACCTTCAGACAAGAGCTTTGTCTTCTCTTCTTAAGAGTATGTTGCGGGTGTTAGCTACAACCCGATTATGCCTGAAGCCGTACATACCGCGATGTTACGAAGCAGGATTGAGTTGTCAGCCGTCTCCGGACAAATTGCTTCAGGGTTAACGATTGAAACACGATTCAAAATTTCAGTCTGAAGTTCTGGAAGGGCACATGCTATTAACAAACGGGGGCCAAACAATGAGCAGCAATCCAGTTTAATTTGAATTGATAGCATTACTTGATCTTTGTATCAACTTTTATATGTAACTCTAATAATAAGCTGTTCCTTGTATATTGTGTTTCTATGTGTACCTTATGAAGCAAATTATTACTACATTATTAATGGGCTTAGCTTGACTCAATTTTGCCGTGCCAATTCTATACAACTTGTATGTCAGTTGTATTTGTCTACCTCACTATTTGTTATTCATCCTATGAGAGATGAGCAGAAATTTTGCTATACCAGTAGAGATGCTGGCCAATGGAAACTCGCTCTGCGAGAGCCTGAAAACGCACTAACAAATCGATGACATTCTACTATGTCTGCTGCAGTGCCTCAAAACATAATGAGATAGAGAAGTATAACAGTTGTTGAGACAGATTATTCGACAACATTTGCTTCATCCCGTAAGTTTTTTTTTTCTGTATTTTCTCCTTTTTTGGGTAGTATTGTCTTGCATTAATTGGGGAAACCAGTCCCACTGATGTGCTCAATCATTATTAGAAATTCTGCGGCCAGCAGGATCAGAGGGGGGGAATTTCATTAGCATTGATGAACTGAGTAATAATGAGGAGCTTCTTAGAAATTTCCATTACTTTTCCGGAAAAAATTGGTGAAACTTTCACATGAATGTGTGTGGCTTGCGAGACTTTCGCGTGGATGGGAGAGACTGCATCGTAAGCCTTATGCATGAACCACACTATGCATTTGCAAGCACAAGTTGATGCCAGGATGTACAGCTCCCATGTTATTTGGATATATATTTAAAGTCGTTTGCATGGGAAAAAAGGGCGAGGCGCGCATCTTGGCATCAAGTTATGCTCGTGATTGCACAGTGTGGTCCCGGAATCCCTAGAACACTTGGAATGGGGCAGGGATTAGGACGTGTTCGAATACATAATTTTATGTTAGAGTAGATTTACCTTGTGGCAATAGAGGGACTTAAACACACATTACCTGAGAGGTACCGAAGCCCAGGCGTCGCCCGCAATGTTTATTGCCATTATATAAATATAAACCTAAATTCGTTCAGATTTAAAAGAAATTTACTGTCAGTAGGAGGACTGTGCCTGAAGTTCACTCAATGGTCTACACTGAACACTAATTTCGTAGAAGTAACACTACTTGAAACGTAACCAAACGGTTCTACAGGTTCTCACCTGAATAACGAGCCAGTTATAGATTCATATACTGGAGGTCATGCACGAGCTGAGGTATCATCGATTGCCGTAGCGAAGTCGAGCTGATTTGCCTACTTCAGACAGAAACGATGGTTTTTATCACTTTTAAACCTGTCACTGAAGTTGAGCATTGGTGTGCGGTGAAGAAAGGCAATGACATTATTGTGTAACAGAAGGCATCAAAGTTCTTATGAAAATAATTATTTATCTATAATTTAAAGAAGAAGTATTGTTACCCTTGCTTCCTTGAACCACACAATTTCTAGCATTGAATGAGAATTAACGGCTGAATCTCGATTCATCGAATCGAAACCAGCGCATATTGCTGAATTCTAAAATTATAAAGCCTATGGAATTAGTTTCACCGACCAATAGATAACACCTTTATAAAGTCTATGTTTCACCTGAAAAGTAGAATTCTTTGCCCGCGCAGAAAGGACACTGTAATATGTTGAACATTTATAGCCCCCCCCCCCAAAAAAAAAAGAAAGAAAAAAAAACAAAGCATAAGACTACTGCAGCATTTATTTTTAGAGCCATCCATTAATTAAGGCTGTCTTGTTAGGGCTGGGCATTACTATTTCTTTTGTGTTAAACCTAAGGGCTTACAAAAGCACTAGTGCAATAGATACAAGTAGTGATTCATTTATTGCAAGGTGTATTCTCGGAAAAGTAGTAGAAATTAATCACATCTGGTGATGTTAGACGGCATGGTTCAGTTATTACCTCCGCCAAGGAGGTTATGTTTTCGTCGGGTTTGTCTTTCTGTCATCAAGATAACTTAAAAAGTTTTGAACGTATTTTGACAAATTTACAGGGATTGTTTGGTATGTTAGGAGGAACAGATGATTAACTTTTGGCGAAAACCCGTCCGTCCGTTTGATTGTTTGTCTGCCTAATTAATCTTAATGACATAAATCAAAAAATTATAGACGGATTTTTATGAAATTTATATGAGTTATTAGGTATATCACAAAGAGTAAATGACCAGATTTTGGAATAATCCATTTGTTCGTTAGTTTGTCACTGTTTTTAATTTTGTGCTTGATATGCCCGTTAACTCAAAAAATAATGAATGGATTTTTATTAAATTTATAGGAGTTTTTTTAGTAATGTTAAAAGTCATGAATGGTTACATTTTGGTGCAGATTGATTGGTTATTTTGTATGTTCGACAAAATGTTTGATAGCAGCATAACTCAAAAATTTATGAACGGATCTTCAAAAAAATTATTTAAGTTGTTAGCTCTCTTGAAGATCACAAGTGATTAAATTTTGGTGTTGATACAAAGAAAATCATGGTCTCAAGGCCAATTTTAATTTTTCGTAACCGTTGCCTTACTTGGTGGAGGAATGCGCTCTCAGAGTGCTCTAATTGTTGACATAACGATTTCATTTTTTATGGTACTCAACGTTTATTGAGTGACGTATCCTTAGATATGAGTCTCAAAGATTGCGTCTCTATATGAAGTACGGCTTTCTGTGATGAGAGGGACAGTTGAACAATTAAATCATTTATAACTTCGCTGACCTACCGTCAGCACCGCCATTGCTGGCTGGCGCACTCGATGGCTGCTAATGCACCTGCTGACACAAGGTAACTCAAAATCATTTGAAGGTACCGCCATTCACTATCTAATGCAGTCAAGCTGAAGGCATTTTTTAGGCAACAGATGGCTGAGGATAAAATAGCACGATTGCATGACGTTTCTAACCGTCTCTTTGACTTACATGTAATTTTATCACGTATTCTTGAGTATACGCTGGAATTATTATATGATTAACTGGCTGACAGACTATTAGCGTTTGGAGTTTTAGCTTCATATGATAAATTAAGCAACGTGACCAGACTCTTGAATCATAATGCTTGTTGAAACTTCCTCTTCGACCGTCTTTTTGTTTTACGTTTTCGCTCCGTTTGATCCCCATTATACCGTATAAAGTACTCATAGAAGATTTTTATGTAAAGTATATTCTATCACATTTTTGAAGTTTCAAATTGTCTCCAACAGTTCCATAAAAATGGGAATGTCGTGTTAACCGTTCTCAATTTTTGTTTCGTCAAATTCGATTTTGGCGTAACAGGCGGCGATATCAGATTTTATGCCAGTATAAGAGGTAGATTCGAGCAAAAGCTCGCATAGGGTGAATTCGAACATATCAAGCCTATCTCTTCATTATATAAAGTATGTTACGTTTCATCACCCATTTCTTACCCTCTTTTCCTAAATGTTGATTATGATATATTTTCACAATAACATTGCATTAAAACAGCTCAAATACAACGGCAATGGCCCATTACAGCAATCTCAAAGGAAAAAAATACTGTTAATATGGAAACAAAGATACTGTATATAGAAAATGGTTAAATATTCACTCTAAGATCGCATATGTGTAGGCAGAAGTGACACTGAGGGTGGGCACGTGTGGGTGGCGGTAGTGGCGGGAAATAGGCGAGAACAGGAGGCCGCAACTTGGTCGCACTCGGTTCGGGCCGGCTCATCCAACATGCAAACGGTACACGGGCGAATTTTTCTCACATAATGAGAAGCAGTAGCCACAATTATCCTCTCGCATGTAAAGAATTCCTATATTATGAACTCGCATATAATGGAAACGACGTGTATGTCAATCGCACGAACACACCAACTTTACAACCGTATTTAAAACTTGGTGAGATACCACACAAAAAATTTACCAAGGCTCAACTTTATTACAAGGTTATACCGATGTAGGGCTTGCTGACTCGTAACTCACAGCGTCTCTACATTAGAAGAGAAAGAGATCTGAACCCCAACCCTGTAACTGCACCTTTAAAACGTAGTATGTACACGAAACCTTGTACACCCGGCCAATGAGAGAGGTCGTTGCTTGTTACTTGAATTCTGTCACACCAAAAGGTGCTCAAGTGGTACAAGTGGCTCCACAAGCTATACTATACCTTACAGTTCTTTTTTATAGGAGTTCAAGTTTTCAGTTCTGTTCTGTCGTCTGTAAGAACTTTGTAGGCTGGTACAGAAAAAAAATATATCTCTATGTTCAATCTGGGAGCTTTCCAACCCTACTCCCAGTATATATGGTTCTGCATATGCAAGCCACAGAGTTTCTCCAGATGGAAATCTCTGCCCCTTGCATTATGATGTCAAGTCTATAACACAGGGACATTGCTATGCCTTCGATGACAATGAGAAACGCATCTCTTGATGTGCGCTAGATAACTCAGTGAGCTGTCAATCTAATCTACGCTAGAAGCTTGCTCAATCAGAGGAGTCGAACTTGATGACTGACCCGTGGTGGAAGTTGCAGCAGTAGGGAAGATTATGATGCGGTTTCTAATGAGAAAAAAATGGACACAAAAAGCAGATTACAAAAGCTGGCGAACCTGCATGTTACCCTGTTAGAACGGGCACATCTCTTCTCATCTGTCACTGTCTAACTGTATTGCGCCAGGCCCTGAGAATTTCTATACTGTCAGTGATATTTCAGGCAAAAAAAAATGGATCTTTAGAATATTGCGACACTTATACGAATACTAGCGTCCAATTTGTACGTAATGAAAACAAATTAAGTAGTGTTTATATAATTAAACTGAAGGCAAATATAGGTTACTTTGTCGATGCCCTTGTCACACTCTGACGGGAATACACGGGAAGATGTGGGGGTTCAGTACCACAGATTAGTAAATTAATAGAAGAGATCCCTGGCCCACAGTTTAGGACAGCTCCTAAGCCACGAGGAACTAAACATCGAACACATATAATCTGAGACAATACTCAAGGCAAGCGCATACACGAGTAGTGCCCCACACTGATGGCTATACAGCACCGCTTCCATTTCTCTGCATCGGGCTCTAAAATAAGAAGTTTTCCGGCCTCAGCAGGGCTGCACCGACAATGAAAATGTCCCTCCCTTCTAAGAATTCCAAAATTCGTTATTCATATCTTACGTCACAATCCATGATGCATTTAGTAATGGCCATGATAATGCACCGTTTGTCGGGTTCTTACTTGCTTAGTTGGTTGGTGTCATCATCTAGAGATGATGCATTAGTTAGGGGAAAATTCATTTAGTGAAGAACAAGGAGGTCTCAACCCTGCTGATTTTATGAGTTCTCAGCTATAAAGACCATTCCAAATTTCAATAGCATGTGTCACACCTGGAGATATCTACAAAACACAAGTATCATGGCTATAAGCTACTGATGTAAACAAGCAAACGGTCGATTGTGACGTCATTTTTATTGCAATTTGCCTGGCGAAAATGTTGAAGAATGCCCGTTTGCGGTCATTTGCCTGTGACCATCTCATGCAAATTCGCGGTGTTGAGGGAACCTCTTTTCAATTTCTCGAGCTATCGCCATCAACTCCATTTTTCAGTACATGTTAGTTAGACCATGTAAGTTGAGCGTATTTTTCAATTTGAGGCCACAAACAGAGCCCAGTCTTCAAAATCATTTAGGCATTCGTAGACAAATCGCCTCCTTCAGTAAGAGACGAGACCTCGAGCAAGATCGCATTTTTCAATTTGAGTCTAATTGCCGGGTCAGAGCGGCAGATCCGTCGTCTTGAAAGCGTACTCTACAGAGTTCTTCGGCTGGTTAAAAAGGATCGAGCGAACGAGTTCCGAGACTAATTAATAGCTTAACGAGTCCACTGAACACTGGCAGGTTCTTTAGCGCAGAAGATCTGCTGCCTGGAGGTGTTCTAAGTGAAAAATTATCTGCATGAAACGAATGGGAAGAATAATAGCGGCTTGTCTCTTTCTCAGCAAGAAGTTGACTTCTTTGAATTCTAAAACTGTGCCTGTACAGAAAAAGGGCTTCTAAAATTGTTTCACTCTACTCTTACCTTATAAAAAAAGTCCTCTTGCACGATTTCATTTTAGATTAGCTGGTATTCCGGCTACAGCAGCACTACGAGAATGAATTTCCCGCTGATTTCAGGTGGTCCATGAGGGCTTCAGAGTTACGAGATTCGGTTCACAAAAATGAATAACCCTTCGAGTTTTATTATCACCTTGTTTACATTCATATTACATACCTAGATACTGACATCTGATATTAAATATCTGCTGAGGTTGCACAGAACTCGAATTTCAGGGATCCCGTATTCAATGCTAGTGGGTTTTGTATGAACGCCACCATGAGCAAATACCATAACGTTGAGGCTTTCAAAATTAAAGATATTCTGGAGTAAGAAAGCTTGATTTACCCACCTTGATGTCGTCTGCATAAAATTGTAACGAGTAGGGTTAGTATATTATGTTGTAAACTAAGTCATTGCCGTTATTTTGTTGAAGTTTTTGAGATTAAATGCTTGAGAGGTTCAATAATAAATAACAACTATTTAATCAATAATATATTCTATATTGTTGCTTTTAAACTTTTTCCTTTTTTCAACAAGATTTTCTATACCTCGATCGTTAAAATTACACGGATTTGAGTCGAAAAACTCAACCAACCTGGCCTTCGGTTCTGCATCTGTATTAAACACAACTCCTCCCACAGTATTTATTGATGTACTATGACAATTTTTCGTCTTCAAGAACGATTCTGAAAAGGAACATTGATTGTATCCATGCATTGAGCGGTGACAAATAGACAAACAGGTCGAGAATGAGTCTCGCTTATTTTTATTACTGTCAGAAGACGCACGCGAAATCCGTGATCCATCATACTTCTGAACCATCCAGGGTAGATGCTTCTGTATAGCAGTGTGGGAGCATTCTATTTTCTTTGGCAGTTCCCTCGTCGTTTGACACGTATTCCCGTGCAAAACATTTTTTAAATGTTCCCCATCGATCTGAATTGGACGACCAGGGCGAGATGAGTCTTTGGGATCAAAATTTCGATCTTAGAACTTAGCATACCAACAACGGGCGGTCCTTTCCGCTGTGATATCCTCTCCATCCAAACTCCATAGCGCAAATATTGTGAGCAGTTTTTGTGGCCTTAGAACCTGGGTTGAAAGCAATGAGAAGATATCGAAAACGCTCATTTTTCTCCCCTTGACATTCCATTTTAGAGTCCTGAAAATAAGCAGAAATTAACTAGGAATACTCAAAAAATGACTGAAAATGTATTGAAAATATAATTGTTTAAAAAAGAAAAAATATATAATTCATACATGAAAATTCAATGCATTTGGAAATTGTAACAAAGCTGGTAAAAATTTCGTTTCCAACCTATATTTTATCTCTAATTCTAGCAACAGAGATCACTAGGTCTGTAATGTAGACTGCATCCAGCACTCCCTAGCTCTACGTATTGTCTGCTAGACTGACTATACTCGGAGGCAAATATTGCATCTCTCTGCAAGATAGAGCACCCGAACAAAAAATATTGCATATCTCTCTCATCGATCTTGTAAGGAGTTAGGCACAAACTGCAGCTTTCATTAGCTCCTGCCGACACTGCAAGAGTTTTTTTTAAAAGATATGACTCAGCATTTTAGCTTCAACTGTGATCGCCCTCTCAAGACCATTTGTTAGTGGCGCGCGATGCATGTATAAATGCGTCAATTACTGACTGGGATCTCATATGAATAGTCGGTTACTTACACTTGTTGAGTTTGTGTTCAGAAGTGCATTGCGTAGTTGGCTCTCGCAACACGGTCCAGAATATCAGCACTATCGATTAAAAAGGGTAAAATATACACTGTAAAAGAACTATGTATTTAGCAGCAAATTTTCTAAATTAATATTAAATGATTTAAGAAAATCCCGTACTGATTTCATAAAAAGTAATGAGAACAAATTGGAAGCAGTTGTAGGAATCAGGAAAGAAACTATAAGCAGGATATTTAACTCCTCACAAGCTACAATAGTAATCGGATACATGTACGTATCTTCCAAAGGGTATTAGTTATGATTAAGAACAATAGACTGACTACATATCTTCAATATATGACTGCCAAAGAAGTCCACCATTGTTCCCTTGTCGTCAGCAGATAATTGTTTTAGACTCTACTGATGTTTCTTCTTCGCTACAACATATAGGTGCTATAGTGCACGACGCATAGACGTAGTTTAGCCATGCTATTACGTCCGTGATTCAGCAAAAGTAACATGGTTATAGATAAAATGCGCACGCTGTAAATGGCTTTCTGTCAAGAAGATGAATAGTAAACAGTCTAGTGTGGATGAGAATATGAATTCGTGGGCAGGCTTCGATGCAAAAGCGCTCTTGCTATATATTTTAGACCTTGTATCAATGAATTATTTGGATGAGAGAATAAGATGATGCTATGCAATACACGTGTCTTGTGGAGAAGTGATACTGCCTTCCAGCAGGAAAGCCAGTAGCGATTAATATGTGAAAAATTAAGTGAAAAAGACGCTAAATGCAGTGGATTTAATTATAGAAGAGGGTCTTCATTTCTCAACAAATTATTAATGACAAACGATGCCCAATAACATTCGGGCATTAGTATTCCTCCCAGTAGAACTCTTTGCTCTTGACGGTATGTACAACTCGTGGTTCGATATAAATAACTATTACTTATCACTGGTAACAGGATACTTCTTCCTTCGAATACTCGGGCAGCATATCTCAAGTCCATACCAAATGGCAAGCATTGCTTTGAGCTTCCTCCTGACGTACAGATAAGAACCGCAGTGAAAGAAAAATCTTACTTTTGTGTATAAACTAGTCCCTGCGACGAAAAAGTTATAAAAAGTTATAAAAAGTACGTCTAATTAGCTATAGTAAATAAATAATTATGCTTTTATTTTTCAGCATTTTAAAGACTAAAATATAGTGAGTTTTAAAAATAAAATTACCTATCTTGAGTGCATACAATTTATTTTTTTGTGGATTCCTACATTTATGATTAATAAATTAAGTTAATAAACCATCTCATTTCAGCAGTATATTATTTATATTTTTTCTACATCTCATTTCTACATCTCATTTTGAGAAATTTGACAGCAATAAGCCTGTTACTGCAATATCTAAGTTTAGTTTTTCGAAGGAAGAACATTGTTTCAAATGTCCAGTGTGTGGCGCAACCTTATAAGCTTTAAGAGTTTAAAATTTGCCACAAATTGTCTCGACCTCGCATATACCGTATCTGTCCATTATAGCTAAACGAGCAATTAAGGAGGTAAACTGGGGAACGTTATCGGTGTATTATACGACCTTGAACTTAGTAAAGGGTAAATTCCGAGCCACTATGTCTCAGCGTAAAATTTAGCTACAAGTATACTCCAAAATGAAAAATTCACGTAAAATTTGGAATACTTTGGCAATGTTTTGCGAATTTTCTACTTGGTAATTAAAGACGTCAACGATGGAGCTCTCAGTAACTTGGAAAATATGGAGAATTTTGGTAAATTGGGCAATCTGCATCAAAGCACGACAGGATAAAAGGATAAATATGACTATACTTATAAACTAAATGCTTATTTTGGATTATTATAATTTTGGCATTGTTATATGTTTACCAAATCCAGCACAAAACTTTCACGGTATCACAACTGGGTTTGTTAGCGTAAAAAATAAGTAACAATAAAGTTTTTAACAAAACAAGGCGTTCCTATAATAATATTATTAATGAATAATTAGAACAATTTCATTTTCAGCCAGGAGCCCCAGAGCCGATAGACAGCAGTGGTCGATCCACTGCGCACTCCTCAGCCTCATACCAAACAAGCTCGATCAACAGCGATCAACATACCACCTCATGGTAAGCAACCAATTTATAAATATTCTATCCATTCTTTACCTATAATTTATAGTTTTTAGGTTTTCACTGTGCTTTGAAAATTATTTTGTAAAAATATTACCTTAAGTCATCGAAGTTTGCATTTGGCGTACGAGTACATTATATTAACGTAATAAAAAGCCTAGAAAAGAAAAGTCAGGTATAGCACACTTTCCATTTGAGAAACACCTGCCAAATTGAGCCTCTGTAGATGAAGCTTCATTCCTGTCTCTAGCAGCCTTTTCTCATTCATGCATGTTCATTTTTACCTGCAGTACGACTTGGGTGAATTAAAAAAAATCATTTTTGACAATACCAGTGCATAGAAGCAACCAAGCGGCACGTTTGATGGAAGAGTCTCAAGGTGAAAGTGCTGATCTTTTCAAATCTTTCCTATCGCTGCACACACAAAGACAAAAATGATTTTATCCAAGAGACAATTGTAGGGGACTATTAGCTCTGTCTTCCATCTGCAGCATATGCACGGCGTCGAAGAAAGACAACCTAGCTTTTTAGATAACTTAAAAAGCAATTTTTGGTTAAACGCTCATTGTTTTTCGAAAAATTGTTTGAACCCCGGCGTAGAACTGAGGAGAATGCTCTTGCTGTACATTCAACTTGTCTGCAATATTTGATGGGGAAAACTTGGAAAGCAAAATGTTCATATGCATGAATGTGAGTCAAATTATATATTTGATTTTTGACGGAATAAGCCGTGCGTATCGTTGATGTACCTCATAAAAAATAAAGATAATTTATTATCTCGTTTTCAGAGGATACACCTAACGAGGTTTTCTTTTGCCTTCAATCTGTAATTTTGAAAAACTCGTTGTGTGAAGAGCAGGAGAAGCAGTCAGTGGTGAAGAGTCGGTTTGGGAATCCCTCGCAGTACATAGTATAATTCATAAGCATTTACCCTACATACAATAATACACTATACACTATACGTTATCACATACTCGTACTATTGAATTTTTTTAAAGTTTAGTTCATTTATGACATTTAGCTGAGTTACCTTACAAAACACCTTATGTGTGTAACTTGTGGCTATTCTACACATAGATACAGTGGAACATCTAAAACGAAAACAGGAACATTGTCACCGGTTGAGACAACAAGTTCTATAACATACCTGTCTCCCCTGCGTACGTTCACAAAACGTTTTCATCAGCTAAAACCAGTGCAAGTGGTTACGTTGTGCTGTAGTTTATACACTCTTAGCTATGTTTTACAATACCTCAGTCTGCTAGTCACAACATGGATGGCCAAAATTCCCTACGGATGGCACTGTATTTTGTCTGCGTTCCTGGCGTTTGTCTTTTTCAAGAAGTTTTCCATTTCAGAAACCTCCTCCCTTGTGATCAATCTCCATTTGAGGAGTTCTACTAATTATCTCCGCCTAGGAGGTTATGTTTTCGTCGAGTTTGTCTGTCTGTTATTCTGTTTGTCTGCCTCTCACCAAGCTAACTCAAAAAGTTATGGATGGAGTAACGTGTTAAATTTCTATTCAGCACGTATCAAGAAAATATGGTGATCATGCACCCCAACAAGTTCATGAGTTTCCAGGGCTTTTGCATGTGCATATAATTACAAGCATACTGCACAGTACGCATTACTGAACATATTAAAAGCCAGGACTTTCTGTATATATATACCAATAGCCTAAGTGATCCGGATGATGCTTTTTCCTAAGAACGTACTGTTGAATCGGTCGTCTACACAATGAATGCAAGGGGATTGCGAGAAGAATTATAATGAACTCTCTCATCTGTCATCTTATTGTAGAGGAGCCAAAGGCTCCGACTTCAAATGAATACGGCTGCTGTGGGCGAAACTCTAAAAGTGGTTTGCAGTCTTTTTTTTTCACACGGTCACGTCGTCCAGAATTCTACTTTAAGGGCGAAAGTGAAACCTCACTAGAGTAGTCCTAGAGTGTACGTACTAAATATCGTTACTGCTAAATTTCCCTGTAAAAGATTAATTATCATTCTATGTATATAGTCACTTGGCCTGTATAAGGTTAAGTATTGTCTTGGCCAATATGTACACTCTATTTCAAGAGCGGGAAACAACAGCATTGACATCTGAGGCCTGAGCTGATCCCCTTTCCATGACCTCCCTGTCCCCTGAACTTGACGCTCCACTCTTCAACTAAAGCCACTGCAAGTCTTGTCTCTTTGCTCCAGGAAACCAGACTGCACTGTCTGCAGGACCGTGTGTGTTTGTCTGTGGCAAACAGGGCTGTGCCCAACCTATTGCCAGATCATTAGGATCTCCTGAGTCAACTCTCAGTCCCGGAAATCGCGTTCTGAATTAGTGTAACCAAAAACTACAGAACTGACTCTCTTTCTTGAACTTTGTGCAGCGGAGCATTGGGTGTTGCCTTAGAATATTAACATTTGGCTGTACATTTTCTTGCAAATGATGGAAGCTCTCTGAAGGAATGGGAAATATTCTCCACGGTTGTGGCTGCTAAAGTGGGAGTGCTGCACAGCTGACAGCCCAATACTAGAATATTTTAAAATTACTTCGTGATTAGATCAACAGTGTCATCTGACATCACTATACCGTAAAGTCCGTAAAGGTTAAAGGTAAGGCCAACTGGCCGCACAATATAACTCGGAAATCTATACCGACTGGTTCGTGCTACAGATATTTGCCAACTGGTCCCACAGAAATGAATGGCTGTAGTAGACCGCAGATAGTCAAGGGCACTGGCGTCAGCGAAGGAAGGCTCTTATGCGATGACCTACGACCTCCTGATCATTTCCATTTCTGGTTTGGGTCGGTATCCCCGCCGTAGCATCTGGGCAGCACCAAATACTAACTTACAAAACTAAGCGCGAGAACTCGCCTTCTGGCAACTCTCGAACCTACGCATTCGCGTTTGAAAGCAACACACAAGCATTATAGACTGCGGGTAACCACCGCTGAGCTTTCGTTCGTGAAAGAATTACAAACAGCCTGACATGGTATTGCGTAGCAACCTTATTTTGGTAGTCACAAGCCGATAATGATTTTTCAGTAATATCTTATGCAAATGCTGTGCTAATTATTTTAATTAATGAATCAACTACAGTGCCTGCGCTGTCGAAAATGACAGCGAAGAATTTGTAATGATCCTTCTTCATTGATCATACTTTAGTTAATACAATTGCCAACTTAGAAGATCATAGGAACGAGCGTTGACGGCTTCACAGTAGTGGCTGAACGAAGAAATTACTCTTTTCTCTCTCTGCGTGGGGAAAATTAATTACTTTTGCTGGCACTTCATGAACACCAAAATAATAGTATCGATTTGGCATCATCGACACGAGAGGATATCATATACGTCCAATGGTTTTTGCTTAGCAAAAGCTGTCTCGTCTACGATTTCATTAAAGTTGGGAAAAACTGATGCAGCGAAATTATCTATGGGAAGAAACTAAGAATCAAGATACACGAGCGTGCTAATGGAAGCTTCAGATATCTTCAGCGCTTCGATTTCAACTTTGGCAATGCAAGAAGTGCATTCGTATAAGGTCGCCCTACGTACACTCTGCCATACATTCGATGAATGGAGAAGATATAATGCTCGTACAAATCATATTCCATGGCAGCGCTAAGAGAAGCTTTAGATATATATATATATTTTTTAATTTCAACTGTCGCTGATTAAGATACATAGCTTTGCCATTAATTGCTGCCTGGTCTATTTTCTACTAATTAGTTTTCAATGAAGCTTGGCAGGATGACCACAGTCTCGAACCTGGGCTAATTTTCGCCTATCTGTTTTCTGAAAGTGTGACAGATAATATATAAATAAGCAAACAAATAAACAAACAAACACATAAACAAATAGATGTATACTCATCGATCTTTATTAAACAGTTCTTAGTAGCATGTGTGGACTAACTAGCTCTCTCAATTTAACTGAATCGTCCAAAACTGCTATAAGGAGGATGACATTCACATATAACAGATTTCCAGCGAAAGGCAAGAGTTTATTCCTATGGCATCGACAATTTGAACTTCCAAGCTAACGTGACGCTTGCTTTTTGTCACAACACAGACACCGCATATCTCGAAAAAAGCCGCGGAATTTTTATACCTTGTCTCTTTCTCTCCCTGAAAAGAAACTATACACGTCGAGCATGAATTCTTTTAAACGCTTTCTCCGAAATCCAAGCTGATTTATTCAGTTCTCGGTACTGAAGTCAGGTTCCAGGGTTGGCCCGTCAAAGCACACTAACCTTTAATTCCTGCAGAGTAAAAAGAAGAAAAATCGCTGTTCGGGAAGTTTTACCGAAATCCTTAGCCCGAGTTGGCATTAAACTTCTCGGAGAATTGTCAAACTCTCCAAAAGAAAGATCTATATGCCCCTTGTTATTTTTCTCTGCATTTGCGACAATTTGAGACTGAGTGTTGAGCATTGTCGTTCCAGGAATTTCAAACAGTGAAAGCACTTCTCCTATGCCAAGTATTTTTTTATAAGAAGCAATTGACGTTATCCGGAAGATGCCCGTATTTTGGCGAGACAAAATTATTTGTCTGCGCACTTTCTTTGGGTTGAAAGAAAAAAATCCTCCATGTCTGCAATTTAGAGTCAGAGAAAATTACTTCTTGTTGCAATTTATAACTCCAAGAATAAGCGACTTTCAGGATGGACGAGTAACAGCGTGTAAATTGGGAATCGATATTTTATTCCAAAGAAAAGAGATTGTTTGGATATGGATTCCTCACCCTGTATGATGGAAAAAAGTATGATAATAATATAAAATGTCATTTTTTTAAATGGACTATAAGAAGAATTTATTTCGAAAAAACTCAGTAGACTTTCCAGCATTATTTTAATTGAGCCTCAGTAAAAACTAAGTTTAGAAAAGTCTATTAATATCTCTCAAAATGAAGCAGCCCAGACGTCAAGCAACGTTCTCATTACTAAGAAGAATTTAAAGAAAAGCCACCAAGCATCGCTTTCACACTTGAAGCTGAACAGAAAATGTGAAGGTGCCGAAATAGTGACTAGTCGCCACCAAAAATTCCGCAAAAGTTTTACTAAAGAAAAGAGCAAGATTGATAAAATGCCAAAAGTCATCTTGTGTATTACAGCGACAAATTGAATGCCGGCGAAAACTGGAAGAGATTGAACATAAACTTGCAAAATCTCATGATGAAGAGAAACAGGAAAGAGAACTGCAAGCCATCAAGAAGATGAAAGAAAACGGTAAGTACTTCTTCTCTTATGCATCAAATTACGCGTCTCTGAAAGCAAAAATAGGACAATTATTGGACAAAAAATGATCAATGACTAATAACGATCAGGAGATGAGTGAAATACTGAGCCGTCACTACCAAAAAGTTTTTCGAAAAAGACCAGTAACCCTGACGTTCAAGTATTAGAAGTAACTGATAACTACCTAATGGATTTTGAATTCACACAACGAAGCATTGAATTAGCCATCGATGAAATTAGAGGGAACAGTGCTTCAGGACCAGATGATGTTCATGCAAAATCCTCAAAGTGTGCAAGCAAAACATTTCTTACCTGCTGTACCTCATGTGGCGTAAATCATTGGACGATGGTGTTATACCAAGCACATATAAACACGCAATCATTACCCCAATCCCAAAAGCCGGAAATAGTACAGATCCAGCAAACCATAGACCAGTCTCATTAACGAGCCACGTAATGAAAACGTTTGAAAGGGTGTTCCGTAAACACCTAGTGCACCATCTAGAGAGTAACGAATTACTCTCATTAAAACAACACGGATTTCGACATAAACGTTCCACTACTTCACAATTGTTGGAGCATTATGATCCCATTGTAAAGACATTGTGCCAAGGAAAGAATGTGGACGCAATCTACTTAGATTTTACTAAAGCTTTTGACAAGGTTGACCACGGAATCCTAATGTTGAAATTTTCCCGCATGGGTATCCGTAGAGAATGTCTTCGGTGGTTTGAAGCATTCCTGTCAAATAGAACCCATAGTGTAATCGTCAACAGCAAAGTGTCATCCAGTGGAGTATCACAAGGCACCGTGCTTGGGCCTGTTCTGTTTCTCGTCATGATCAATGACATGGGATACGAATGTAATTATTCGGTCCCTTCGTCATTTGATGACGACACACGAATACTAGCTGCTGTGCAATCTGTGGAAGACGTGCTGTCAGTGCAGCGAGATATGGAAAGTATCTGCCAATGGTCGTAAAAAATAATATGACCTATAATGAAACAAAATTCGAACTGCTAAGATGCGGAAAAAATCTACCGATCTTTGAATCCACGCAATATACCACCAGCAATGGGCATGAAATTGTGAGAAAAACAGTTTTAAGAGACCTCGGAGTGAGAATGCAAGACTGTGCTTCGTTTGAAGAACATATTGCTAGAGTTATCGCTGTGGGAAATAGATGGAGTGGATGGGTTTTACGAACTTTCTCGTCACGCGAAGTGGATGTAATGCTCACACTATAGAAGCAATTAATTCTTCTGAGGATAGAATACTTTACTCTACTTTGGATGCCGAGTACAAGAAAAAAATTAGAACAACTTGAAGGTGTCCAACGATCGTTCAACGCCAGAATTCGAGGCATGCAGGAGTACGATTACCACAAACGACTTAGCTGTCTCCACTTGTATTCAATACAACGAAGTCTTGAGCGATTTACAATCATATATGTTTGAAAAATACTGGAACGTATCACTGTGAATGTGAATGAGCGGATTGTCGCCAGACACTCAGAAAGAACTGGAAGGACTTGTGATATTCGCATCCCAAGCAGATATGGTGGAAAAGCCGTGGCCACAAAATATTCTAATAGCTTCGCTATACGGGGAGCAAGATTGTTTTACAAAATGCCTCTGCATGTTCAAAACGCCAATGACATCAAAATTGTAGAGTTAAAAAATTTGCTGGATTCTCATTTAAGAAGAACACCAGATAAACCAGCGGTCAGCGGTTACGTGCACTGTGGAGATAGCACCACAGAAGACACCCAGCAGAGTGACTAAAAACACGTGGGTGACGGGAACAACGTAACTTGGACTTCTTCCGAAGACCCTCAAGGTAGTCAAGGTAGTGAACATGTTTCTGAAAGCGTTTGAAGGAGAGTGCGATGTGCTGCGATTTCAGATGTAATGTACAACAATAGGAATAGCATAAACATAATATATTTTTCAAATTTAAACTTCAAATCTCATAAACGACTGCTACAGTCTTATTTGTTAAGCGTTAAAATGCGATCACGGTAAAAGTAGCCTTTATGTAAGTTTGGATAAGACATTAAAATAAGCCATGAATACTAGGAGCAATTCGATGTGTGGTCTAAATACAGTAGTAACTTATGAGGGAATCGATCGCGACGCAGACGGGAGCAGCAAGGGATTCTTCGGTTTGCAAGTACAGTACACTTCTGAGTGACAAAGCTACAAATATGTTGGAAATTATCATTTAAACTTATTTAAAAAAACACAGAGCTTTCTTCAATTCCATTATTACTTTTATGACTTCATTTTTTTTTTTGGTATCGAGGAATCAGGGGAAGACCAACCAGGTATTTGTATATTGGTTCTCGATATTAACCATTTTTTCCTGTTTTCCACATTATCGGTTCATCAATACTCGAGACTTGAGGCGAGAATAAATTCCTCGTTAGTTGTAGTAATTGCGCCTGAGTAAAAGCAAAGTATTGTTGTACACAGGGTCACGGCAGAGTAATTAGGGCCAAGACGGGGTGTATCGCTCTCTAAAAACTCGATGGCATCTGCACTGTAGAGAAAAAAGTGACTTCAGTTTATAATTTAGTAATTTACGACTGACTTCCCAGAAAATAACCGGAGAAAGAGCTGCGGACAAAGCGGGCGCGCAGGAAACATACCTGAACACAAGCGCTGCAACTTCTGATTGCGAAGGCTGGCATGCCTTCACAGTATTAATTAAATTATTTATTCTGCACTTATTGAGGCAGAACCTTGATGCAAATCTTAAATGTATATCCTGAGAGAAAGATGCGTCATTTAGATGGACATTGCGGCATTAAAGTACCTACTCCTTTTGTCAGACGTATCTGCCATAGATAGCCTTATTTGCAAGAGCTTAATTTGTATCTGATATTCTACCATGTTACGTATATGAGAGATGTTCAGCGCAATACTCGTAAAAAAACAACAAATAGAGAGTGTGAGATGCAAAAACTTTACCTTCTTTTATTCTTATGTTACAATGGGGAGAATAGAATCATGCAAAATTTAGGGAGCAGGCAAGTAACAAACTGCGTATAATTATAAACTAAATTATGTTCCTGCAAGGTTGTGTGCTCATAACCATACACAGATGAAGCTTTGTTTTCACTTATAACATATGTATAATTGATCTTGCCTCAAAACTATGCAATTTGGTCACTATGTTAGTCACATTTGATTAACTTCCGCGCTCTAATCGTATTATTGTCATTTTCAGGATAACTTCAAAAACGTATTCAAACCTACGGGACATCGCCCGCCCAACATCAGCTGCCAGTCAATCGCAGCATTTCAAGCCTTTGAAGAAACAACAATCCAGACGACAAAACTCAAGGTTTCTAAGATGGTTTGATTCATTACTGGGCAGAGCTGAAAATGATTCACAAATTGAAGAGAAAAGTGGAGAAAATACAAATTCTCCATTGCCCGAGGATAGACATTTCCATGACCATGATGAAAAATGGATATCAGTTACAAGAGAGCCACCAGACTACAGCGTTTTCCCGACGATGTCTACAAAATCTGTCGCTTTTCGTCTTACTTTCCCGCCGAACTTCACAATTCCAGATTTTTACAGGGTAACAACTGAATCTACGCTCACGAATAACGCTTCTGACGCAAAATATACTCCACAGCTAGGAAAAATACCCCAAGAAGAGACAACTGTTGAATCGCATGAGCCCTCCACGACTCCAGATGACATTTCGACATCGGTAAGAGTGACTCACTGGCCTAGGGACAAATCAAAGAATAACGTGGCTGTGTTTCAATTGCAAAATGTGAGCCAAAAAAAGCCCAAACCCCAAACAAAAGTTTCCAAAGGAAACACAACAAAGAGAAGAATTGTAACTGCTGAAGACGTGAGGAAGCTCTTAAAAAGTAGGAACTCAGGCAAAACGGGCACCAGTGAAGAAGTTAACTGGAAGTCGCAAATTTTGGTGCGTAATCCTATTAGAAAGTCTAGTGATAAAACGTACTTGACCAAAGATATTAGCCAGGTTGAGCAAGCAGCTAAAAACAAGCCAATCGAAGACACGAAGCCATCAGCAGAATTAGGATTTGTTTCTTCCGGAACTCACAATGCTGCGTTCGTTACGATGGCAACTTACTTGAAGGCTAATCCTACAGTACCTAAATCCGAAGCTTGGCATCCCGAACAAAAAATCAGGCAAGCAACGGGCACATCTTCACAAGGTTCATCAACTTTTTCCAAATCCAAAGGTCTAATACGACCAGCAACTTCAATGCATCTTCAGCAGGCTGATAATAAGCCTGTATCCCCTGAAGATAAAGGCGCTGACGCCACTAAACTTCTAACAGAAAAAGCCTCTTTGACCCCAAATACTCTAGGATCCAAAGCTATTATTCCAAAAGACAATAATACGCAGAAGTCAAATATCCTTCCATCTAGCGCGCTTGCCCAAATAAAACATAAATATTATCGAAAACAAAACCAATTGAAAGACAGAACTTCAGAAGCAAAGTACGAAACGCAAAAGACAAAGCGCCCCATCATTATCAGAAAAGAGGATTTTAGCTACGGCCAAGAGGGGCTTCGGCCAGCTAGAATTCAGCCGGCTGTCTCCACCAAACCTCAATATGAGTGGAAGCTTCACAACTCGAAAACGAAAGCATCAGCGAATGAGCCTCGATCAGGAGTAATTAAAGAGGAATTAAGTCAAAGACAGGCATCATTGTCGGCCGTCCCGCCTGGTCGGTCACCTCGCCATGACTTCATGTGCTTGGATCCAACGATTTCTTTCGGGTGCGCCTCATGCGACGCTTCTGTTCTGTGCATTGGGGCGCAGGCGTACCGACAGGCGTGCAATTACCCCACGGTGAGGAATTGTTGAGTATCTAGGTGGCATCCAATGCAAGTGATGTCATTTTCGCACGGCTTACGCGAAACTGATGCACAATACTACTTATATGAGTTTGAACTAATACTAATAATATGAAATTGGTCTTGATTCGCTCATATTAAACTTCTATTGTTTAACGTTACATTTCAGTCAATTTATTTTGAGGAAGAGATGATCTACATATTGTACCGAGGAAGCTAACAAGAATGGCTCTACCTCATTAAAGAATATAAGTGGAATTCATACATTACAGATACTTTCAATCATGTGTTCGAAAAGTTATTAACATTTGCCTGCTTTACTCAAGTTCAACGAGAAGCTGCCCAATAGATATTTCCTTCTCATTACGGAAGAACTAATTCGATGTACTAAACTTTAACGTGAATCTCAGTTTTGGGATTATTAAATTTATTCTCTATTTCTATGACTGATTTACCTACTGATTTTGATGGAAAATTGCACAGAAGTTGCCAAAACGTTTGACCTCTTGCGACTGCTGAAAATGCCAGCAAATTTACATATGGCCGTAGTTGATATTGTAATATTGATCAATGATAATTGTATTGAGTTGCTATCAGTGGCAGCAAAAGTAGCGGACTGGAAAGAGTAGTGGCAAGAGTTTGTTGCTAATATTAGGGTGCGTTCGATTGGGCAGCGGAATTAAGCCTTTGAGACTTCATTTTTTCGAATCTTCGCACAGGTACCCTGGCTTCGTCTTATTGATTTAGGTTCCGGTCTTGACTCTTAATCAATTTCCTGCGAGACTACTTAGTCCTACTCAAAAAAAAAAACGGAAATTTGAGTAGGATCAATATAATTGGGTAACTTTTAACACCTGCTATACGATTCAAAGTGATGAAGCCAAAGTTCCTGTTTGCAGTTTCTGACAAGTTTCAAGTTCAGTGGGCTTGGCTGAGGTCGACTCTGACGACCTAATCGAACCTTAGTAACCTTAGTTGGTTATTGCTGCCTACCACGGAGGAGGAGACTTTACAAGGTTAACCCACGGTGCGGAGCCAAGCTGCAGTGCACCATGGTTAATGAGGCTTGTGACGTCACAAAATTCAAGTACGGTAATACGCAGCTGTTTTACTTTGTTTCTGCATCATTTCATTTGAGCTTCTAGAGAGTCCTATATGTCCTACAATCATTATAGTTGCACAAAAACATGTATCAAAGCATCTACGACCTTCTTTCGCTTTCTGAAGGATAAAATTTTATCATTATTATTTCGGAGGGTGTCTGTAAATTGTGGTCCTCAGCTGTGCCGTCGCGTACGCGTCATTATTTAAGATATCCTTCTCTCCTTATTGTGAAAACAACCGCATCATTGAAAAGAAGTATGGATTTAACATTTGCTAGTTTCAACAGCTCCGTTTCAAAAGACAATATAGGAGTGGAAAATACGGATAAGTAATTTTTTTCCAAGTTAGTTAACGCAAGTCAGGCGCGACACTTACTTATGATGCTGCAACGCTCACAGCGCAGGTTAAAAGTTGCTGATGTTTTTTTTCTAATTTACTGAGCAATTTTATGGCTTCTGCGTATTATGTACAGACTTTTGCTTTCATATTACTTCGCCGGAAGGAAAGTAATTTGTTTCTCTGATGCTTTATTATTTTCCAAACAAATCTGTGTAAAACGTTCTTCTATCTCGGCGTTTAATGGTACGCATCTGAACCATTTTTTTGTTGCAGAGCTTTGAAATTATAGAGGATAGCATCGTTAGCACGTCATTGGTAGAAGACAAATATAAATTGAAAATATGAAGGTTTGCAACCAAATGACTCCATTTTCAGAATGCCATATTACTCTTGATAAAACTCACTTGATTGATTGCATTTTAAAGACGATGAACGTGACTCCAACAGTGCTTCTGACACATGAGCGCATTTACCGGGTTGAATTCATGTTTTCTTCTAACAGCCTTTTATCTAACGTTGTTTCTAAATTCTATCCTTCAAAAAGCTAAAAAAAAAAGTTCTTAGATGCTTTGATACTTGCTTCTGTGCAACTATAAAGATTGTAGGAGACTGTGGAGGCCCAAATGAAATGATGGAGAAACAATGTAAAATAGCTGCGTATTACTGTACTTGCATTTTGTGCCATCACAAGCCTCATTACCCATGGTGCACTGCAGCTTGGTTTCGCCCCGTGGGTTAACCTTGTAAAGTCTCATCATCCTTGCTGCCATACTCTGCTCTTGAGAGATCAATGTTACTAGCTGTGTCGCTGCAATACTTCACTTGCTACGCACCGTATAACAAGCTTACTAACGTTGTAAGCAGCGCTACCCTATGAGAGACTAAATTTAGGTTGGATATTTTTGTCCTGTAACTTTGAATTCGTGGAAACATGCAAGTTGATTATATAGAAATTTAACTTTCATGATAGGAAGGAGAGTCAAATGTATTCTGAAAATATATAATTTCGAAATAATTATATTATTTGCTGCTTGTTAATAAACCGAGTCGTTTGCTTTTAGTATAATATTGGCCACGCTGGTCCTCCTTTTCATCCCAAATTTCATAATACCTTCATGTGCAGGAGACCTGCCATCGAGACGCATCCCTGGGAGGTGGCGCCTGCAAACCGGCCCTCTCTCCAGTCTGCACGTGCTCAACTGGTGCCGCAGGGGACCAACCTGATCCCTATGATCCAGGATCCTATTTACGCTGCAGTGGATCGTCAGTCCCTTCAGTAGAAGAATGTGGTCCAAACAAAGCTTTTGATCCTGTGGATAAGACATGCAAAGACATCCCTATGACGGAACAATGTACCAATCTCGGAGCTTTTGCGAATACCAACGACTGCAGCTGGTTTTATGCCTGCCTGTTTCCTGCAGGTGGGGGAGGCACGTCGTCGTTTCATCAGGTAATAAGTCGATGTCCGGTAATGGGAACGTTGTACAGTAATATGGACTCAAGATGCAAACCTCCTAGCGAATTTCCCGCCAGCCACGAATGTGTTCAAAACCTCGCCAACCCCATAAACACTTCGTCAACAACCACAACTACCACCAGTACAACCACTACCACTACAACAACTACTACTACTACACCACGACCAACAACTACCAGACGACCACGACGACCTATAACCAGTGCTTTGGTGACTACCACAACCACAGTCGCTCCTTCCCCTCCCACATATATTTGTCCATTCTTCGTAATATTTTTCCTGTTTTGGTGGCCTGGAGTAGTGAACTACATATGCTGGCTTAACTGAGCAACTATTAAGCTATTTATTTATTTTCTCACTATTTATTTTGCACGGTAGAAGCAGTAGGTATATAGAGAAGGGGGCCTTACGACTAGAAGAAAAAAAAAGTTCCCTAAAGATTCATTGTCCTCTCAAGTTTTGTAAATTTTGTTTAGCTTTAATAATGTTCGTAGAAGGAAACATACACACAAACATTTTTTATTACTTGCCATTGATTCACTTGTTTCCCTAGGGTTCTTCAATGAATAAGGAAGAAATCGCTGGTTTAATGTTGAATTTTCAATATATTCTATGCGGCTTTCATTTGTATAATGAAATGAGTACAATAGCTAGCGGATAATATTGGTTGGGGGCAGAGAAGAAGCCGTGAATCATGAATGTGCAACAATAAACAGGGCTCATGCAAAGGTAGAATTTTGTGCTAACTCCGCTGTCGTATGTAAGTGTAAATAGAGTGTAGAACTGTAGATGTCGTCATTTTTGCAACAAATATTTATTTTATTAAATAATTATTAGTTCAGTACAATGCTAGCTTTAGAATTTGATTGCAAGCGAGCAAATACGTTTTCGCCTTTTCGCATCACTTCTCTGTAGACTTGCCTGTGTTTTAGTCATTCGGGTGTTCCTGATATTTAAGCTGATCTTCCTAGGCTTGACTTATCAGAAACTTCAGATAAGTGTATTGGCTTCACCACTATGAATATAAATCCAGCCATTAACCACGAACCGATTACTCCTGAGGCTACCAAAAACTCAATCTTGCTCAAGTGTAAGCAAGGTGCGGATAGCACCTGCAGTGCATTTCAATGTGGCCAAACCAAAGGGTCCTCAGTGCAGGACGAGTCAAACCTAATGGGCATAGCGTAACTCGATTTCGCCTTGTCAATCCATAGCATTTTTTTATCTTTGTTTCTCATGGCATTTCTTCAGAGCGATCTCTATCTTGCGCCAGCGCCACTGGGCCATATTTGTGAGTTACTTGCGCCATGTGTCAGGCCCTCAGATTTGCACCCCGCGGCTGAATTGACATGAGGTTTTGTCCTAGCTGATTAGGGGGCGCGTTCGTTCGCAAGCTGAAGCTTGACATGTTCGATACTTCGGGCGGGTGTCCTGGCTTCTATCTGTGCCACTGAGTTTCGTGCAATGACCCTAAATCTCTTGCCCTTGAGACGTTCAGAAATTGAAGGTTGCTCAACGAAATCGGGTTGCTTCTAACACACACGGCACGATTCAAAGTTGTAAGTCATTGCTTCTGTCTGAAATTTCGAGCAAATCAAGCCTCGAAAGCATAATTGCGGCGCCCAATCAATCATGCGCTATCTCATCACGTGATAACTAAACAAGTACGTAACAGCTCGTTGCCGCCAATCAGCAATCTGGGCGTCTCTTCTCAATATGGTTGACTCCGCTGATGGACTGTGACGTCCCGTATTTTGTCTGTCACGTTATGAGATAACCTTATGTTAGTTCAGCCATGGTTGCACCTAAAATATCCGCACCACTATGCCTTGCGTCAGCCAAGTGAATACTTTCAAAGTAACAACCGCCAAGCCTTTAATTAAACTTAATAACTAACAAAGTTCAGGTAATACCGTAATGCTGGCTCGCTTAGGTACTCACAGGACTGCATGCTGCTGGCCGAGCCGTGGGTGGCTGAGGTGATGTTACAATTACAGTAAAGCCCCTCTAATCCGCACCTCAATAATCCGAACCCCTCCCTAATCCGAACATCTGACTATAGTTCGAAGTGCAATCTGAACAGATGAGCATTTTTTGGATTAATAGGGTAAAGTACAGAGTAAGCACAAATGCATCTGTAATCCGTACAAGGCGCTTCTCATTTTTTGGATTAAGAGGGTTGTGAACGAGAAATTTGCGCGAGGTGCTGCGCAGAAGGTACCAACAATCTCTCTATAATTCGTTTTAGTGCAGGATACAGAGGTTTCATTCAGATTTGTGAGTACCTCGATAATCCGAAATCCCCGCTAATCCGTCACTCCCTTCCCCCCGTGCTGTGCGAATTAGAGGGGTTTTACTGTATTTTGAAAATTAAAGTACTGGTATCTAATTTTGGAAGTCATATCATGTTGAATTTCTGCATGATCATTTTTCATTTCAGCCACCATAATTCCCAGTAGATATTAGGTAGAGCAATAGCGAGCAATGATCGAGCCGTTCATTCGAAATCTACTGCTCTTCGAGGTTCAATGACAGCTCTTAATTATAGAGTCGCTATTAGTACTTATTTTTAACGGTTCCATAATTTCTAAAGGCTTTATTTACACTTGTCATTCATCAACTCTAGCAGCTGAACATATTTTTTCCAAATTTCTCCTACTTTCACTAAGTTTGCCTTGCACGTGGCACAAACTTGTCCATTCTTAATTTAGTGTTTATGGATATTTTTTCTGTTCTTCATTTGGGGTTGCTCAGAGCATTTCTCCGAAAACTTCCAATAATGCTCGAAAATTGCCCAATTGCAGTGACTCATTCGCTTCCAAATGACTCGTTAAATTGCACCTCGTTCCATACCGCAATAAACAAACGACACAATAGTTCTTTTGCAGAACTTGCACTCAGTATTTCTATTTGTTAAGATCGCTGCCCGACAAAAAAAAATTTTTTTTGCGCGACCAGTGGCTAAAGGCACTTCGATTGCCATCAGGGGAAGAGTTTTAATTCACGACCTATTCCTTTTCTCCGACAAGACCTTAAAATTAAAAGAAAATTACTTGCTCCCCTGTGGCCCACTTGGCACACTCCTCCGCTCTCACAACATCATTGCAATAACTGAGAGGGTAGCAGGGCAGCTAAATTCAAAATATATTGATTAGGTCAGGATCGATCACATTCCGTACTGCCTGGAAAAAAGTGCTGAGTGGCGAGGAAAGTTAAAATGCAAGAGTGGCCGCGAAAGGCCAGTCTCACCTCTGCTCTTTTAGCCAACTGTTTACCTGTATTTATTTTTGCGTATTTTCTTCAATACACCATATATAAGCATCGGATAGGTCGCTGCATTTCTGAACAATGAATGCGCAAGCTATAAAGCCCTCTGCAGACGATAGTCCTTTGTCTTATATTTTCACGTCACATTGTTCAAGTGCGTCTATATAAATAGCGCACAGCTTTCTGACTTGTTACACACTCCAAATTAGAAAAGATAGCCAAAACTTTATTAGTGACGCTAGCTGGGCAAACTAACTGGGCAACTAACGTTTTAACAAATCATTTAGTGTACACACCACGCACTGATGTGTTTGCCAGGACTAGATGAAACGTTCAGAACTTGCAGGGAAGTGAAAATATGGGAGGAGAGAATATCGTCTGCAAAGAGCCTTGCAGCGGCATTTGTCTCCTCTGCACTAATATTTCCTAAATGGCACTGAGACAATATGTCAAACCATGTGAGGCATCACATAGCAAAGATAATTTCTGTTAAATTTTGAAATCAAACTCTGTATTACTTAGGAATCTTATTTGGCACAAAAAATTACTATAGCAATGTGCATTCCGATGCCCCTATTAATTTACACCATAGAACCAGGCGCTAACTTTTTCTTAGTGCCCCATGGCGTGCCGTAAAATTTGAAGGCAAGTATCCATGCTCGTCTTTGCATGTTTGCAACGTGTTAGCTTCAACAAGCACACACTGATTATACCAGTGAGTTTCTGGTTTTATATTTATCACCCGCAAACAAAATGGGAGAGGTGATAATGTTTCCGTCGAAAATTTAAGTATATATATTGGTAAATATATATACTTGTCTGTCCACTCAAAAAGTGGTCAGAGTTGAGCAATGTTCATCATTTTTTGCAGGGGGTTCGGTTGGTTGACCTAGATGTGACCAGTGCCAAAAAATTAGGCCTAGCAGGCCATTAAAAATGACGGCGTTGAATTTGCCTCCATCGCGACAGATTGCCTCCACGAGGCATTCTACTTTTCCTATTATTATTGATGATCTAATCTTTGGGATTGGGGCTGTGCCCTGTGCAGCAAAACTGCACCTTAATTCTCTATGTATGCCGATGATGTCCAAATTGCAATTCCCTTTACCCCAAAAGACCAACACGAAGTGGGTGAAAATGCGGCAATTCTCCTGAACAAGCTGAAAGCATGGTACAATGCGAAT
>LQNS02278183.1:1113849-1131269 GCA_001587735.2 Parhyale hawaiensis
AACATACCCAAGCATTGTTTACTCATTTTGCAATAAATTTTTGACCTTGTTTTAAGGTCTCCGACTCCTAGACACCGGTTGGTTGACCCCAGACAGGCTGAAGTGGGTGAGAGCCACTCGCCCACAGGGGCCAAGAGGCTAGTGGAAGTTGAACTTCCATCCGGCGTCTAAACAAAGCACTTTCGCCTCAACTAACGTTTCGTTAGCTCAAGGCGAATTGTTGCACGTGCCAAGTTTCCGTTAGTTTTTTTTTGTACTTATGTTCTTCCTTCTTTCACTTGTTACCCTGTCTATGCGTGATAGTTATTTTTCTTCCTTGTTTCTTCCTATCTCTGAACCGTTACAAGTTTGGGATTGTAGTATTGTGTTAGAAATTAGTGCCATAGCGTTATAGCTAGTTATATATCCAAGAACATCATTTACCATACTATGAAAGTAACAAGCTTAGTAGGTACTTGGGAGTGATAGGCTAACTAAAATTTGCTGTTATCTACTACTTATTCCTTATGGGAGCTGCATAGCAGCAACTTACTTTTGGTGGAAAATTGTTAAATTGAACAGTTTTATTGTTGGCCGCAGTGAACCCTGAGCGCTTGCTGGCACTGCGTGAGGAGCTGCAGAGCCTGCAGGACAACATGGCTCACTGTGAGAGGGAGTGGGCTGAGGAGCGAGCCTGTTTTATTGAAGACAAGGAGCTGAGCCAGAAGGAACTTGAACGGGACTGTGACCAGCTCCGGAGATGGGTTAGAAAAGCCGAGGAAAGGTAACATGCAAAGTTTAGAGTGCATGTGTTGTCTTACTTTTATTTGTGTGCGAGAATTTTTGGTTCTTTATTTGTGTTATTTATTTCATCTGTTCTTCCTCTTCTCTCCCGACTTGCTGTTCCCGTGTGCGTTGATCCTGTGTGGAAACACCCTCGTGTATGGGTTCCACGTGTCTGTCGTCATACTATACCTATGTCCCTTTTTCTTCCTCTGTGATTTTGCCGTGTTGTGGAAACGGAGACTTGAACTTCTGAATATAATAGTAATGCATGTTATTTGCTGACGCAACTAGACAGACCGAGTTTATTGTCACTTCCAAAGTCTTTACTTTGCATATTGGGACCATGCGTATGGCTGTTCTGCCTTTGAAATGAGTAATTGATTAATAACATTGAAAACTGAGACCAGCGGCTTTATTTCTGTTTTAGAAAAAAAATCATGCTTTTGTTAACACTAGCATTTCTGTTGCCCTTGTCAGATTTGAGTAATGTGTACCACAGTTGCTGTCGATAGTGTGTTCTCCTGTGATATTTCTTACTGAAACGTTATACTGTACTCATATTCAAATCTGTAAGTTGTTCTTCTCTGGCTGAGACTTTGGGAAATAATTGACTTGTTGTCATCCTCGGAACATCCAAGACTGGCGGAGTGTCAGCGAGAGTGCCGTCTCAGTGGGGCTCACTGTACCAGCCTCACAAAAGAGCTGCAGCTGCAGCAACAGCAACATCTCAAGGAAAAGACCGCCCTGCTCAAGGCCCTGGCCAAACTGGGGGGACCTGAACGCCTCAGACACGAATTGGAGGTGTGAATCAATAATGAATAATGAATCGTGTAGAATGAGCTCAGCCTTGCTCCTATTCGGTATAGCACTCTACCGTGTTCCTTGAAAAAACGCCTTCGTAATGTGGAAGTTAAATACTAGCTATATAAAGTCATTTGCCGGGTAAAGCGTTAAAAAGTGAATTCCTCTATCCGGTGGACCGATCTTTCTATGAAGAGTATTCTTAAACTCGGAGTTTAATTAAGCAACCTGTTTGTGCTGCTTGTGGTGTACCTGCCTGTTGTGGCTCAGGGCTCCAATGTCATTCGAAAAGCTGCTGTATAATTTAGAGCAAAGTGCTCATTCCTTTATTTGACCTCGCTGCAAAGGCTTTTTTCCCACACAACTACATTAGATTGTAAGACCCTTTTATGTTGGAAGATTGGACGTCTTGGACTGTAGTTGTTAGGAGAATTTGTGGACATCTTCAAAATCTAAGTCTTGAACATGTCCACAAATTCTCCTAACGGGAAGCTTTTAGGAAACTAGCGCAGCCTGGTTAAGCTTGGGTTAATGAACATCTGTCCTCTTGTAAAGTGCGAGGGAATCATCCCATCTTCGTCGTGTTTTTCGCCGGTGTTTGTTGATAGTACGTGATCAGTTTAATAAGTTCATATGTGTATAATATGTTTGTTTTTTCCTTTAGTCCCTGGACATCTCGAGCTCTTGTCTGGACGCTGCAGTGGGGCACGCTAGTGCCACTTGTCAAGCGCGGGAGCTGAAGTTGCTTGCCACCCAGTTGCAGGTTTGTCGAAATGCATTTCTCTTAGGAGCAGTAACAAGCAAAATAACCTCATCAGTTCAGAATTCTATGGATATTTTGTGTCTCACATTTCGCTAGTGCAGATATATTTAATTAGATTTCCATGCAGATCAGCATTTGATTTTAATTTTTCAATGGCCACTTTACAGCGGCTCTTGGTAGTCCAAAACAAGTTACCTATATTTTATGCGAATGCCTTCAGTATTTCCATAGGAATAAACTTATTTTAGTATTTATTCCCCAGTGGCCTGGTGCCAAAGTCGCTTATTGGATACTTCGAGGACGCGTTTGTTTTCCGTGTGCCTATAGGTGCGTTTCTACCCTTATAGCAGATTCTCGTGGTCAGGATTTTGTGGAGTTTTCGTCAGTGATTCTAAACTTGCTTCATTTGAATTTGATATTGTGGTATTCACAAGGCTGTTCAATTCGCGACTGCATATAAATTTGTCCACTTTCTTCATGCACGTAGGCATAGAGTAGAAGTTAAAGCTGTACCTAATACAGATTTCGTAAAACTTCCCCTTGCTAATTTATTTTGGCAGCGTGAACTCTCAGAGTGTCAAGAGCTGCTCGCCGTCTCACAGCAACGCTGCCAGGGGCTGGAGCGAGAGACCTGCGTGCTTCGACAGGCCAGGGAGGACGCCCTGGCACTTCTAAAGGTCAGTCCAATGGTGGACTCCGTGAGTAGTGTTGTGGAACACTAAGTGCTAGCTGCGGCATGTGCCATTGGAAGGAGATACTGAGGAGATCTGCGGACGAAAATGTACCATTTAGCATATGCATTTTTTAGCAGGCTTGAGATTATTCTTATTGCGCTGGTATATACATAAACAGCACATAGATATGAAAGCTGTCCTGCCCTCTACAACATGCCAATAAAATTTCCAATTAATCGTTGGAAAATTTCTCTAAACAGAATTTAAAGCAGCAATATATATTGTCATATTTCATCTAAATTTTGCTCCAATAATGGAAGCGAAGCTGCAACGTAAAAACATGCCCAGAAGTGCCAGAAATTGTTTTGCTAAAAGTTTATACATGAATATTTTTTACAGTCATGCAAAGTTAGGTTCAGGTATCTTGTCTTGTTTTATTAGTAGATGGTATACCTAATCACAGAGTCCAGTTCCTCGAAATTTTAAAGAGGGATTTTAAGCGTCTTCGCCTTCTTGCTCTCCATTTTATAATTTGTTGTTTTTGCAGAAAGTGAAGTCGAGCTCTTTAGAGAAGCAGCAGATCTTGGAACATCACCAGCAGCGGGATGTGCAGCGCCTCAAGACTGAGATCCAAGGCTTTAGTGCTGATCTCGGCACTATCCAGTCTGAGCTCAAGAGACTCGTGCACATGCTGTACAAGGTGTGTTCAGTAGTGGCGTACCATGCGGGTTATAGAGAGTATTCTGTCGATACGAACACTTTCCGCTTTCGTCACGTCACAAACTGAAATTGATGAACTTAACAGGCGAAAAACTTACTGCAAAGTGCGGTATATCAGATTGAGGGTAACGCGCAATGTTGAAGATTTAATGTTGATATACTGTAATACTCAGGAAGCATGTGATATCGGGAAAAACTTCATTATCTTATGGCAGTAACTCATAGTCCATACATCACTAGCGAGCTAATGAAATAGGATGCATACAGAAAAAAACATTTGTGCCGACGTAGTGGAAACCGCTCAGGGAGCATAGGATGGGTCGTTGGGTTAGGTTAGTTAGCTTCAGCCATCCTCTTTTGGAGGGCAGTGCCCCAGGGGGTTTGTGTAGGTTACCATTAGCTTGGCCTTCGAGACGGCACTTTCGTTCCCCATTTACTTCTTTCAATTGCATACCTGCTGATCTTACTTTCGTCTCTTTCTCCTCTTCTTTCCCAACTTACTGTTCCCATGCGCGTTGATCCTGTATGGAAACACCCTCCTGCATGGGTTCCACGTGTCTATGGACGTATATAAAATACATGTCCCTTTCTTTTACTCTCTTTGAACAGCTTAGCACTGATTTAGGGGACTTAAACTATCTTATAGCTATATCATACCATACCTTTTAGAACCCAGTATTTTGATATTGGACATAGTAGGATTGGAAATTCTGTCTCAACACCTGCATCCCTTCACTATTTGATTGCCTTTTCATGTTGACGCTTCTTACTTTCAGTTAACCATGTGGCAGAGCGACTCGTGTCCTCCCAACATGGCTCCTCCATCTCCCCCCGACTGGCTGGAAGGCCCCAGAGCTGTGGCCTCCTTGGCTCGTACTCTGCAGTCCGCCATTGACTCCTCCAGGAGCCGATTGGCTGGTGTCAGGAGGCGGGCAGATGAGGCGATGCCCTGACTGTTGGATCGGGTCGGTGCTCTCGGTGCGCGATAGCAGCAGTGCTGACAGTAGGACCTATTTTGTTCATTTAGATAGCCCCAAGTGCTGGTCATAGTGTGGAGCAGAGGTAGAGCCTTGGGTGCCTGCAGAAACGGACTTGTAGGCGTCAAGAGAAAGGCTGAGAATAGGATGCTCCTACGCTCAAAAGTTTCCGTCCAGTATTTCTATCGACTGCAGCATAAGTATATTAAATAATAACAGTTTTCTCATTGACGTTGTACTTTATAAAGGGTATGTAACATTTTATACTTTATAAAGGGTAACAGGTGCTGCCGCAGCTTGCATAAGCAGACTAATTAGCGTCTGGAAGTAGGCTGTTGATGCGACGCGTCGACACGCAACGGAGAGATGACACCAGGCATGACTTGTCACTACCAGTGTAATTCGCTCTTGGCGGTCATATTTTAATTATGATTATATTGAGTCATATTTTAATGGGAAGTGGCGCGCCCTCACGGGTCCGTCTCTGAATTTGCCCTAGCCAGGATAGCCTTAGGCGTGGACTTCATCACTCGTGTCCTTGTGTCTCCATCCCTTTTTCAATCTGGTGACAGTCTATGTTGTGCTCGTTTTTCTCTCACCCCACTGCTTTTCCTTCACTCTCTTCCATGGGTTAACTTCCCTTCTTTCATCTCTTTAACCGCCGTATTTTGTGCATGGAGGCTTATCCTAACGTATTGACTGTTGACATGAACCGTTCTGCTCGTAGTTTTTGCTTCTGACCTGAGAACCCAAGACACCTACTATAATATGCTTGCTATTTATCCCTACAGCATTATCCATATACCTAGCATTATTAAAGTTGTTTTCATATTCAGGAAGTGTTGTGTTCAATTTCATTAGGTATTAGAAATGAGAAGATCTAAAACCAAAAAATGCGTGCACGACTCGCGTAGCTGTTGTCGACTCACAGTCCTTTGAAATTTACCACATTCATCATCTTTACGCAGTTATTTGTTTGGTGATGCCCTCCCATAATTTACTATCTATCACTAGCTTTTTAAATAAAAGTTCGTCCTAAATGTTTTCAATGCTCCAAAATATTGAAATTATTTCGTTACTGAGTATTTTCATCAGTGCCGCAAAGTATCCTACGTGCAAAAAGGAACACTCATTCTTTTTTCTAACATGATATTAATGTTAAGGGTTCACTCTACTAAAGATGTTGCCACTATATTTTTACATTTTATTTACATTTTCGAACCAAATACTGTGATCTCAATAAAATATAGTGATAAGAAAGTGTTATCATTTATTACTGTTATTCCTGTTCACCTGAAGTACCTACTGCTGCTCATCTTTGTCCCCAAAAGCCATCAGGGATATATTCTGGCGGGCCCTATCCCTTTCCGAATGTGTATGGGCTTCACTCATCTAAGGGCTGTCCCCAGTGCCTTTTCCTCGGATGCAGCTGGCCGTATTTCCTGCTGACTGTTAATTTGTGAAATTAAGTAGGTAGGACCTCTATACTTCCCTGCTAGTTGTAGTGCTCTAGCTAGTTCAGACCAATAGAGCACATAAATTATGAAGTCGCATTGAATTCCAGACCTTGCGGCAGGATAGTGGAGACAGAAATCGCTGAGAATTTGGCGCGATAAATATAATAAACTCATCTTAATTTCGATTGCGAATGCGAAACTGCAGATTTTGGGTCTGTTACAATATTGCTCATGTTCAAAATATAAATATAAGGGGACCGTGAAGTATCGGTCGTATTACGGATTTAGTGAGACTGCAGTCTAAAGTCTAGTATTGGGCGTTACCACATGACACGTTAAGCCATTTGCTGTTCTTATGCTCGTGTATGGTTCCAAGTTTCTATCGACATGCTGTAACATAGTATGTCCCTTCTTTCCTCCTCTGTGAGATCGTCTTTGTTGTGGAATGGGTGGTTTAAACTGCTTAATTTAGCATACCGTTGCAATGATAACTAGAGCATTCGGAGAGCGTATACCTCCGCCTAGCAAGGCAAAGGTAACGAAAAATTCAAATAGGTGCTGAGACCATGAGTTTTCTATGAACACCAAAATCTAATCACTTGTGCTATTTAAGAGTTTTACTAATTTTCTTGAAGATCCGTTCATAATTTTTTGAGTTGTGCTGCTAACAACCATAAAATTAAAAACTGCGACAAACGAACGAACAAACAGATCATCACAAAAATTTGGTCGTTTACTCTTCGTGAAACGCTGAACAACTCTTGTAAAGGTAAAAAAAATCGGTCCATACTTTTTCGGTTACGGTGTTATGGAAATTGAGGCAAACGGATGAACGGATCTTCAACAAAAGTTAATCATTTGATTTTTCCTAACATACTTAACAATACCTGTAAATTTCGTCAAATCCATCAATAACTTTTTGAGTTATTTTGGTGACTACCATACCCCACAAAAACTTGACCTCTTTGGCGGAGGTAACTAGAATACTCTGAGAGTGCATACCTTTGCCAGACAAGATAACCTTTACGAAAAATTTGAATTTATTTTGAATCAATGATTTCTTTTTTATCAGCACAGAAATTTGGTCTTTTTTGCCTTTTGACAGTAATAACAACTTCTATTGTAATTTTCTTCCAGATCCGTTGGTAGCGTTTTGAGTTATGTGCTAAAAAATGTTTTGACAAACAGTCAAACACACACTCACAAAAATTTGGTCATTTGTGCTGTTTCACATTTTTAACAATTGTAAATTTCATAAAGTTCCGCTCAAACCTTTTTGAGTTATTTTTCTAAAAAACATAAAATCAAATGGACAGAGAGATCATCACAAAAATTTGTTCATTTATTGTTCGTGATATACCTAACAATTTGTGCAAATTTCACAAAAAAAAAAGAGGCAGACAAACTAAAATATCTTCACCAAAAGTTCATCACTTGTTCCTCCTAAGAATCCCTGTAAATTTTTCAAGATCTGTCCTAACTTTCTGAGTCATATTGTGAAAGACACACAAACAAACGACGAAAACATAACCTCCTTGGTGGAGGTTATGAGAGCGCATACCTCCACCAAGCAGAGCAGTGTTAACGAAAAGGTCAACTGGTGTTGATATTAGAATTTCTCCATTATCATTGCCAAAATTTGGTTATTTGTGCCTCTTGATAGAACAACTTCTGTAATTTTCTTGAAGATCCGTCCGTAACTTTTTGAGTATTGTTCTGACATACATTAAGTCGAACGCGCAAACCAATCGTCACCAAAATTTAGTAATTTGTGCCTTTTAATATGTTTAGCATCTACAAATTTCATGAAGATACGTTCATAACTGTTTGTGCTATGTTACTGACAAACTAATAACAGACCACCAGATCAACACAAAAATTTGATCATTTGCTTCCAGTAATAACCCTAACAATTCCTGCAAATTTGATACAAATTACTCCATAACATTTTGAGTTATGCTACCGAGAAAAAAGAGAAAGACAAACAAAGGGGTGAACGGATCATCACTAAAAGTTAATCATCTTTTCCTCCTAACAATTCCTGTAAATTTCGTAAAGATTCGTCCCTAGCTTTTTAAGTTATCTTTGTGATTGAAAAACTCGACAAAAACAGAACCTTCAACCTCCATGGCGGAGGTAATCAAGGGGGCAAGGTGGGCCAACCATGGCCATAAAGGATTAAAAAACACAGTACCATCGATTTCTTGTGCCTTTGATACCTACTTCGTTTATAGCCTTGGAGCTGATAATGTTAGCGACAACTCATCTTTCCTTCGGCGCTATTAACTTGGAAATATTAAGGTTTAACTGTCTTTATCAAAATAAACAAGATACATCTACCCCGCGTCTTCATTGGGTTTTGCTTTATAATATTGTACGTCCCCGTGTATCTGTAGAGAAGAGATCTACATTCGCTTGGTCTACAGACCCTGATCGAAGCTATCATCCGCAAGG
Source organism: Parhyale hawaiensis (assembly GCA_001587735.2). NCBI lineage: Eukaryota > Metazoa > Arthropoda > Malacostraca > Amphipoda > Hyalidae > Parhyale > Parhyale hawaiensis. Next base: position 1,122,461 of record LQNS02278183.1, read on the forward strand.
TTACTTAAGGCGTCTTTTTGTGACCCCTTTGCGGATGATTCTGCGTAATTGCGCATGATCCGCGCGTTTTTGTGACCGCTTTTTGACGAGATTCTGATAGCAATCAACCGTGATCAGTGGTGAGAATTGATCGCAGCGTGATTTCCTCTTCAGGCTAATCATGCGTGATCAAAAAGTGATTCCAGCCGTTGGACAAGTAAAAATTCAAAATTTGAAATGCAAGGTCGTGATGTTTTCATGTATTAGGGATAAATTGAATAATTTTATGATGATTGCTTTTCAAATTGACTACTATAATTTTAGTTTCCTTAGTTTTATGCCTGTGTATGTTCAGAATGCTTTATATACTGCTAGTTCAGTTATGAAATGGCTTCAAAATAAAAAAGGCTCATAAGAAATCTATTTCCTACCATTTTTCGTGAAAATACGATAAAAATATATTTTCGAAAATTGACATGGCGTCTCGGGTTTGTTTACAAAATCATTGACCGTTCAAGTGCTTTTCAGTGATCACGATGATCATGATCACGGTGATTCTGGTCACGAGCGTGGCCACAAAAAGACGCTTTGTATCTGGAAAATAGCAAATTAATTGCGAGACTCCAACGTATTTACGGGTACATCGGTACCACACGGGTACATATCGCGGAAGTACTTTGTAGACTTGGGAGAAATAAATGGGTTTTCTTTCTTTCTTTCTTGTTCACACTACTGTCGAACGATACTGCTTAGCGCCGCTTCCGAATGCGTCACTGCTTAATTTCTACTTTACTCCAAATTCGAAGAAATATCAGAAACCTTCCTAGTGACACTTGCTGTTCGAATTGACGACGAGTAGCGTTTTGCACCTTTTGCTAGATACACACTTGTATTTACGAGGGCTCAACAAAACATTCTCCTTGGCGCAATTTTATTGTTATTATTATACCGTTTGCTTGCAAAACCATTTCATCGCCTGCAACTGAGGCTAGAGGAAATCTCGCTGAAACGTGAAAACTTTCATTAAAGTAAATTTCTGATGCTATGGGGAAAATGAAGTTTAGGCAATATGATGAACGTTCTATTGCGTCCCTCGTCTATCAAGCACAATAATTGGGCGAAGCCATCGAGGCGCTAGCAAACCTATTACTACGCTACTAAATACAACAATGGGAATTTGCCTTCTTACCAGCCCTTTGATTCATCATTGATGCTCATCCATCTCCATAAACTGTGCGGTAGCGTTGCCCCAGAGGTCGCTGTTACAAGGATTGATGGGTCTCGGCGCTTCCGCAGATCCAACACGTATTCCTAACGCCAGGATTACAACTGTTTGGGATATTTTCTATCGTGTGGAGACTTTTCCCATCGAGTTATCCATCAATTGTTAAGCCCACATTGAGAGAACACGTGAATGCTACCGAGGGCAGAACAGCTCGGCAGCGTCGCATATTTGGATCGATATGATTGCGTCGTGCAACATTCATAGAATAGTATAAAAGAACATCGAAATTCAAAGTATTTATTATACTATAATTCATACAATAATGACCAAAATTGAAGAGCTGTAGTTTTTGTCATTTTGCTGAAGAATGTGATTCCAGAGCATTAAGGGACGACTCTTTTATGTTGATAAGATAATAGCTGCCTAATTCATAACTTTAGGAAGCATGGGAGTTTTTATGAATTGTGGGAATTTATAAATCGTGGGAACTCCTGAAAAACTCCTAGTGACAGGCTCGGGTGACTGTGATAAACTACCGCAGCTGCCATCTCTCTCACGTCTAGGGTCGAGATTTGTGAGCGGCTGCATCCAGGTAATGAAAAAAACGTGAAGCTACTTACTCATGCATGGACACGGCCAGTTGTGTTGGAGCTACTGAAGGGAAAGTTTACAGCACGAAGAACACATGTAACTGAAGTTGATGTGTCCCCCCTCCTCAGGGGGTGTAGGATTAGGATGGGCCATTGGGCATATGGTTACATATTGCCCGAATTAATTTGTTACCGTTATCTTTTCAGAGTCCCGCTCCCTGACGGCCCCATTAGTTGTTTTAGCTTGAGAGGCCTTTGGAAACTATTCCTCTTCATTCCAACTTTTATTTCGTTTTTGTATATTTAAAATTCTGCTGAAAGTTACTCGGGTTCCCTCGATAGTTAAAAGAGCGACAGGAATTTGAGGGCAGGAGGAGAGGGAGGGGGGGAGGGTTCGTTGAACTTTCCGTTTCGGCACCATAGCACTTAGCGACCCGTGGTTGGCTGCAGCTGTACTTACTCCTCTGGGTCCAGTTGGCCTATATCTGCAGTGCTCGTGGATTTCCAACTGGAGGGTACTTTTTCTTTTAACTGATCCTCCAAATGTTTTGCGGCGTCTTCGTAAGCATAACCACGTCTATAAAACGTAAGAAAATGTTACTCGCCATGTCAGGGAATAGCAATAACTATTATTACTCCTTGGTCGAGTCATTTGGTACGCAAGTGTCGCTATGGAAGTTCCGGATCTCTCATCAAATTCTGAAAAAATAAGAACTCGATAAGCTTTGTGGTGTTTTAGCGGACGTTGCAAAGGCTGTGGCACACGCTAGTCGAAAGAAGGAATTGCTTCAGCTAATCGTCCGAATGCTTTATTGAGTTTTCGTTAACACATCTTTCAATTCACCAAGGAAGGTGTTAAAATGTTGACCGTCAAGTTCAGTATGTTCAGTAGGTGTCGTTAGTTAACTTTCGGACCTCTCTCCAAACTTGGAGGAAATTATAACTTATATTTTTTCTACTTTTCTGCTACTAAAATAAATACAGAAACGCATTCGAACGCGTAGATGAGTAAACTCGTTATCACCTGCAAGCGCAGCGACAGCGGTGATCATGTTTTCGTTTATGATTGTATACTCACTCACGACTATCTGCGGATGGGTCGTCCACAACCTGATTGTGATGACTGCGTCGTACCTCTTACTGTCTTGCATTTAATGGCCGAGTGTCCCACGTTTTCCGACGAGCGGAGGGACTGCTATCCGGACCTACATGGTCGGGATGAAGACTCCATCCTCCGAGGAATGCTTTCTGAAGGACCTCGCGGCCAATTTAATAGAAATGCATTCAAGACTTTTTTTACCAAATGTAACCTCTATCAAAAACTGTGATGAATTCATTACGATAAATGCTATCGTCAACTACGGCTCTGTCAGTTTCTTCGTGAGTTACATATACTATATGTAAAAATATTAATATTCTTTTTTAATACTTTATAATGAATAAAATATGATAAATTACGCGCCCTGGCGGCGCACGAGCCTGTGGCTAAACACAGAAATAGTTCGGGCGCGATGTAGGCAGTGCTACTGAAGCGCTAGTAAAGGTTACTACTACTACTACTACTATGATTGTATACCTGTTTCTTGGTCTGCCCACCCATAAAGAGGCAGGAGTTGAGTCATCATCGTAATCTTTTTCAGGTAGTCAGGTGGGCTGACTGACGTGTGAAAAATGTAAAAAAAAGTAAAAATAACTGGCCATCAAGAATGGTGGCATTGAATTTGGAACTCCTCACTCAACACTTTCAGTGGCCCCCCTCTCCCCTCGCGGGTGAATGTCTTAGGCCACGAGGCGTTCTATTTTTGGGAACGCGTATGAACCCATCCTCATATTCCAAAAGCGTTGGGGCTGACAACTCAAGTCTCTGACTCTGCCGTTTGCCGAATTTTGGTATTTGGTTTTGCACTGTTCGTCTTAAAAACCTTTCCCCGGAAACCATGTAACCTGTTTCTGTAGTAGAGCTTCTACGGGTCTAGCAATTGTAGATCCAGCACTCTTGTCTATTGATGCCGCTGGTTCTGTTGGATCATCTCTCTCTGTTAACTGAGAGCTCCAACTGAGTGCTAGAAAAGAAGCTACGCTCATATAAACATTTACATACGGAGTTGAATGTTAACGTATGATAACAATTGTTGAATATAAGAACATTACGGCAGTCAACGACCTTGTATATTTTAAAAGAAAAACCAACCGTTCCCATTTTATCATAATTCGTTTATATAATTTTTTCCCACGAGGTGAATGTGTGCGCTGCAACACACATCGAAGTTTAGGCCTACTTATTTTATCCTCCTTTTTTTAGTTTTTTCTTCCAGCTTGCAGCTAGTAGCAGAAATTAGATTTCAATGATATCTTGCTTCCAGATCGAACTACGCTCACGTCGGGATTTGGTCCCGAAACGTTTAATTTTACTTATTTTTGTCCCTAATATTTTCATACTTCTTCATTGATGAGCAGAACTTGAGACCGTTTCATACGCTGGTTGTTTCAGGCTCGCCGTTTCAAACATCCGACTATTTCGTCGAGTTCTTGGAGACACAACTGTAGAGAAACTTGCAGTTTTCTATTGTTTAAACCGACATACTGTATATGTAGTAGTGGCTATGGACGCTATGAAGTAGGACTAACTTATGAACCGCCCATTGGAGTATGATGCCGCACGTAACAGTAACCTTGGTGCTATGTATTATTCGTAATGAAGATTATAGGCTTAAGTTACGGCAACCAATAGAAATATTTAAGTAGGTATTTCAATGGCCTTAACGACGTACCTACAACGGGACTTTTTGAGAGAGACATTAATGATCACCTGCAAACAACGGTCGAAACTCAACCATAAAGCTTGGAAACAACCTTAAGCCAGCGGTGCTTTTCGTATTGTGTAGTGAACATCTGGCATAGACTCCCCTCCGACGTTGTCGGTGCGGAGACAGTCAACGCGTTTAAAAATCGTCTTGACGAACATTGGGAAAGACACTGTCCACACCTAAGCACTCCTTCTCCAGGAGCCACAAACTCTTAACGGGCGAAGCTTTGGAGACCACCTTAATCCGCAATTTTCTCTCTTCCGCCCCAACTAACATGACGTCTCTAAGCTCTGCAGCTATAAATTGTGCTTGTATAATCGTCTCTTTGGCTGAGGTTCCCCCTTTTTAATTTTTTCTCAGTCATCTATATGATTCTGATATAGCTCATTGAGGGCCGGGGCATAAGTCCCGGCAACTCTCTGGGAATGAGCCTGTTAGTCCGTCCACTGCCGCCTATCTAATCTAATCTCTTTATTTCACTTTACTTATCAAAATGCATAAAATACTCTTAGGAAGCAGGAGCTCAGTAAGGTGGTGCCTCGTTACTCGGTTTAATGCTTTTCTAGAGGGGTTTGAGCACTAAAAGTAACGAATTACGGCTGTTTGAAGTTATGAAAGATGTTGAGCACCTTTACAAATATGCAGGTAACATCCCCACGCCTCAGCCATTTGAACCTTCGGAAACGAGTCCTTATTTTGTGTTTCCTCTTTTTTTCGGTTCCGACTAGGATTTTGTTTGAGCAACGAGTATGAGAAACGGTTGTTCGAGCGATGAGTTGTGTGTGTTTTTTTTTTGTTTTCAGTAACTATATCTGTGAGTAACGAGCCGTTCCAATAACTAGTTTATCGAGTAGCGAATTGTTCGAATAGCGAACTGTTTGAGTAACGAGGTCACCACAATATCTGCCTGGCGCAAACGTAAGGATTCCAGCACCCTTACCGTCGGTTAGCTCTCGGTGCTGCTGCAGCAGAGCGAGGGCACACGCGGCGTCAGGTCACAGCGACGGCTGCGGTGAAGAGGTCACGTATATAAGAGGGGCTCAGGCAACATGCCCGGTCAGTGTCATGCAGGCCTTGGTGTGGTTTGCATGCCTGCCTGCACTGCCAGTTCCAAGTTGTCTTTCTGGGTGTTGTGGCTAGGTTGGCTGTGATGGCTCTCATGTAGGATTTTACAAGCAACCGATGATGTATTGTATATATGTATAGCCCCGAAACTCATATAGACACTTTGTTAATTTCATCTACATGGAGAGAGTTAAACACTCACTTTCCGGATGTGGTTTGTTGCTATTAAATTTATTTTCAAATTGGGTCTGACCATTGGCGTCTCACAAAAGAGTATCTGCTCTGTTCGTTCAACGCGCAGAGTCAGCTGGCATCAACACCAAGAGCATAATTAAGATGTCATCGACTGGAACGGCGAAGGCGAGCTATGCTAGCGCACTCAGCTGGATTATTCTGGAACTGCAGAAAAATGTTGGTTTCGTATCGTTGAATCGTGTTGCTGCTACCTGATTACGCTTGAGACGGCTGAAAGTCCGTTTTGCGGAGGATGATATAGTTTTGTCTGAAGCGAAGGTATCGATTCAAAATTCAAGCCTAAAATTCTACTTAGAGTGGCAAAATTAACGCACCTGTCTGAAGTTCCCGACAAGTCACCCCTAGAAAGCTCAGCTTTGTGGTGCCAGTCGGAAACACTTTTGGTTTGCGTACTGGCTTTTTTAAAGCCTTGAGTTGAGGCAGTTTACTACTGTTATTGTATTGTGGCCATTTCGACTTAGCTAACTATCAGGTTGCTGCGAAAGTAAAGTTCGACTAAAAATATATATATAAATCAAATATATATATGTATATTTTAGTTGGAGTAACCCGGTGGAATGGGCTACATTTTAGTGTTCTGTAAGTTCCTTAATGGTAGGGTTCTCTAAAACGACCGCTCTCAATCATGTCGAAACATGTTTTTTATAGTTTTTACTTCTCATTCAATTTTAAATCAGTCACTATTAAATTTGGAAGTGAGAAAACCACCTCCTGCAACTTCTTCCATTCTCTAAATCAACCTCATAAGTGTTCCGAAAAGATTTTTGCTGCAGCACTTGCATCAACGCTTTCATGAAATTCATCGAGCAAACCTCTTACGTGACCGTTAGGTGGCGATAAAGTTCTTGAAAATTATGGGCAAACGTCGGACAATCTGAAAGAAAATGACACACATTAAACATAGAGTTGCTTTTTATCTTCAAGAAGAGGTTAAAACATTGATAAATTCGGTCTGAAATATTTGTCCTGGAAATTGGACGTTGCTTTTACACCAACCTGATAATTTGAGGCAATTGATTTCTATTATACGTATAATTATTTTGTTTACTCCTCTGTGTTAAAAGGTTTTCAAATTTTTATCAAAAGTTTATTTCCAGGCACAAGTCCGAGGCTCTTCTTCCTTCTTAAATAACGAGACCAAACGAATGCGAATATCTGAAAAGAACCAGTCGCTGATCCGAAAGAGTGCACACGAAAATTGTGCGTGTCACAGCGCATTCGATTTCGTAATTTAGTTTTGCGTTTAGGATTAAGTGCGAAAGAACTAGAATTAAATCCGCGGTTTACATTATGTAGTTTCTTCCATTCTCATATGTGTGAAATAAACTACCCATATTTGTAATTACCTTGACGGTTGGTACTGGAGTACTGAAGAGTACCAGCTTTGGTACTGTAGCCGGTGTTTAAAAATCACTACACTCGATTCTGAATCTGTCAAGCGTAGCCGAAACAGTATATCGAACGTCACATTTTGACTCGGCCACTAAGTTGTGTCCACATTTCGTCGCGGCCACTTAGTTGTGTCCACCAGACACTTCATACAATTCAGTTTGGGCTGATAACTTACGACCCAGTGTGAGGAGCAACGAAAAAGAACAATGTTTGTTTTGGTAGTCACAGCTCTGCTGTTCGGGACGGCCGTGGCCCAACCGACGTTTTCGTCGCTGCCAGCGGTGCCGCCGTCGGTGGAAGCGAACGCCAAGCACGCGAACGTCAACGAGTTCCTGAAGTTGTGGAAAGATGCGCTGGAGTTCGATGCTGAGGAGGACTTCCCTTCGCGGCGAATCAATTTCGGTGAGTTTGGGCTCGTTCGAGTCCCCCACTTGGATCAAGTCACTCTACCCGATTTGATTTACCGCGTTCATTACTTCAATCTTTAGTGGGAGATTTCCACTTTGGCTCTAGTTTTTGGTGTTAATTGTATACCGATCACCTTTGAGAGAAACAATAGCCCATAAGCGTAATCAATTTGTAATTAACGACTAAATTCGAACCGAAGCGACGAATTCAACGGTAGATTGAAATTTTAGATGATCTGAGCTCTTCAGATTAGCTCATCTCGATCTAAGTGGGCGAATTGAACGCATTCTTAAATTTATTCCGTGGCATAGCTACAGGATAGTTGTCAAACAGCCGCCACTTTCATCTGAGTTATTTCGTATGCTGTATGGGAAAAATAGTCTGTTGTCCTTGATCATATATGTATTTTTGCTTATTTGAACTCGATTCTCTTATTAGTTCTTTGAACAGCAGTTGGCTTCGCTGGTTCTCGAAAATTATCACAGTAGCTGATAACTGAAGGGACATGCTTTTCTCACCTTCAAAAATAATTTCATTTGAACGAAAGATTTCACAAGTAAACGAATAATTTTTCGGATAATTATGTGTACCGGTATATGCAATATAATGCATATAATTTAATTGACCTATATTCTCCCAATATGAGTTCAGCCAATTTGCTGAGAAGAGAACTTTCGTCACGAACGTTCACTACTTCTCGTGCGAAAATAAAAGTATAAATAGTGGTAGACTTTAGTGACATACCTCTACGCTTTTCTGATATTCCTTGTCTGCTTAAATATTCCGAGACTAACTGTTACTGATCCTAGGATGAATCAGGTATTTGAATACTAAAGTATTTTGTGATTTACTTGTATTCTACTGATCCTCGTATAAATCACTCGAATCATAATAACGCCGGTAACGTATCGCTATTAGCGCATTTTCGGATGAATAGATGACTGTATTGACGAATAAACGTATAGCACATATTAGATTAGATTAGATAGGCGGCAGTAGACGAACCAAAAGGCCCATTCCCAAAAAGACACCGGGACTTACACCCCGATCCTCTATGAGCTATTGCCATTATGTTAGTAGAATGTAGA
>LQNS02278183.1:1131913-1146565 GCA_001587735.2 Parhyale hawaiensis
GAAGTTTCTGGTGATGAATCCGAGTACTCTGCTTGCCATTTTCACACTCTTGTCAACTTGCTGACTGTGTTGTAGTTTGTTTGTAATAGTGATTCCTATGTCACGTTGTTGGGTGACAGTAGCCAATTCCGTCCCATTCATTTGCAATGGGATGGAATGACTGTATTGACGTACCAAACCAACGATGCGTACATATGTGAATGAAAGACGCACTAAACGCACACAGAGACATTGAGATACTAAGTAAATATTGCCATGATTGAGAACATAATTCGACACAGACTAGAGCCTTGCCGTACACTAAAACTGTTAACTACGTAAGATGCCTTAGCGTAAGTTAGAATGATAGGTATCGAGAACAAAATAGGGCGCTTGCTAGACCACAAAATTGTATATGATAAAAATTGATTTTCCGCTAATTGAGCACAACAGCAAGTGACCTTTAGATTAGATTGGCGGCAGTAGACGCACCAACAGGCCCATTCCCACAGAGACACCGGGACTTACACCCCAACTCTCTTTGAGTTATTTGCCATTATGTTAGCTTGATATAGATGACAGAGGAAGAGAGAAGAAAAAAAAAGGAAGATCTCAGCCATGAGTCCATCATGCATGCACACAAGTGCAATTTATAGCCGCTGATCTGCGGAGCTTAAGAGATTGTTATTCTTGGAAGACGTGTTCTAAGTTGTGGAGGATGTCTTTCTCGATGTTTGTAAAGTTGATTTTTAAACGCGTTGCCTGTCTCCGCACCAACTACGTCGGAGGGAAGTCTATTCCAAATGTTCACCATGAAATACGGAAAGAACTGCTGGCTTAAGGTTATTCTTCGGGCTTTATGCTTGATTATTGTCATTGTTTCGCAGGCGATCATTATGGTCTCTTTCAAAAAATCCCGCTGTAGGTTCGTCGTTGAAATCAGTCAAATACTTGAATGTTCTGTTCTGCATGTTCTTTTCTGTAAACAGCTAGCAAACTGATTTGCAAATGTAAGTATGTAATATACTGCCTACTTTCACCTTTTCCAGCAGATTTTTTTCATGTTGCTGCATGAATGCTCCGCGGAGTGTCACGTTATGCCACTGATTTGTTTTAGATACGAGTGCATTCAGCAATTCATAAAAAGACTGCGTGGCCTGCAGTTATCTGAGTTTTGCGCTGTAGCGGTCAGTGCGCGCCATATATAAATTGCCTCATTGATAACGTACGCGTAAGTCGCTGATGAAAGTTCCGATGCCGGGGAGACTTAACGTGATGCAATCGTGTGATTTGTAGCAACAACATTTGCTTCTTTTCAGCGCGAACTCTTACTAGCTCAAGAACAAATAAAGTTGTTTGTTGCAAAAAATAAAACGTTGGATGCGTCTTCATTTTATGCAAGTATTATTTTTGAGGAGACTACGCGTATCTCTTGAAATAAGTTGCTCTAGAGAGGTTGATAACGTTTCGAGTATTTCCTTTAACCACGATTTAGTCGTATCGAGTAGTCCGCTGTTTGAATGCGTCTAGCCGCAGTCTACTCTTGGGTGAATCTTTTAGGCGAGTTCACGCCATAGTCGATTGAACAAGTTTTTTTTTCAACTCTGCGTTCAAATTAATGCCTTGCTGTGTCCGTTTTAGAAGTAAGGAAGTCCACAGCCTTCTGATTTCTAAGGGCGCGTTTGACAGGGCTTTGCAATGAAGCTTCGAGGTTTGACCATTCTATAATTTCGGACAGGTGTTCTGGCTTCACCCCGTCTATCCAGGTTTCACACGTTGACTCTCAATCGACAATCAATAAAACTTCCAAAAACTAAATCTTACTCTGTAAAATGGAGATTCTAGTCGGCTCAACATATTCGGGTTGTTTCTAACACCAGCAACCCCATTCAAAATGAAGCCAAAGTTCTTCTCTGCAGCCCCGGACAAGTCAAGTCGAGTGGGTTGGGCTTAGATCGTCTTTTGAAGACCCATTCAAACGCGTCTTTTTGATTCACTCCAAATCTGAATATTATTAACTTTACTCGTGATGAGTGCTGAGCTAACTTGAGGGCTAATATTTTATTAACTCTTTCGGTAGACACACAGTTGCGTTTCTGAGGGCTCGGTTAGGTATTCGGACGGTTAGCTGAGAGCACTGGTTAACTTAACTATCGTGTGACCCCGCCATTTGTGCCGTTTGTTAAGTGATAATCCTTAATATTTACTGTAAATACCGTGAATAAAACAACGAGGTTTTTGTTTCACCGTAAATCTGGACTTTTGGTAAGCTGGTTGTATAAATAATAATTCGCCTCTGCCGAGAACTAATCGATGAATCCCTCATACTTTTCCTGACCTCGCGACATCAGAGTGCTCCAGTGAAAATATTTACGCGTGGAAGTGAAATTCAGACGCTTTTAGTGACCGCTTCTGATAGCTCTATGCCAAGTGTTGTACTCGATTCGGGATTGATCTAAACGTATTGGTGTGACTGAGACAGTCAACACGTTCAGAAATCGTTAAAAGTGACTTTAGACGAACACTAGGAGCAGTTTACGCTCCACAACTTCCAACTCCTTCTCTGGGACTCGTCAACTCCTAACGCGTATCTTCTATAGAGGCCGCTATGTTCCTCATCTTTCATATTCCATCTGATTTAACGTTCCAGAACCCCTACGGATCTGCTGTAATTAATTGTAATTACTTGTACAATCTCCCTTTGACTGAAGTTTTCTCTTAGATATCACATTTTTAACATATCGGTAGTAGCTCACAGAAGGCCCGAGCGTAAATCTCGACTACTTTCTGGGAATGGGCCTGTGGGGTCCGCCTACTGCCTGCTAGCTGATCCTCTTATGGGTTTAAGCGTTGCATGTAGTCGTATGAGCCCTCAGGGGCATATTGTGGCGGGCCCTTTCCCTGACACAACTTCTACTACTACCACTACTACTGTAGTCTTATGAAACAATCTAATATCCGCACGTACTTACATTAAAAGAGAGTAGAAATATTAATTACCCACCTCATACATTTATTCTACATCACTCTAAAGGATGATCGTATAAACTTATTCCCTCGTCGATGAGCACGTGCGGGTTTCCAATCAGTGGGGCAGTTCGTGCCGAGTATCATCAATGAAGCGCATCATTTGGTTCCATTATGTCTTACGGAACGCTTACGGTTTTTATCCGTTGTTAACAAGGCCAACAGAGTCTCAATATTACGAAACGGTGCTACTGGCAATCCTGAAGTTGAACAAGCAAAAGTCGTAGAGTCGGTGCGAGTCAACAGGCGTTCCGCATCACTTTCACTGCTGTTATTTGCTTTGAAAAGACCGAGCGTATGTGAAATAACATCTCCTGCTGACGCAAGAGTACTTTGCCTCAAAATGAATGGTACTTATAGCTTTGTAATGCGTGGCTTGGCTGCCGGTAATTTGTTGTAATTCTCATCTGCTCCGCTCTGTACAAATATGCCCCTCAGTCACAATTGTTAATCCCATTTTGTTCTTCGCCAATTGCAATTTATTTCCTATTGATGAACTCTGTTTTTTAATTTGGGTGTTGCGCAAGCTGTCGGATTGGGTGATTGAACCATTTACTTTGGACTATAGTTTATTTACTAACCAATTGTGAACTCTTAATTACTCAATTTCCTCACCGAAGGAGGTTATGTTTTTGCCTAATTTGTCTCTTTGTCAGTCTGTCCTTTGCCTGTCACCAAGATAATTCAAAAATTTATGGAGGGATCTTTACAAAATTTAAAGGGATTGGTTGGCATGTAAGAGGAACAGTTAATAAATTTGGGAGAAGATCCGTTCAAGCGTTTGTTTGTTTGGTTGCTTGCCCCTTTTTTGATGGTACCGTAAATCAACTACTTATGGACAGATTTCTATGAAATTTTCAGGAATTGTTGGGTTGTTACTAGGAGCAAATGATCAAATTTTTGCAAAGATCGGCTTCTCTGTTTGACTGTTGTTTACCAAATCATTTGTCAGAACATAGTGTATCTGAAAAAGTTATCAACAGATCTTCGAGAAAATTGCAGAAGCTGGTCTTACTGTCAAGAGGCATGCAGTGATACCAGTTCTGGTGGTGATAAAGAGAAAACCCTATTTCCAGGACAGTTTGAATTTTTTTGTTACTATTGGATTGCTTGGCGGAGGTATGCGTTCGCAGAGTGCTTTAGTTTGTATTTCTTTTCAATCTTGGCGCTTACATGATTTCTGATTCACTTATTGCACCCTGGTATTTTGTATCTTGAAATGCAGTTTACACTGCATTTGAACTCGCCAGATTTTACTAGCACAAAAATCGCGAGTGCTTTGTTGTTAAAAATATTAACGCGAATCGATGTCGCCATTATTTTGCAAGAAAAGAACTTCTACGATATCTACTTCATAAGTTTATCGAGCACCATCCTTCTGAGTCTAAGCGCTCACTGTTTTAGGGTAGAACAAAGTGAGCCACATCACAAGAGATATACGTAATTAGCTGGTAACCCAAATCAACTAACATTGAAGTAGTCTTTCTATGCCAGTTTCAAGAGTGCTTGCAATTGCAGCTAAATGCTTGTTGCAGCGTAGAGAGTCAGGGAACTCTCGATCGAGTTCTTGCCAGCCAGTATACCGTATGAGATTGTCTCCGCTGTGGCCTTCAGACAAGTCGCCAAAAAACTACCGAGTTCTTTAATTAAGTCAAGTGTTATCTATAATACTTCAAGGCTCTCAGCAGAAAAGGAATGAATGGTAAACTTACGAACAGTTTCACTGCCGAGTGCCGACTGAGAGAAGATAATTGTTTAGTCTGTGATAGAAGACAGCAACGGACAAACTTTCTGCTTTTCCGTCTACATCTGATTTTGATGCTTTCTCGGTCTTGGTCCAAGTGTACGTTCCATCTCCGTGTGAAATGTGTGAAGCGTCTTATGTAGAGCAATTCTTTCGAGACTATGCAACCATTTTTTAGTTTTGTATGGTATGATACAAGATCAAATGATAAGAGACATGAATAGGTAAGAGTTGAAGTATTTTGTATGCGATTTTTAATCTAATATAGTGGAGCGTGTAATGATTCTGTTTGGTGTGGAAAAAAATAAAATCCTGGATCGGACAACCTGTCAGCTTTCCAGTCTCCAAGCAAGATTAGAATGCTTTCTCGCGCTAATCACAAATTTCATCTCCCGTGAGAAATACGTGAAACATTCACGAGTAAAGCTCGTCTGGAGCTGACCTAGTTAACCTTTGACTCTCATTATACGTGCTTGCGAGCCTGCTTGCCTGTATGGAAGAGGTCTGGAAAGCGCACAGTGGTCTTTCTTATTTTCCAGTGCGAGCTCTGGCAGGTTGGGGCTTCGTTTTTAGAGGTAACAAATTGTCTCTGCTTATGCATGCAAAAGAAGTGTTTGTTGTAGGAGGAAAGGTCGAAAATATTCCTATAGCAGGAAGTATTACAGTCCATAATTTATTATTTTAAGAGTTGAGACGCGTTGCTGCAGGCTCATGCTACGGAGGTTGGCCTCGTCTTAATACACAACGCACAGGATTTCGTTATTGTTAATACTACATATTCTTAATACTATTACATAACTTACAGTCTATCAGACAAATTAACCAGGGAGGTGTCAAGTATAATGAAATTCCTCAGCTCTAAAATATCTGGCCTTTTAAAGGCCGTAAGCTTTTGCATACATAACTATTAACGTAATTTGCTGTTACAGAGGCTGCAAATGGTTTATACTGATACAAAGAAGCGTCGGTGCAGGAGTGGCCTAAAATATTACTTTGCATGCTTCAGGACGAAAGGTGTTGTGGCTCAAAATTTACTTCGGCCATAAATCAATTGTTTCTTATTACACAGAAAGCTTGCATTCCCAGAGTCGTAAGCTGTTGTAGTAGATTATTCCTGGATATTTTCTATAGTCATTCACGTGTGAAAAAGAGCATTAGTGAAACGAAAGGTTTTAAATTATATCGCCTTCTGAGGACCGTGTGCTTTTGCTTTTGTGACGCACTCTTTGGTCCCAATAAATGATTTTTAGAGAGGGGGGGGGGGCAATATTCGGCCATCGTGTGCCTAATCTTCGGTGTAGGAAAATATCGCCTGATCAACCGTATACTGTTCACATAAAAAAGTAGATAAACTGTGCAACCAGCGCACTTTTAATTTTCTTTTGAATAATTATTATACCCCCTCCCTTTTATCGGTAACTTGCGTGATATGATTAGTTTACAGCACATCTTGATCGGCAGCTGCATATTTTAGGCGTGTAAAAACCAGTTATGATATTTTTGTAACATACTGAGGCTACTCATCGGAAAATCGTCAGCTGTTATTGTTTTTTTATGCACATTTTTCACGAATAGGTAATAACGAGCCCTGTGTAGTAGCTAATTAATTAACAGGTTCCAAAGAGATTGAATGCATTTTGAACTGGCCTTCGACATTAGTTTTGTTCGTGATTTATACTAAGCCTGCTCATATTTATACCATGGTGACGTATTAATAGGATAAGAGAAATATTTCAATTCGTGCGAACCGTAGTCATATTTGGGCATATGTAAATTACTTTACTGAATTTTTCAACGCAGTTGATTTTGAAGGTATATTAATTGCAGCCTGGAGACTCCCTCTATTACCAGATACATTGTGGGAAAATTGCACATCCGATACTACTTGTATCCAGGGCGTTATACTATAGAGGGTGTTCTTTCACTCTGCCTCAAAGAGGCGTGACTTGTTAGCCATTTTTCTGTGTCAGTGGCTTATTTTTTATGCATGGAGACCAGGACTCGTGAGTTGGCAGTCTGTGTTCCGAGAAATTTACGCAATAAACGAGCTTTTTGCGATTTAAGTGGGATAAAGCTGCAATCCCATGTTGCGGCTCGCTATAAAGATGTTTGAACGTTTTATTGTTGTAGTTCCAGCTACAGGGAAGAATAGATCGCGTTTTATCTCAATATCTTTGGACTGTGCATTTGCGAGTAAGATGCTCATAGTGTCAGCTTTCAGAGAATTTTCTCTTATTTTAGCATCTTTAGCAAACGCAGGCAGTAGCATCCAATATTGTCGAGGTTATAGGGTTCGTCTCTAAGTCTATCATCTTTAGAAGATTGAAATCAGCTGAGTACTTTCTCTTTATGAAACTTCTCAGAGCTTCTATCCTTAAGTGTCGAGTCACATTATTCTCCATTGAGTGAAGGCTTTCGGGGTTTAACATAAATGTATATATTACATGCAGTCTGTTCCGTTATTTAGTTCGCCATGCCTTTCAAGCCTAAAAAATTCGCCGCCGGCTGTAATCTTTTAAGGAATTTTTCCAAGCTTATACGGACGAAACGTAGAAAGTAAAAGTAACATCCAGAATAGATCGGGAAATCAAATATGGCGTTACCTTACTGATGTTATTTTACCGGTGTAGACTTGACTCAAGTCCTCCATGTCGGAGCTGCGATCTCGCTATTTGCTTAAGCAAAAAACAAATCACGATAAATGTCTTGCATAAGCAGCCATTACTTATCACACCTACATACCTGTCGTTTCTATTTATATAGAAAGCATCGCGAAGTCTAGGTCAATATGGCGATCTTCTTGTTATCTCTAGAATGAAGGAAGGAAGGAAGTAAAATCTTCCTTGCCAAGAAAACAATCGCTGCTTACCTTGTCTCCAACTTCTGTGTGGAAGGCCACACCCTATGCTGAGACCATATATGCATTTGCACGAGCAATTGGAAGCGATAATAATGGGTATCTTACTCGTCGTTTTGAAATACATTTTAACTCGGTAGCATAGATACGGTGGCATGAACGACATGCGAGCGGCACGTCCTGGCATCACATTGCTCCTACGAAAGTGTAGTGTGGCCCCGGCATAAGATGTAGTCAGTACGTTAAAACCTTCCGCTCACCCTCGCAAATTAAAATCAATACCGAAGTCCTCCCAGAGACCTACTTATTTATGTTTTAGCCAGTACAATACCACTCATAGACCCTCATAATGTTTTTTGTTGTGACAGCGATCTCTGCATATAGACCCGTGTGAGTTTTAGCCGATGCATCGACACCTCTGCAGACCTCCGTATAGATTCAGTCGATGCAGCGATGCCTCCACAGATCCCCGTAAGATTGTCGATGCAGTGATGCCTCCACAGATCCCCGTAAGATTGTCGATGCAGCGACACCTCCACAGATCCCCGTAAGATTGTCGATGCAGCGATGCCTCCACAGATCCCCGTAAGATTGTCGATGCAGCGATGCCTCCAGAGACCCACGTAAATCTCGAGTCAATATTGCGGTCCCATCTTAAGGCTCCGTAAAGAAAAGAAGCGTCAGCGCGGTGCACATACACATTTTTAAGAAGTGAAAGGTGTGCTCCCATTTAGGTGAGCTCGGAAACTGCAGATGCAGCTGTGCAAGACCTGTCGGCGAGTGACTGCGCGTGACCCTCCGACAAACGTGGGCATGTTGGGTCATAGCTCTGCTCCCGACAGGTTAACGAGAATATTAGTCCACTTCAGGATGGAAACTTTCACGCCCTGAATGGCCGGATTCTGGATGGGAAAGAGAGCATCCTGACGTCTCTCTTCTCCCTGGAACGGATTGCATTGTGCCCCCTGAAAGAAATGTTCTTTTGAGACCTTCGGCGCAAGAAGATTTCAGTCATCTATTTTCTTCAGAGGATTTCCGTCCTTTCTCTCATGAAAGATGCCATGATTGACCGCTGTTGGTTTCCTGCCTATCCATCATGGAGGTCCGCACTTATTCTTTCTGGCCAGTGACGGCCCAGAAGGATTTTCTGCAGCTGAATGGAATAAGAAGACGAGCTTTCGATGTCTGGATAGAAATATTGTACCTGCACTGCAAGTGGTGGAGTCATGCTTTGTGTTGGAAGAAATTGTATCGGCTGAATGCGTTTCACCAGACAAATAAAAGAAATCGATCGACCGTGTCAGGATTAACTATTGCGCAGTGTCAAATTACTGCTGGAGTAAACGTGATAATATTTTGTCGTGCTCCATGTGTTCTGATACAGAAGAGACTCTTAGATTCTATATATATATTTCATCTTAACCTTGAACTGCCGAACAAAAACCAGATTTTTCGGTGGTATAGCATTGCTTCAAGCTAACCTGAAACTTAGTCTTTTGAAAAAGATGACGCGCTTCTATTGTTTTCTACGCTATTGGAAATCAGATTCTAATTTTACAATCTGTAGCAGTATTTTTATTTGGGATCTTTGTTTCGTGTGCTTTGCTGCTAATAATCACATATTGTTTCGGAGTGTAGACCTTGGCAATTACGGCAGATACGATATGATATGATACTAGAAATAATCACAAAAAATGTTTTTGTTTCTCAGTCGGCATCTTGGTTGTAAATAACTTCGACATCTAGTTAATACTCAATAATGCTTGCAGCCAAGTTAATGCTAATGAAAATCATGCAGTCACTTTTCTCATCACTGTACCCAAGGGATCCCTGGCCTTCACACTAAACCATGTATTATTTCGGAAATTAGATTCACATTCCTCTAGGTTTATATCTTTTTGTAACCCTTCCGAACATTTATGGCCTTGTCTTATTTCTTACGTCGACAACGACTGTCTAGGCTACTCCAGTGGCCGTCCAAATCTTTCTCTTCTCAGCTACGAATAAGCAACACAGGCCTAGACTTTTATCCTATAAATAACAGTTCTTCTAGCAGCGATAACCTGCACTTGCTCCTTACCTACGTTAGCAACCTTACTTGATACTAACGAGCGTTATAGTCCCCCTACCTTTGTCCTCTACCTACCTTTGTCCTATTAAGGCTGCTTGTTCTTCAACTTGTCAGAGGATTTGTTTGAACAAATTCAGGACAAAGGACTGCAGAAGCGCCAGCAAAGCCGGTCATGCGGAGGCGTCGTTGGCGCTCTCCAGCTCGGAGGACAACATCCGGGTTACCTGGCACTCACGGAACAGTTCTGTGTATCCTTTTGGTGCGCACGATATTAATCTTGCTCTGCGGTCACAGCTTTACCTCAATAGTGTACTGGCTGATAAAAAAAACAGCAACTGCGAGGATGTTGCTGCATGAAGCTCACTGTACCATACCGCCTTATCGCCAAATTTATTATACCTACTACATACATACTTTTGTTGCCCATTTCCAGCTATGCTATTGCTTAATTTCTTTACTATTCATCAATGAGTTTCTTGATAGATTTATTTTTTCCGTTTCAGTGTTTGTAAAAAATTCTCATTTTTTTCGGTATTTCATCCGTTATTTGGCATAACAGTGAAAAGATTCTCCTAAAGAACTCGGTCAAGGGTTATTTTAAAAACAAGGTATTCCCGTGTTGTTTCTCGACTTTGGGTCCATGTGCCGTTCTTCGCTCGTCCTTATCCGCAAAAGTCGATGTGAGAATCGAAACGAAAATATTGCTGGTGCATCTATTCGTTGGGTGTAAAATAACAAAAGATTACTGTGGCGATTTTTTTTTTTACAAATCACATACTGTGCCTGCAGTCTAGGCGTGAATTTTAAATTACCATGTCGACTTCCATTCCGCTGATGTGATTAGTCGGGAGGTGACTATATCCACGCTCTAATCTGAGTTGGCATGTATCCTTTTTGCCTATCTCGGCGTCAAAGATTTTGCCACAAAGGGAATTACCGCTACATGTCAGCATATGACATTTGTATTTAATTAACCTACTGAAGAGCTTTTCAAAATATTTGGAAACTGCCGTGAACTTACTAAATGCCACGCATGGTATACTAAGAGCCATGCAAAAAAAGTAAAGTAAGTGTGACACTTATTTTATGCTCTGAGTTCCTGATTCATAAAATTCTATCTTTTATCTGAACAATGGAGACCACGATGAAATTACTTCAGATAATGTCCGCATCGCATTTAGAATATCCACACCCAATTTACCTAGTAGTTCTTGACCTAATCTTATTATGATATTTTGCATATTCCACAAAATTTCTAGGCACATATAGGAGCGACGTACTTACTGACTCTTCAGAACCCTCTATAGTGGCAGTGCATTATTGCAGCACAGGTGAACAGAGATACTTGGGTTTAACTTTGTACCGCCCATCGTCCTTCACAGAAGACATTTGAAACAATGCTAGGAAATTTTGTTTTGTTGTTATGGTATTAATCGTGAGATGGACACCGCAAATAAGTATAATCATTAGGACCTAATTCAACAAGTGGGAGCTCGACGACGCGTCGAAAAAATTCTACGTGGTCTTGTTGTTCGCGAGAAACTGATGTGTTGCGTGTGCGTTCGGGTGCTGGAAATTCGTGAAATGGGTACTGCAGATAGGCAAAATTATTGGGCTCTAATTCATCGATTGCTGGCTCGAGGATGAGCTCAAGTAAGTCTACCTGGCCAGTTCCTGTAGGAAGGTTCAGTAAGGGCATCCGGTTATGAAGGTCACAGTGGTCCCTCGTTACGAAATCTTGAGATGCCATCTGCGCTCTTCGGCCTTGGCTGCGCGCCAGTTGTTACCGTGTGCTGCAGAGCGACCATCTTACACTGCACAATATGCCTGTAGTTACGCATGGTCGCACTTCTGTACTTTCACCCTTAACTTCATGAAGTGTGATAGACATTCAAGGTAATTAATCAAAAGATCACCAAGGCATGAAAACACTAAAATAATGATTAGTTATCGCTATCCCCGTGAAAAGGAGTGCTTCCCATTACCAATGAACAAGAAGTGAACTTCAAAGAACCTCAAATAAATTGATCAATTGCTGACTCTTCCATGAAAAGGAGTGTGGCAGACTCTCAAAGGAATTTATCAAGGAACCTCAGCTGCTTAAGGGTCCCCATATGTAAAGAATTTATCAGTTATTGCTATCTCCAAGAATGGCAGTGTGGCCGACCCACATTGAAACTGGCATAGAATGTTGGATTTCTTCATGCATGATTTTTGTAGCCTTGAATGCCGCTCTTTAAGATACGATGGCCAAGTTACCTTTTTCCTAAAGGATTACTGCGTCAATTTGTGCTACTCAAAAGGATGAGTGACACAATTAACCTTGCCGCCTCGTGATAAAGAAACAACGGACAGGCATTACCCAACAATAGGTAATGACACCACTCAATGACATGAGAACAATGCCTCGTGCGATTGTAGAAATGATAAGGGCATTTAGGAACAGCGGAGGTTGACTATTTCACTGTGACAGTTCAACTAACTGCGGTTGATAAATGGCTTATGATTTAGGAATTTGTTTGTGCTGAGAAGTTCGTTATCCGGTTATGAAACAGAATGCGTTGTATTTTTATTCTTTACCTATAGATAAACGAATGGTTAGACTTGTTGGTGCCGTGACGATTATTATTTTCACTGCAAATTCGATGATTCTGTTGCCGTTTGGCAGCTTTACCTCTTCATTTTCGATTTTATATTCTTATTAGTCGGTTCCCAGCGCTGGTCATGATTTTCTTGTTTTCCATAGGTTACAGTGAACGCTGAGGTTTACACCAGAAATACATATGGCTTAAACCAGAAATATAATGTACTTAGGCTTCATTTTCTATTCATTTGTTTTTTCACTGAACTTTTTATCAGCTTCCATAATTTTCGTATGTGTTGTAGTTTTTTTTCCTATTTGATATATACGATCATACCTTTCCAAGCACCACGCCCTGATGCCTCTTTTTGTGAGGTGCCACGACTTCAGTGCCCGCTCGAGTTGTCAGGTTTCTTTGTCAAGACCGAAAACATAAATTCTTATTTTAAAACCGATTACTTTCTAGCTGCACTGGCGCTTCCACTCAAGAGACCTCCAAATTAGACGTTGATCAAAGGATATGAGCGGCGCGTGAGTGATTTCAACGTCCAAAAGCGAGTGATCCTTTGTCTCATTTCTGCCCTTCAGTCGTGAAAGAAAAAGTAGACATTTCTTTCCACACGAGAAGATGACTGCCATAAAATTAGCGTCATTTGTAAGAAATCGAGATATGATATACATTTATAATTATTAGAAATTATGAAATTAGGTGAAATGTAAACAAAACTTGATACAGCTATGGTTTTCTTCCGAGTTTCCTTCCTGTTTGATTTTTTAAGCATTTTCACGAATGCTTTGACATTCTGCTACCTACTAACAATGTCTCAGTCTCAAAATCCATTGCTCTGGTTCGCAAGATTTTTTGTCGCTTGTGCTTAATCCATCATATTCCTAACATTTGTTAGTGATCACTCCCAGGAGCATTTCACAGCGAAGGTTCCCGTTTGATCAGTAACGTCACAGTGAGGTTGCTGTACGTATATAATTCCATTGGTAGAATTTACAAATCAAAATGACGTCACTCGTGCGTGTCAAGATTGCTACATAATCAACTGCAATAGTTTGGTTAATTACTCAGTGTATGTCTTTGAGAACGCTCTGATACGACTTGGATATGCAGCTGTTGAGAATGCCAGCCGTTAGCAAGTCTTTGCTGCAATATTTAATTCTAAAATTTGCTACTCGCCAACTGCCAACATGAGCCCTGTGAAGCTAGTAGGCCCTTTACTTATAGACAACGGATATATTTGCTCGTTAAAAATTCTTATTTCATTATTTAGTGCATAACTGACACATTTATTCTCATACTAGAACGCGGCGACTATTGTACTACTTAAGTTTGTTGTTCAACTCAATATACAAAACTGTTAAACACTAATCTGTCCAGCGTCGGAAGTTCGCATTGTAAATTTTGAAGTAATTCTCTCCTCCTCTAAGTATATGATGATGTTAGCGCAGAGGGAGGAAGATGTTTATGTTTATCAGACAGTGCCGAACTTTTCAAATCTTAGGGAGGGCTCACATGGCAATGAAATAAACGCGTTTTCTCATATCATAATCTGGATGTGTTGTGGTGCCCTCATAAACACAACTGTGTGTGACTACAAAAAGTTACTAAAATGTTAGCCGTCAAGTGAGAGTCTTTTGAAAATGCCAGTAGTAAAACTTTGCAGATCTTTCCAAGTTTATAGCAAATAATAATCCAGCTATACACGTCTCTGTTTGTTTTTTAAACAGACACAACTTCACCTTCGGCCGTTACTAGTTTGTGAATCCGCGTTTCGAAACCGCCTTGCTCATTTCCCCCGCGTGGCAGATGTATACAGACAGGCTGAACTCTTGCCAAAATATATATTCTTTCTCGTTCCTGTGTAACACATATACGGACTGCACCATAGCGTAGCTTTAAACGTTCTTTCGCGACTCATACTAGCGAGATATCTATTGTTTAATATACTCCTTTTTTCATGGGATAAAGCCATTCCGAACGATCTACACAGGAAGTACGGCATTTTAATTACCTTTGCACAGCGATAGAAATATTGTTGCTTTCTATTGGCGCTTATAGCGTAGTTGTAAGAAGTGTGTATTGTTCAGCAGTCAGCAGCAGGCGGGTGTATAGGAAGTGCAGACACTTTCGCTTTCATCATAACAAAAGATCATACAGCTGTTCTCTGTTTACATAACCACGTCGCTGCGATGGTATGTGCGCCATGAGTTGAGTGTGTGCTGCGAGTTGTTCTCTCGCGGTGTACCACCGTCCAACGCATCGTGCGTTACCTTACCTTTGATACCTTTGATGATACTTCGGACGAGGTCCAGGCGACGTTACGCACGCCGCCCATCTTGTGCAGAGGTGATGCTGCAGTCCGTGACCAGCGGGGTGGCTAACA
>LQNS02278183.1:1148909-1162567 GCA_001587735.2 Parhyale hawaiensis
GCACATCAATTTAAGTTTTTCAATATTAACAATAATACAATCACACATTCCATTAGAGAATTTTTGCTTTGTATGTGAACCAAGGTGATCTCTTACGTATAATGCAACACCACCACACGTTGGAGTGCTTCACTAACAGAATTTTCGGCTGCCTTAGAAGATAAAATTGTAGAACACTTTCTTGGACGGATGAGATATTGACGCTTTATTTTTAAAGCCAAGCCTCCCAGGTGCGACTTCGTCAGTGTCATCAGCCTGGAGCCAACTTTTCTAGTCCGATTACGTTGCGTTGATCCTGACTTTAGCGTGGAGTCTGACCATCGCACAAAAAAGTGTAAAGTGTTCTTGTGAATCTAAGTACTTGCTCAAAATTAGGAGAGATTATCGAAATTTTACCACTGATACTTGCTATATATGGTGGAACAATTTCAGTGTAAGCTGAAATGCCAAGTAATATTTCTGGAAACGTTAAAAGTGTGCAAGCCGAAGCACTGCCCGTGGAAGCGTTGTCGAATTAAGTGGGCACTATGCTGATAGCCCTGACGAAAGCCGTACGTGGGCACTTGGCTTATGGAATGTTTGGTTTCCTGAAAGCCCCGCAGATTACTCAAGACGATAAGTTTTAGAATATGTTTGAGGAATGTAATTCTGTCCATGAATAAAATTCCACTTTGCGATTGCGTCCGGAACGGAGTGTATGGACAGTTTCGTGCTGAGATTAGATTATATGTTAGATGAAATTGAGAGTCACTTCATTTTTAACACAGTGACAATATTTAGTTCTTAATATACTTTATTACGCGCAGTCATTTCATAAATGACTCGCAGTAGCAGCTGAAACTATCAATAGGTTCCCATTTGTTATGTAGTTCAAGACTACGCGCGCGTTACATGTTGCTATTTGTTTAACTTTGACATCTTTTTGCGGTATAGAGGTAACTCAGATACTGAACAATTTATTCTTCAGGAGAAGTCCAAAATAGAGTGCATACTCTTTCATTGGGATGAGTATAACGATAGTAAATTGCATTCTACTGCTCTGAAGGTAACCGATGCAGGGTAAATTCTATCGATGAGGTCTCAATAAAGTTGATATTGCACTGGTCATGCAAAAATTAAACGCTGTGTCTCTTGCGCTGCGAAAATTTTGCTGCTGCAGTAACAAGTTTATTTGTCATGCATTCAACGGATATTTATTTTATTTACCAGAATTACTCGTCGATATTTTGACTTTCAACAATAAAAAATAATTGACACTATTGGAATCATCAACGAAAATGTTACAAACGTTCCAAGAAAGGAACGAAGCGATGACTGTTGTAAAGAGTAAAAATTGATGTTTGTATTCATATACTTATCATTCAGATCGAGTATCGAACAGTTTGAAAATCGTTTGAAACACATGCAGTTACCTATGGTGTGCCTGTTTTTTTTTTTTTTTTTTTTTTTGTAGCTGTGTGCATGTTCTGTCATACTTTGTTCACTTGATACTTTTTCAGCTTGGTATCGGCAGTGGCGAAAGGTTTAAATGCATAAATTTGCGACTTTACTTGTTGAACGTAACTTTGATGCTGAAATATTTCATTTCGGCTACATGCCTTTGTTGGGAACTCACGACGTCGCTGTTCTTGCGCTCCTAATTATGGCATTGGCTGTGAAGTAGTCACGGATGCATTGATAAAGACCGCAATCATAGCGACAGTGATGATTCTATTATATTTTCTTGTGAAAAATATATATCCTGATAATATCAAGTCGCCATTCCCACCAACACATACATTGTGCCTTCCGTCCCTTTCTCTCTACCCGCGACTTGGAAAGTCGTTCTGTATATGGACGCATCACACGCTCGGCAGAAATTTTTCAGTTTAAGTAATGGAATGAAATTTACTAAAAGGAGTGAAAACTTGCGACTCCTGAGTTTTTTGGGAACAAGACTTTTACTGTATTGATTGGCTTACATGCACGTCAGGGCGAAAATTATTGCCTTCCCAGTTACATAGTAGTTAACCTCAGTATTATTTATAAAAGAGGAATTTTTTCTATCATTGCTTACATAAAGGTCATTTCACTTTCCTAAAGATAAATAAAGAAATGTGCACAAAGCCGCATGAAGAATTTGCAATATCATTAAATTCCAAATTCCTGAAATTTGATAATTTAGTACCACCGACGGACAAGTGATAATCGCTATTTATTTAAATTTAGACGCAACTTGTGTAACGCTATTAAAATAAAGACAATTTTGATTTAAAGTGTGCAACTGTAATTTCTTTATTACATTGATTTAAAGTTATAGAATAGTCAAAGACATCATACGTGTCTAATAGTTTGATATAATGCTGTAGCTACTTTGTATTATAATAATTATTTCACTAGTACAGCGAGAAACCGAAATGCATCGAATTGTTCAGTAGGATTAAATTGCTGAACAAAACTGAACATCAGCTTCGTTGAGTTTGTTCTACTTATGATGGAACTGACCCTAACCAACTGGTTCAACTGTTAGAGCCCGGAACTGCATGGGTTATGCATAACTATGCGAAATGTATGTTCTAGAAATTCATCCGCAACTGGGTAGAAGGTAGACGACGCTGGTGAAGGTTGCAGTACACCAGTGTTGTCATTTTGCTTTGTTTAGACTAAAACAGCCGTTGGCTAGCTTTCCGCATATTTTAATTTCTTGTCCACTGTGCTTTTTGCTTTTCGTCTTCACCAGCGATGTTTTTCCCTTTTCTTTCTCGGTTTACTGTTCCTATGCACGTTGATATAGAGGCCAATGCTCTCAGTATGCGAACACATTTCTGGCGACACCCAATATACGTATTGGTACCATTTATATAATCGGGCGCACGTTTGTGTTTCAGTTATACTTGCTGATTCAATAACTGCGATAAAAACGTGCGCTTGAGTGAAGTTTTGAATACGTAAATCGACAGCATAAAAGGTTTAACCTCCCAGCTCCAACTGACCAAGTTCAATTTTATAAGTAGTTTCTCGCAAGAAGAGGCGTGTTTTTAAAGAAAGCCTCCCGTGCATACAAAAACATGGAAACGTGTCATTGTTCACCCATGCAGTAGCTGACAGCCCTTGCTGATTTTTGTGTGGTTATTATCAATATAAATATAAAAAACTGCTCATGCTTACTGTGCGTACCATGCGGCTAAGGAATAGTATACTGCATCCTTTACACAATGACAAATAATAAAAATATTGATAATAATAACAACACACACACAAAACTAGAGCACTCTGAGAGCGCATACCTCCGCCTAGCAAGGCAATGGTAACGAAAAATTTAGATTGGTGCTAAGACCATGATTTTCATTGTAGCAACACCAAAATCTAATCATTTGTGCCTTTTGATAGTATGAACACTTTCTGTAATTTTCTTGAAGATCCATTTATAACTTGAGTTATGCTGCTAACAAACAATATGACACACATAAGTCAAACATGCAAACGAACCAACCGATCTGCACCAAAATTTAAGCATTTATGTCGTTTAACATTACTAAAAACTCCTGTAAATTTCATAAAGATCCATTCTGAAGCCCTTCAGTTATTGCGCTACCAAGCACAAAATCAAACAGAGCAACAAACACACGAGCGAGCAAACGGATCATCACAAAATTTAGTTAATTTACTCTTCGTACTAAACCCAACAACTCATGTAAATTTCATGAGAATCCGTCCATAACTTCTCGAGATATGGTACTGACAAAAACGATACAGACCGACAAACTAACAAACGGATGGACGGCTCTTCACCAAAAGGTAATCATCTGCTCCTCCTAACATACCTAACAATCCCTGTAAATTTCATTCAAATCCGTCAATAACTTTTTGAGTTGTCTTGCTAACAGACAGATAACAAAATAACAAACAGCCAGGCAGACAAACCCGACGAAAACATAACCTCCTTGGCGGAGGTAATTATACATAAAACAATTAATGTAAAGCGCTCTCAGCTGCCAGGTTCGCAATGACCGGCATCTTTTTTTCACATGCATTTTGGGCTCTCCCGTTTCTATGACTCCCTGGAGTTGACTAAAGAGAAACAAGATTACGACGGAGAGAGAAGTGTGCCGAGCACATCAAGAGACTCGGAGTCACAACCCTAAGTTTTACTTTCATTGTCATTTCCTGGCTGATGCTGCGAATCTGCAGCCGCTCTCTAATTAACGATACTTGCAGGAAATTAGGACATCATTTGCCGCCCACTCCTAATCCAATTAGAAATTTTAGAAAGCTCAGTTTTCGTTTGTAGTTGTTTGGCTTTGTATTAGTTCCTCGCCAATTATTTTCCAAATCTCTCCAGAAAGTTTCTTACTTAGAAAAAGTGGTGATTGTTTTACTTCGAATTAATCATTTGTAATTTATTTCCAAGCCCCTCAGAGTCACCGGAAAGTTTCTTATATAGGAAAAGTGGCCAATCTAGCCATCTTATCTCTTTCTAAAAGGATACACTTACGAGGCAATAGCGTGATGCTGTTTCATATCTTGTAGGAAAAGTGAATTCTTGTGGTCAGCCTGGTCATCTTATGGCTATCTTTAGGGTACACTTTTGAGGTAATAGCGTGACTGAGCTAAATTGTGAGAGCCGCTCGTGGAACCGGCTCGCCTCTCTTTCATTTCTTGAGACAACAGATAATTGGATACTGAAACTACTCAAAATTTGAACCCTTTCACTTCGGCAATTTCCTTCCCTGCAGAAACAGTTTCGTATTGTTTACGTAACGATTTCAATGATGTTCTTCCAGAGGTCCGAACTGTGGCTGCTCCAAATGACTTCCACATGCTCAACGCGGTACCTCAGCACCTGACCAACCCTCTGCTCGTCAGAAACCAGAGCTTTGCGGCTCTGAGAAGAGAATTTTTGCTGGACCACATCCTGGCCGACGCCGTGCAGCTGGATGACCCCGTGCTCAAGTCTGCCGAAGGTCTTCGCCTGCCGACGTTTTCTGGCAAAGATCTCAGTTTCCGCATGGATAATAAGCTCGGTGAGTAGCGGCGTGCGTGACACTTGGGACGTTCTTTAAAGATTGTGGGTCTTGTCAGTAAGTGTGTAATATCTTATCCTCTCGTAAAACTGTTATAATGTACGCTGCATGTCGTGGCGTGAGAGTAGAGCCGTGAGTGGCATCGTGCGGGATGGTTGGGCAGTCTGCAGATCCCGTTCCCAAGTTTATGGAATCTGCTTCTCTAGTATACTATGGCTGGAAAGTGGCAGACAGTTTGGCGAGTCATAGATACAACTGATATAGATTAAAAATCCTGGAAGAAGGTTTCAAAAATCTAGGTACTCATTTAACGAAACTCCTAAGCGGTACTGGAAGAGGCAGGAAAGAGATGTTTCTGCATGGTGGGTAAGCTCAGTACAGCCGCGCGTGACACTGGCAGTAGTCGGTAAAGGCTCCGGATCTGTCGACAAGTGTCAATACTGTGACATTTACTGCACTGCCGCAGAGCTGTTGAATGTCACATGAAGTGAAGGGAGATCCAATTAGTCGAAGAGTCAAGTTTAACTGTTCATCTTCCGACCAAATGAGGCACTGAAGCAATAACACTCCGGCTTATAGTTATCGTGGGATATCTAGTCTATGTTCTTCGCCGTAAAAACGCCTTAGCTACCCAAATGATTTAGACACCCTGCAGAGAGTTCAGTGTGTATATCAACAGTTTTCTGCGAAAGCAGCGTTTATAAGTTGCACCATTTAATTTAAGTCGTGCATTGATATAGTGCTACTGCTTATTTTTTAACGTTTGAATAATGTACGTCTTCGTGTAAGAAGTCGTAATATTCTTTCAGGAATTATATATAACTGCGTGATGAACTTTATAGCTTACAATTTTGTAAAATTATTGTTCAGTAAGTGGGTTCGTTTTTCTTCAAAGTGTTAGGTTTTCATAGACGGCGGCTTAAAGCGCTTTTTAAATTTGTTTTCAGTTAGTCTGGCGTATGTTTCTATACCGAGGGACTGTTGCCGAGGTCATATTAATCAGCCCTTCACACTTTTACTTGACTACGATCCTCATTTTTCTTAACTAGAACATATATTGAATATATCCCTTCTCATTTTTTAGCAAAACATCATCTTCTCAAATAAAAATACCCACCGTAGAGCAAACACGAGGGATCGTTAAATAACATTTTGTGTTGCTTATCACCAAAGGAAAAAGGATCTCCAAAAAGGAGCTGCGGATGTTTACAAAGAGAGGCCGCTCCATGTCAAGGCTGGGAGGTTCATCAATAAGCATCGCCTAGCATGATGCAATATGGACGCCGTTTGGACAAATGGCCTCCTCCCTTTTTCTCCCTTTCGAATGCAGACAACTCAAGTGGCTGCGCTGAAGATCAATGATCTTATAGTACAATGATGCGCTTTTCCCTTGGGCATGACATGCTAGACAGCTTCATTGCAATTTCAGATGGCTTGATGGAATGCACCAACTAGTGAAATTGTAAAGGCGTTAGCGGGTAATATTGTCCTGTTTGCTTGTGTGATAGCACCTACACAGTCTTAATGAGGAGGACCTACTGGCACGAGTACAACATATGCTGCGGCAAATATTGCACTTGAAGCTTCAAGTTGCATATGTTATAACACTCGGCGATATGCATCAACAGGAAAGGACCCTGCAGGAAATACGCAATGTTTCCAACGTAGCAACATTGAAGATCTTTGGCCCAGTCAGTGCAATGAGCAGTTTTTCTCATTAAAATTATTGCACAAGTGCAATGTATAAGTATACATAGATTTAATATTTTTTTAAAGAGTAGAGCAGCAAATTTAAACGCTATAAACCCCATCGTGATAATAAGCTTTGCGTACTAGTGGAAGGTCAGAAACCCTGAGATTGTAGTTTACAACATTTCGAATGCTTCTCAGGTTAAGTACTGTAGCCTTCTCTATTTAATGGCACACCAACTGAACGTTTAAGTTTAGAATAGTCTACTTAGCCGTGACGGTCAACTGTGGCTAGCATCTTCCCTCCCAGTGCCGTCATTGGAATTTTAACCCAATAAATTGCCTAGCATTCCGCATCATTTCTTTTGAAACGCTTGTAGCATAAAGAAAAATATTCAGTACTGGACCTTTTTCACGAACAAGTATAAAAATGAAGGGTATGATTTTGTTGCCTAGTAACTCGTTTTGCACTTTACTTATGTTATTTATAATGTTCTGTTTACCTTGATCAGGCTTGGTGGCCGACGGTGTTCGGGTCACAGCCGCGATGACCCTCCGAGATGGCACGCGGCTGCTCACCCTCAATGGCTTCCTCCTGAACGCTCGCCAGAGGATCAACTCTGCTCTGGATGAACTCTTGGGCCACAGTCGGAGATCGGACCTGAATACTCCTCTTGGTCCGCCTCTTGATCTCAGCGATATCCAGTTACCTCCTGCACCGCCCGCACTTCCTGCACCGCCCGCACCTCCTGCACCGCCCGCACCTTCTGTTTTTGAGGAATTCGCACGTGGGTCGTCTTCATTTGCGGTGCAGCCGCCATCCAGACTCATCTCCCCTCCTACTTTCCCCTCTGAATTTAAAGTCCAAAAACCTGCCACTCTGCAGAGTTTGCCTGTCCAGCCTCAACGGTCCTCAAAACGGCCTGCTCAGCCGCCCGCCCCTCCTGTTGGTTTCTCAGCTCAGTCTCTACCACAGCCCCCAGCCACCCGTCCTGAACTGCCTGCTCAGTCACTGTCTGCTCCTGTTACTTCTTCCAACTCCGTCGTTATCCCTCTTTCTGCGTCCCCGTCACTGCCCGCAACTCCGTCCACCGTTGTATCCCCTCCTGCTGCGCCTGCTCCTGTAGGGAAGGTAAGAATATTATTGTGTGTTTTCCTTCCCTTTTTATTAACTCTCTAATGTGAAGACCCTATGCCTCTTCTTTCATCTTTAATATACAGCGTTTTTGTTCCCCTTCAAATGTCTACTGCCTCGTATCTCTTTTTCCGATGCTGAAGACATTTAGCGTATCTTCCTTTTCGTTCCACTGAGGTGTCACTCCTGTTTGCCAACGAAAATAATCAAGACATTACGCTCCTTTTGACGTGGGAGTCTTTCAATAGCGATGTTTATAGCTGCTCGCACGGAAAATACTGCATTGCCATCTTCGACCGCATATATCAGCATTAAGATCATACGCAAACTGTGCCCTCTCTCTCTTTGCCAGTTTTTTTACACGAAGTTAAAAGATTTAGGGTATTTTCCACCCCTTAAAATTTCTACCCAGTAATAAGACTCTTTCTATTAACGAAAACAAACAAGATACTTATAGACGAGCCTCGATCAGTGATCCTTTCCCGAGTCAATATTGATGGTTGCTTCAACAAGAAAATTTACATTCCCAAAACGTTCTGTTGACACAAGTATAGTGACCATGCCTGAACCGTGGCCTTTAATTCCTCACCAGCCTCTATTGCACGTAAAGACGTTTGTTGTATCAGTTATCCCTCTCTGTTAGGGTATTAAACCCTTTCGTGTTAAGGGAAACAAACAGGATATTGGGCTTGCCTCAACGGACGATCCTTTCCACAGCCAATGTTTACGGTTGCTCGGACGAGAAAAATTACATCGGTCGAGCGTGTGTGTCAACACTACGGGAGTGACCATACCTAAGCTGGCCATGACACCCTCGCTTCTTTCTTCCATCGCGTGAAGTCAGAGGATCCTTGGCATTTCCTCTTATAATAGAAACGTGAATTCCGCTGGGATGAATCCCATTCTATCCTTAGCACGTCGGTGTGTGTGCATAACTACGGGTAGGCACTTTCAAGGCTGGGCATCAGTGTCTGATCTCCCTTGTACTGGAGGAACGTTTACCGCCTGAGTGCCTCTTTGCTATGCAACCATAATTTTCATCGTCGTTGCTTGATTTTGGAACCTGAGCATTTCTCTCTGCACTAGCTTATTTTTGGACTTATCATTGTGCCGCACCACTTGTTTACTTTACCAAATCTATTTTTTCGTTGTAATAGTTTTTTGATCAATCAGTAAATTTTAGTAGTCTCCTACTTTTTAAAAATAGCTTTTCATTCTAGAACTCAAATATTTCCAAACTTAATATCAAGGGATCCTTCAGTTACACTTAAGTATTCGTTCACCTTTTAATAGTCTACGTTGTAATAGAGTGTTGGATTCTGTGGTTTTAACTTGAAGTATTTTTTGTGAAGAAGATCTTTTTGGATTGTATATTCGTATGTCAAGTATTAGGTAGGATTTGTATCAATTCTTCTTTTTTTGCACACTTCGTTTGCAATAATTTATCAATTACCATGAAATGTCGCGGGAGTTTCGTTTATGTTTCACTTTCATGAGTCGCATCTGTCAAGAACTCTCTTTTGGCCGTTTCTTGAAAATCTTACCTGTGTCGAATGAAGTAGCTCCGCAATATTTTCATTTTTAAACGTGGCCATTTCTATACAAATGCAAAGTATGTATAACATGGCATATAGATACGGGTCTGTGGAGAATCTTGAGCTTCACAAAGACTACATCATGCTAATTTCGTGTTTGTCATATGCGCGCAATTCGGTTTACCATCATTTACCAGCTACGGTGATGTGTCACTGTCTCATTGAATGGGTCTTACTTGCATCTGTCGTAAGTACTTCATAATTAGTGCCCATTTCGTAGAATTTTTACCTCTATCAGACGCTATCTCGGTCTCCATAATATTTACAGCCGTTACTGCTCATTACTCTACACTGCAGGAGATTTAACCGTCTATCGAAGAACAAAGTAAGATTTGAAATATTTGCAGCAATAGCACTGTTTACGACGTCGTTTTTGAAATATGCTTCTGTTAATAGGGTTGAAGCATCTTCTATTCTTCTGGTAGCCGTATTATTCTCGATATCTTAATGTGAACCGCACTGTTTTGATCGCAAGTTTTTTCCCCCTGTTCGTCTCGGCATCATTTACCCACGGGACGTAATATGTCATTGAATCAAATTATGCGTTTTATTTGAACCCACCAGCGGGAAATCTTTGCTCATTTCGCGGAACTTTTACCCCTATTTCTGCAACAATATTTTCAACTTTCCATGTGGTCATTGCTTTGCGTTTAAGAAGGTTTAAGGCATCATTACTTTGGCATTATTTGGTGACTGAGTCGCAGAATCTGTTTAGGAGAATCTAATCCGGTGACCAGTCGCAGCTCAGCGCGCCTCTGCTCTCCTTACGCCTGACGTCTGAGCTTCCTCAACTTTAACGATGTTTTTTTGAACATCTTCGTAATCCCAGGCGGCACTTTCACATTCAATCCTTTTTTGATGACAGGCTTTCTACATTTTGATAATCTCTTTCAAGTATGGTCGTATATTCTTCGGCAGTTCTAGTACGTTCATTTTTTCCTTCAAGATGAGTTCTGTGAGTTCTCACCTTTTCAAGTAATTTTTATTTTAATTTTTTTATATAATAGCAGTTTGGAGGTCTATGATTCATCATGAATTTATTCTAGGCAACGCAGGATTTTCTTTCTCGATGCAGGCGCAATTTGAGCACTCATATAACTGTATAAATACTCTCATCTTTTTAGGAAGTAGGGATAAATCAGTTTACTTCTCTAGCTGGTTTTCAGAAAATCTAGAATCCTCTGTTTTCACCCACCTCAAGTAATGTGAACTCTAGGTATACCCTAGCAGTAATAAATGAATAACTGGATTAATTATTACACCATAAAGAATATGTCAAATCCAACATAGAGGTGCAGCTTGCTCTAAAGTACCCTATGCCCAGCCATTGCTGCGGCGGTTAGCTGTTAAACTCGGAGAGT
Organism: Parhyale hawaiensis; assembly: GCA_001587735.2. NCBI lineage: Eukaryota > Metazoa > Arthropoda > Malacostraca > Amphipoda > Hyalidae > Parhyale > Parhyale hawaiensis. The sequence goes on from LQNS02278183.1 coordinate 1,159,693, forward strand.
TCGAACAACCATCTTCGGACTCTTTCCTTGTAATCTATGTAGCTCTCACGAAATAAAACTTGGGTCTGGACCGTTGACTAGCAGAGATGTTCCGTGAAGCGTGTTCTTTATGCGGATTTGAAGTACCACTATAGCTCTGCACTCGATGATTACAAGAGATAACTTTCGAGCGCCAGAAATGTTAATTTTGGCGTCCTGGCGCCTCCAACTAACGCTCTCTTTCGGTCTTTCTCTTTAGCTCGTAATATAAATAACGTCTAATTGTGATCCTTGTCGGAAAGAGAAACATCTTCATCTGTGCGTCCATTTCAGTCCGTTACGACTTATCTGCCAGGGAAAGCTCGCGTTCACGACAAGAGAAAGCGCATGAATTTATTAAATCATATGCGTTGCAAATACTTTTTGAATACGTAGCCTATTTTTCTCATACATGAGAGTCGTTGCAAATTTAAATAAACTGGCAATAACGTACGCACGTAAATTGTTAAATGCATCGTTTATTGTCCTGTGTGCTAAAAATATTTTAGCAGTGAATACAAAAAAACAAACTTTATACGTGTTTACTGGACGGAGTCTTACGATAACTTGTTTAACGGGATCCTAATGTAGTATTATACATACCTCACTACTGTAGTAAAATTCTTTGTATCGAAGGAATTTTAGAGAAGCCTTTGCAGATATAAAAGACCACAATCGTGCGGTGAGTTTTGTTCAACTTTTTACCGGTTGATGGAATGTAACTTATATGTATACATATATATATTTACTATTTCTATGTAATCAAATCCCAAAATGCTATTTTCTATCAAAACATACTGGGCTTTTTACCATCCAAAAACTGTCATGTGATGCATCATACTCCTTGCAGGATAAGAAACAATGATGATGTGGTTCTCCACCATCACCGAAGATATAGAGTGTACCACCGCTCGCTTGGTTTGGTACGCTTCCTGGTTTCTCAGAACAGATAGCGTACGATGACTTGCATCTCTGAACGTCACGTTACTTGTCCATAAAAAATGTGGTCCATGACGGCATGAAGGCATAAATGTTATGAATGTGGGTACCACTTCTTAGTTGCTATTGGAAATACGATAATCAGTACTCTATAATAATTCTCGTCGTGTTTTTACTTATTATATCTTTCCTCTCACGCTCTATATATGGAAATAAGATAGGAAGAAATTCAATAGCTGAAGACGATATTTTGAATACGGGGGTCGGGACCGATTCTTCAGAAAGATGTTAGTAAAGGGAGTACATATGCTAAATGAAGATTTATTGCGATTCTCCAGAAAGATATTAGAAAAGGAAGTACATTTGTTCAATGAAGGCGGATTTTCAAAAAATCCTCGCTGTCATATAGCCAGTTTTTCTGGCAGAATGCTATTTATTTTTCATTTAAGAAGCCCGGCACGAGAGACTACGGGTTTTTTTCTGAAGTAATGATTTTCTGCCCTCATATATAATGATGACTCGGGCCACTAGTAAAAGTATAAATGAGTGAAGGTTAGAAATTTTGGTAGCAGCTTTTAACGGCAAATGGAAATATGAACCATATAAGCACGAAGGCACGGATGGTACGACTGAACACACACTGACAAAAGCATTGCCTCGAAACGAGCGCGCAACAGTGTGCTCAGACAAGAAATACTTACTATGGCGTGCTCGTGCGGCACACAAACTGCAAGTTTCTGTGCCTCACACAAAAGCAAGGCGACCATTTACCGTCGGCGTAAGGCAATGCTTGCGAGACTTGTTAGAAGTACAGGCGTGCAAACCTCAATCCACAAGTTCTTAGTGACTATTGGAAAGATAGTACGCCTCTACTGAGAATACATTTTTTATTAGTTACATGAAACTGAGTCTCTCAGTCAGAAGGCTCTAACGAGAAAGATGATGAAAACAATATGAACTTCGCACTAAAATTCGGGCAAAAAAGACATAGAAAGTTACGGTCCAGACCGCAGGGTGCGGCGCCTCACATCTGGAGCACGGCTGCGGTTGGTTCCAGCTCCAGTCGTGTCGGCGGAGGCCTCTCTCACTACTTCCTAAATGTCTCTGGAGATGCAATGATGTGCGCCTGAAGATGAGCATTCCCTACGGTTATTGCCGAACGCACTTTCTTTTGTAGCCGTGCAGTAACTGAATAATAGAAATTTTATCGGCTGGGGTGGTTCGCTCACCAGCTGTGACGTGTAATTCTTCGGCAATTTTAGGCATTTGCTGCAATGTGCTCGAGTTCTTGTTTCAGTTTGAAAGCTGTGTGCGGTAAGGCAATCATAATGACAGTTATCAAGGGGCCTACTAAACGTTTTGCCTGAGTAGTAGTTTAGACACCAAAATATATTTTCGAACTATAGAAGAGTTTATTACAGTACCTTATAATTTGCTTATTAGTCAAAATCGGCTGCGTGCTAAACGGTACTCATATTCAGCGAGGAGGGATTTCAGTTATGTGATCTTTTTTACCAAAATTATTTTATCTTGTGTAAGTCATGTCTTAATTGTAAAGGCACAAAACGAGCATGGTCCTGTACACCTTATGATTATTATTATTATAGTGAGTAATTTAAGTCTCCTTTTCCATAACAAAGGCGATATCACTAAGGAAGGAAGAAGGGCCATGCAGGATGTCGGAAGAACCATGGAATACATGCACAGGGTCCCTTCCCAGGATCAGCGCGCATGAGAACAGCAAGTCGGGAAAGATGAGGGAGAACAGAGGAATGTAACATCAGTAGATTAGATTAGATTAGATAGGCGGCAGTAGACGAACCAAAAGGCCCATTCCCAAAAAGACACCGGGATTTACACCCCGATCCTCTATGAGCTATTGCCATTATGTTAGTAGAATGAAGAGGAATGGAGAAAC
>LQNS02278183.1:1163076-1215802 GCA_001587735.2 Parhyale hawaiensis
TTTGCTCGAGAGAGATCAGACCCAGTTCTTTCAGGCGGCGTTCATACGACTTGTTTCTCAGCTGAGGTATCAGTTTCGTTGCTCTGCGTTGGACTCTTTCCATGTTATCGATATCTAGGAGTATGAAGCAGAAATAAGCAAAGTAGGCACGAAGAATTAATATCTCGAAGGCGTGCATCTAATCATTGAACGACGCAGTTGATTATTGTTTTTCAATGCGAGGCCATGAAGCTTTTAAACAATAATTGCTAAAAAAAGGAGACACATTCGACATTAGGCGGCCGAACGCTTTCCATTTTCAGTTCTATTTTCCATGAGTAAGCGTCTGAAATAAGTACTCTTGGGAATACTTGAAAGCTATTCGTAATTCACATATTCGTTATATTGAGGTTTGATTTTTATTTCGCAGATTATTCAGTTCAGTTTATGTATACATTTTAGCTCCAAACATTCAGGGAAAGCTATAGAAAGCTCCAAGACCTTGCGATATTCAAATACGTCAAGGTTTTAACCTTTGAACTTTCTTCGACTTCCGAGCAAAAGATGCTTGGCGTCACGTAGCCTGGGAGCGAGGGAACGGCCCGTCTGCAGGAAATGCGTTCTGTTTGTACCTTAATTTACGGGCTCTTGTCTGCAACTGGAGGGCATCAGAAACTTAAACGTGCGAATTATTATCTTTTTCCAGTATACGACCGTCTGTTTCATAAATTCTCAGAAAAATCTGAGAACAATTTGAAACGTATGTACGAAGTTCATTGAGGGCGATATTAGAAAGAATAATTATAGCAGCAATATGAACACTATTTAGGATCGAAATTATCCTGTTCTACTTAAAATGTGTTGATAGTTTAACTCGGCAAACGAATTGTTTGCATACACATATTTGATATTTGGGGTAATCGGTGTGCAATTGCCGCCTGACGCTCGAACAGAAAGCCCACGAATGGGATGCCTGACTTGTTAAAACTAAGCGGATTAAATAATAAACTTAGGGTGCGAATTAGAGATTCCTGTAGTCATGTATTGCACAATCTTATTTAGCTTTACTTTAGTTTTATTTGTATGTGCTCAGCTGACGTCGTCGCCTGCTTGCCGTTAACTTCCTCAATTGTGGTAATTATTTAGCAGTGAGGGGCTAAAGTTCGCCCGTTACTCTCCGGCACGTCTTGCTTTCTCTTACTCTTGTTTTCCAGGGAGTTTGGATAGAAAAGCTGCAATTTCTTCAGCGTTTTAGTCCATCCCCGTCTCGCCCACCATGATGGACGACTATTTTTCGGGGTGTCGTCCTTGGGATCTGCCTTAAATTTAAGGCTGAAAGGTCCCTCGATGCTGAAGTTCCCCAAGTTTCTTTCCTTCATATTATGTCAGAAATCTAAAGAAACACACGATGCGATTACTTTCAATTCATTTCACCTACCGTGAACGCAATGCAGATAAAATTGTTATTTGTCCTTGCAAATATTTTCCAAGAATTTTATTTGACTCAAGAATTAGATATCGGTATGTCCAGCCGACATTCAACTCGTTTGAAGAATGTGTCCGTAGCCAATGAATTAGCTTCGACATGAATCTATTATTTTTACATTTCGCAGCGTACTTTTGATTTCTCTGCTCCATGGATATTTGCCACCCAGGCAGTGAACTTTCCCCCTAATGCTGTTGCCGTCATTGGAAGAAAGGCTAGTTACGCTTAAGTAGAAAAAAAAAACACATTTTTGCTCATCAGTGCATGCCGCGATGATGTGAATGATATATCTGATGTATTTGTTACCTTTGATGATTTATTTATGTAGGCCTCACTGCAGTATCATTCGAATACTTTAGTGTTGAATATGTAGGCATAAAGTAGTGTCTTAGCCATCTTAGATTATCAAACTTTCAGCCGATTTTCTTTACTATTGTTCAAGGATAACATTGCCCCCATGTTACAAATTACTGTAGTTTGTGGACTGTAACTAACTCTCCGATCTGTACCTCAGTATAGTCAAGGATGCTGACTCTCTTATCGTCTGCAGATCGGAAGTTCGTTCCCAGGAAGGGAGACAAATTTTTATGCTCAGGAATGTATAGCGTCCGCAAGTATTTCAGTTGCAGTAAGAGGAAGGTATTGAGCTTAGGGTAGGGGAAGGGGGGGGTGCAGTTGTTGATCGAGCCTTCCGCCAATATGATACCTTAGCCCGGACCATCTGTGGTCGACTGCAGTCGTACAGGTCTGGGGGGCCTGAGTGGACATTTACATGTATGTTGTACGAAAGAGTGCATGTGGGCTTCTTAGTTAGGGTCTATACGGCCAAGGCGACCCTAGTTTTATCCTGTTGCTGTTTGAAATCGAAGCCCCGTTCACTTATCACCAGAAAATAAATACTCCACTATTTTGCTTTTTCCAAATCTATATTTTGCTTTCTCACTGACATGCATATAGCACGTGCCAGTCTCTTCTACGGTTAATAAATCCATGTCCTGCTCTCACACCCACAGAAGATCAATGGGTTACTTTCTTGCCTCAAGTAAATCCATGCCCCTCTCTCTTACCCTATCAGAATATTCTTGCCCTGCTTGTTTACCCTTAATAAATCCATGCCCCTCTCTCTTACCCCTATCAGAATATTCATGCCCTGCTTTTTTACCCTTAATAAATCCATGCCCTTCTATCTTACGTCCATAAGATCCATTCCTGCTTTTTTGTGTCTCGAAGATCAAGCCTTGCTTTTTTACGTCTAGAAGATCCATGCCCTGCTTTTGTACATCTAGAAGCTCTTTGCCCTGCTTTCTTGCCTTTAGCAAATCCATACCGGGTTATCTTACGGCCGTGAGAACTTCGCCCCTGCTTCCTTACTGCCCATAAATCCACTCCGTACTCTACCGTACTAGTGCTAGGCACTAACTTCTTGCTCTACTCTCTTACGGCGAGAAAATCCATGCTCTGCTTTGTCTGCGCTAATAAATTCATGTCGTGCTGTCTTGAGGACGTTTTCATCCCGTACTTTCCTGCCGCTGATAAATTCATACCTACGAGTGCACTCTCTTACTCCAGTAACGAAACAACCTACTCCTTATCCAGAAAATATTCACACTACTCTTTTATGTCAGATAAATCCGTATCTTGCTTTCGCACCGTTCTTCTACTAAGTTACACTAAGCTCTCTTTCTACCTGTAAATTCTTACCCCGATTGTAGAACGGATGATTTCTTTTGTCGCGTCCATGACTCCTACAGAAATGATATAATTGCCGTGTTGTGTAACGTCGCCTCCGTACCAATCGCGTAGCCATTCTGTGCATGTGGATGAAGCTGTTTGCCGGATGCTAATAATTGCTTGCCGAAGATAAAGAAATAAGCCTTGAGAGGAAGATCGTCATCGACCGGTGCTGAATAGGAGTGCCTAGAGTGAACTGCTCAATGTCTTAGCTCTTTATTTATGTAGCGCCATTGTTATCATTTGCTTCTCTCATGCACTCACTTTTACGTTTTGAGCGAAGAAAAAAACGAAGAAGAGGCAAATCTTTACTTAATTCAAGGCACATCAGCCTCAAATGGTACTGAATACGCGTGCAAAGGCTGAAAGCATAAAATCTCTCTTTATGCTGCATAAATATAAATATTTATTGTGTTCATGTACCCTCCTTTCAATAGAACACGGAAATACAACGTACACGTTCTTACTTGACAGTCATTTTGGCGTTGAACCCAGTAGTATTGTGCAGAGAAAGTCTACAGTAGCAGCTTCAAAGCGAATTAAGTCACAAACTCGAAAGTGTTCGCCCGTTTATATCTCTCGCTCTATTCTATATTTGAAGAGCTGCAAAATTTTTTTGTGAACACAACAAATTTGGCAGTGTAACAACACTTATTTCTTCCTCTATGCCTCAGAACAAGAAAACTAATACTAGTTCTTTCTCCTGTCCAAAGACGTTCTTAGCTTTTAAAGAACCGTTCCTTCTTATACACCCTCAATATGACGTGGAAATGGGAGCCCAACCCTGCGTCTGCCGTGTGAAAGGATAGAAGGGAGAGAGATTGACATGCTTTCTCACCCGCGTTGCTGACGTCTTACTGATGCAGGACAGCGGTTCATTTCTCATGATCATGTCATGACGATGGCGTTTGTTATCTGCTCCTCCCTCTCACATGAATGCTGTTATGACACAGCGGGCAACATTTTTGGGTTACAAGAGGCCACTGACAGTCGCGTGATGAAGAAAGAGTGCGACGTCTTGAAAAGTGTTTGGTTCTTTTGAAATGTACGTGAAAGTTCAATTCGACAGCGGAAAGTCTGGCAAGTTGTCACTTGCTTACACAAATACTCCTACGTCACTGTGATATGGCTATGTTCGCACTGAATTTGCATCCACTTATGGGCGACAGTTCCAAATACCATTGACTACGCGTTGTTACGTTGGAAGTTCAGTCTCAGCAGCAATTGATTTAATATATACACATGTTCCGGTTTGAGACCACCACAAAAGCAGCCGGTAGGAATAAACTCAAGTCTCAGCTGCAACACAAACAGAGCCACAGGTCCCTCTTGTATCCCACAATAGACAAGAAAGACCGAGCCTTGAGAGCTCTGTGCAGAGGCAGAGACAGGTTCTTTCGTGTTGCATGCATACTCTCCTGGAATGCAGCAGTAACGATGAATATTGACTTGGTAGCTATATGGTTGAGGCTGAGACACAGGTTCCGGTTTCCTACCAGTCATGCCACGATTGAATTGCTTAACAGCGCAATTCGCGTAGTTAACCTATAAGTGGTACTACTGCTACTACCAAAGACTGCAGTAACAGTGAAGATTAAGTCTTGAGAGCAATGCAGGGAGGCAATGACACAGGTTCCTGTTACATACCAACATTCCATACTACCAAAACATGCCATCACTAAGCTGGCGGTAGAATGAAGATTAAGTCTTGACAGCAAGCATGAAATCAGCGGCACAGGTTCCGGCAGCATACCAGCACTAAAAGAGGTAGCAGCAATGAAGATTAAGTCTTGACAGCAATGGGTCCAGGCAGAGACGTACGTGGGAGTTCCTCTGGAGCTGCCGCGAAGACGAGAAAGTGAAAGTGGCGGCTGTGGGATGCCCTCTGCTGCTCCTGTGAGCCTGTGCCTGCCTGGTCACGGACTGAGCTGCATCTTCCAGACTCTCCAGTGTTTGCTCTCTGCCGCCACACCAGGAAGTGTTCGAAAGGGCACCTCCTCCTTTCCAACTGCACTGAATTTTCTCTTCGATGGAAAATTTTGTCCATCGATGTGTCATGTACAAACGTTTATCGGGGGACCTCCGTTTTATCTGCGCTGAACTTTACCGGCAATATGTCCTACGAAAAAATTTTGCCCTGGAAAATGTTGTACAAAAAAAAAGTGCTCAAAAAGAGGATCTACTTTCTGTTTCTGCTGAATTTCCTAGGCAATATTAACACAAATATTTGACTATAAAACACCGAGGCAGCCCTCAGTCATTCACTCGTATTTTTTCTCCTGCTATGTGCGATGCTTTTACATTCATTAATAACGAAACTCGTTTGTGTGATGATTTAAACTTACAAATTCTTTAGCTTCATAATTTCGAAATTTCGGCTTTTCTCAATCGCTCCAGATTTTTTTTTTTTTTCGATCGACTTCCGTTTCAAAAAACCATAGCTTGCCTGTCACAAACGTTTCCGGTTTTCCGTATTCCATCGTCGACCTTTCGATCGTCGCACAAGTCCTTGCGAAAGTATGGCGGTCTCTGCATGGGCGACCTTTGCAGTCATGCGCGTCACAATGGCTCTGGTTCGCTTCACTGCGCCCTCTACCGGTCAGCTTCATGTTCGTGTGACTCTAACTGCAGGCCATCGCGGCTGCACTTACGTTACGATCGCTGTTGACATGCGCATGACCGCAACAGGTTTTTGTCGACATTAAGTGGTGCGATGATGAAGGCCGTGACCTGAAAAATTGCCCCAGTGTCCCGCTCCGTTTGCTTTTAGTTCTTTCGCTGTAATTTTATTCCACTAGTTATGTTTTACAGAGTCATACAAGCCTAAATAATTGAAAATCGCCGGTCTCTCGCTTTGGTTGTATTATGGTCTTACTGTATACCGATAATCATATTTTTTACAGTGCCGTACACACTTGGACGTTTAAAAACGCCAGGGCCTAAAACAAAATATATATGTATTATTTATGTTACTTGGATTTGGTTAATTATTTAATAGAGAGTCGCACACGAGAAAGGAATCAAAATAAAGACAGTTTCCCGGGCCATTTTTTTATGATATACACGCATCAGTCGTCACAGGACGAACGCGGAATTTTCTTTGCGCTAGAGCTCCTCGCTGTTTATTTCTTACCATTGACCAATTCTCCTGAATTTAGCAGTGTTATCGGGGCACAGGACGAGTGTATGTCGACGTCTACTGACATAAATGTATTTTCTAACTTGTGTTTTCTGTCTGAAACGTTGTTGATTCGCCTGCCTGAAGAGAAACGTGCTGGCACCTCCCTCAACTTAGCGCTTACATCTTGAATACAACACGCGCTTCCCATGACTGTCATTAGAACTTTTAGCATTGATTTTTGATGAATTCTTACGCCGCAAGCTATACTCCTGAAAGTGCGAATGGCATGTGCTCTATAGCAACGAATATCTTCACTGATCAGCGTTCACACTGCCATCTCATTGCCTTCCGTATTGATGTACCCACGTTAGGTGATCCGTCGTGTATCTAGTTTTATTGACATGATATGCACATTAATTTTACTCCATAGTAAAACTAAATTAAGTTATATATTGGTTCTGACTTCCCTAAAAACTGCATAATATTACAAGCAAGGAATCTTTTCGTAACACCTACCCGAGCATAATTAAAGAGAATATACTGTTTAAAAAGCTTAAGTTTAATCAATCTAATACAACTCATGCCCTTAAATTCTTATAGAAGTGATGGTATGACTTTTTAAAACTCAACAAAAATAAAATTATGTAGAACGAATGTACGAAGATGATTTTATTATGGTAAATGATTTAAACTAAAAAGTCCGTGTAACAGAAATACAGATATCTTTGAAACTATATATTAAGATTTCACACAATCGATTAAACATGCGCATAGCAACATTTTACGCGTCTGAGGGACCTATGAAGCTGCACAAGGGAATTATCAGAGATAGGGAATCGCATATACCTTTTAAGTAGACATTATATATTACTCCTCAGGACAAAAAAATATATATATTTTTTTTTTGGAGATCTGGAGCAATCTACTATCGACTGCCTTAATTCTACTGTATTTAAGTTCTGACGACATTACTATTTCAGAGTTACGGTATTTGATCACGTGTCAAGAGATGGTAATTCAGAAACATTGATAACAACTATATTTTATTACGTTAGGAGTAAGTAATTTATGCATTCACTTAATTTGAACGTTTCATAGCATCTTTTTGCATTTCAAATACAAAAAGGAAATACTACCTTCATATCACCTCATTAAGTTACCCACAGAACCCACTTCATTCTCGAATCTCACGCCTATCAGTCTCTACCCAAGTATTACTACTACATCCATAATTTATATAACGTCTAAGTCATGAGGCAGCATAGCGTGACATGCCTCAGTGTATCAAACACAAGTGCCGCGACCCAGATGCAGTTGTTACAGGCCACTGAGTTCGACTACATAATTTTCCCATTACTAGGTCTTGAAATTTGCATCCTGAGCTGCAAATTTAGCAGTATAACAAGGCTTGTTTTTATCGTATTAACGGTTATATATCAGGCAGCAAAAACTTTGCAACTAGACATGTCCCAACATTTTTAACGCGTGTGCATAAAAATGCCTATGGAAAAACGTACATGGATAATAGACATGAGTGGATATTTTAATTAAGTGATGTGCTTATATAACTCGTTTGTGTGGATACTTGATGGGTGTCAGTAACAGATACGTGTCGGTATCGTATCTCTGCACATGTAAATAACAGACGTTTGTGAATTACGGACGCGCGTGTGAGTAACAGACGTGAGTGAATTATAGGTAAGTGGTGGATAGCACACTTGTGTGAATAACAGCGTATGGGGAGGACGGACTGTGTAAATAACAGACGCGTGCTGATAAGTTAATAAAAGCTGGCGTTATTATTGAAAACCTTATAGAAAATATTCTGACATTTATTTTCAAGGAAAGGAAATATCAGCCTGCTTTTGAGCTTAAAATATCAGTATTGGAGCTAGCGAAAGAGTATCGTTTGTAGTAGAAGGATGAGTAATTTTCTTGGGTGGCCCATGCATTTCTACTGATACTTACTTGCTTTCTTTTTTGCATTCCCTTAATACTCAGAGACAAAAGAAAAATCTTTTATGTGCTTTGGGCCTCCGTTGGATGTATTTGCGAAACAAAGAAATCGTTTTTTTTTCTGTTTTGCTTATCAACATGCACGCTGGCATCACAAAGATTTCACATGCACATATTGCATGCATGCAATGGAAGGATCGCCTGATATCCAAACACATGGCACAGGCGTGAGGGTAAGCAGGCGCCGGGTCGTCTGATTGCACCTTTCTTTTCCCACAGCCTCATTAGCATACAATCCTTGGCTGCATTACGGCCAACAATCATCTTATGTTCCCCTCTGCTCTTAGGAGAAGTTAGCTGCAGCAAAATGATAGGATAATCTTAGTTCTTTTGCATCTGCACGTTACCGGAAACAGCGAGTTCAAGAGGTAAGAGATTCTCGTATTAGCAGGAGCTAAAGTGATGAATGAAATTGCCTTTTCCCTTTCTGCGTTGCTGGAAATGGTGGATCCGAGGGAGAGAAATTATTGAATATACTGAAGCCGAAGCAATACAATAACTTTACTTTTTCATTTCCACTATAGGCCGGAAATGGTGGATTCATAGGGTAGGTGATACTCGTATTTGCTGGAGCCAAAATGATGCGATAATTTTAGTGCTTTTTTGCATTAGCGGAAATAGTGGCTTTACACGAGGTAAGCGATGTTCGTATTTACTGGATCTTTTTTTTTTGTTGTTGTATAACCGGAATGGGTAATCCCAGCGAATTGAATTATGCTGGAATCATATAGGTTCGATGCGTCTTGTTATTTTATTTTCTACGAGTATTATTCTAGCTGATGCCACCACTTTTGACCCCATAGGGACCACTTTAAGTCAGTCATTTTATCATTCCTGAAAATCGATTTATTTTGAGTTTTTCTAGCTATGCTTGAAATTTGTCCGCCTGAAAAAAGAAAAAAAAATACCCGCTGTATCTGCTAAAAATCTTACAACATTATTTATTTTTTTACAAAACAGAAGTGAGATTTCACTGTCTAGGAAGATACAAGTAAACGAATGCAAGTATATAAGTGGGCATTAGTATTCGTTAAGAGACGTATTACAACAAGCACGTCCATACCACACCGACAAAGTGATAGCCACAAGGGTCCTTGGCGAAGATGTTGCCATACAGAGGTTGTGTCCTTTTAACCTCTGCCTGAAGTGCATGCTGAGGACCATGTCGGAGGATCGTTGGGACCCGCCGATGGGCGCCAAATTCACGATAAAGACCTACCCAAACAAAGGTATTGCAGTCCCGGTAAAGTGAAAGGAATCATAAATTTCTATGATGGGCAGAGCCGATACTCCCGCGACAGCTTCGGGGACCGTGACATGAAATAAAAAATGGATTGTGAAGTACCTACGATGTGACTTGTAAGAGTGACAGTGGCAGAACAAAATAAACAAAATTTGAGACTGAGATTAAAAAAAATATTATTATCGAAACCATTGAGGATAGTTGAAATGATAATATGCTGAATATGATGAAGTTGAGTCCAAGACTGCCACATAAAAAAGAGATCGTCAAATCTGCGGCGGCGAAAGAGAGTGACAGTTGGCTGAACTTAATTAGAGCAAATTGGAGACTGAATAAAAAGTATTGTCAAGTCTACTGTAGCCAAAAAAAAGGCAGCTGGCAGAACAATTAGCAAATTGGAGACCGTAACACGAATAAAGGATTGCCGCTGCCATGTCCATCGTGGCCACCAAGTGCGATAATCTCTAGAACATTAAACGAAGTCGGAGACTGCCGCATAAAAACAAAGGATTGTCTGCAGTGCACTGTCGCAAGTAAGAGCGGTAATTTATATATTCAAATCTAAAGCGAGTTTAAAGCAAACACAACAAAAATAGGGATCGGGAAGCGCAGAAAATGCCTGTTACATTGTTACCAGCAAGTACATAGATAAATGCACAGTTGTTTTATTTACAGTGCTTGATTTTGCTACGGCGCCTAATTTAACTCATCAAATAGAACCCCAACAAGGAATATGTCTACTCTACAGTATGTCGCTGTATTATCAGTTACATGCAGGGGTTTCCCACCAGGGGTGCCAGATGTCCTATTAGTGGGTGGGAAATCATGGGTAAAATAATAAAGTTGGATGCATTAATTTATCATAAATTTGATGAAAATTTGATCCATTATCATTGATGAGTTATTATTTTCGTAGGGGTACAAGATTACATTAAAAGTTTTCAAGGAGTGCCAGGCTTAAAAAAAGGTTAGGAACCACTGCTGCAGATAAATGTAAGTGGCACTGGTCAACTTTAACGAGCAGCAGAGTAGACTTAAGTCATCTTTTGCTCTCGTGAGAAATGTTTGAGCTGTAATATGACCTGTTATTCCAATTACTGCAGCAGATATCTTGTGAATTTCTTAGAAAATGTTGGAACTCGTAGAAAGTATTTCATTTACGCCATCTGTTGTTCGCTGGTGTCCTCTAACGAAGGCAATTAATCTTGTTACAGTAAAATGTTGCAATGATAGCAAAAGGACTTTTGCTTGTCTTTGTTCTTGTCAGAAAGTTCTTCAACTTAGTATGACGAAGAAAAATGGCAAGCAAAAGTCCTGGTTGAAATGTTATGCTTTGCTAACATAATTAAAGTAAATTTTTATTGTTTCAATAAAGTATAATAGTTTGAAATTTTAAGTACAGTGGTAAAATTTGGTTGCGCGATCCTTGTGTTCTGAAATAAAGGGTTCAGGCTTTTTATATACTCGCTGATTTATGTTCTATTATTGCGCCACTCGTATGTAAGAAGAATATAATAGCTGAACGTTATCAACACCTCGATTAGGCACTCGTATGCATTCAGGGTTCATATGTAAATTGTTGCATTTTTTGGTGTACTGATTTGGTTTAAATCTTATGAATAGTTAGTTCTATGTTTATAATGTCCGTATATCGAGTTTCATGTCTCTGTCTGAATGGCTGGTGATGCTAGCAATATGCACTTAATAAAATTTTGACCCTACTATTAATAAGCAACTATTCCAATGGTTCAAGACATCTGTATTCTACAATTCATTAGAACACTCTGCCAATGATTGAGAAGAAGCCTCTTCGAAGAATCATTCCGAAAAAAGGCAGTTCTTGATGTTGAAAGGAACGCCATACCAGTTACCCTAAAGAGTGATATCTTAATGTCTTAATGAAAAGACGCTACTTTACTTATTCTTAAGACCGCTATCATTAATTATACAGAAGACCGCACTTTCAATTACTATCAGAAACATGCCCTTCAATTTATTCAAGACGAAAGCTATCCCAATTACTGAATGACACGATATTGCAATCATTCAGACAGACCGCTATCCCAAGTCATCGCATGCATCCAGAATATCGCCGTAACTCAGCTCAGAGTATGACGCGATGACCTCCGCTGCCTGTCGATACCTACAACGCGGACCGCGTGGGAAAGTTTTCGCTCTGGTGGCGATCTATAAGAAAAAAGGGCAAAACGACCGCAAACATCGCATTAAAGGGCAAGTTTCTCATTCCTAGGTGACGTCACCCAATGCAATTACTGCCGTGATAACAAAAATGGAGCTCGGCCGCGCAAAGCGTTCGGTCGGTGATGGCATTTAGGGGAAATGAAAAGCTCGGTGTTGCTGGATGACCTTCACCTTTTCATGCAGCTATTTTTGTTAAAACTTCAAAGTTATAGAGGGCTTGTAATTCAAATGAAAACCTTGGCTGGTTGCAATTTCAAAAGCTGCTATGCTATAATTTCTACCGGTGGATTGAGTTTCTCTGCGATCAGGTCGACGCAAACGTGTTTCCGTTTCTGAGTTTGTAATCTGTTGGTAGGTGATGTACCTAACATATTTTATATTTTCCTTTGACTATTGTGTTATTATAACTTGTTGTACTGAAATATCATGCTCTAGCATCTTTATGGTATGGAAAATGTAAAAGCAAGAATACATTGTCTTTTCTGGTTTCTCATTTTGCTTTAAGTGGCAGCATATCGTCTTCCGCAGTCAACACTGTCATTTATCTGATACCTTGCGCTACTTTCATAGATTTTAATGCGCACTGCTCATGGGACGGGCTCATACGACAGTTTCTTGGTCTCGCTACATACTGTTGAGCGTTCCAGTAGGTTATTGTGGCCGTTTAATGAGTGGTGAAATTTCGCCTGTTCCTGATTTGCGGATTTTCAGAGATATCCAAAATTTTACGAGTGACCTTTGCTACGCAAAACGACGTGGTGGTTCATATCTAGTCAGTGCTTTGTTAGACCCACAGTCGTGTCTACAAGGACACAATACTACCTTGGGATGCTCGGGAGTACGTATGGGGATAAAAGTCTATCGTGTGAACCCTCCTTGATTATTGTCGCAATGTTCTTTTTGGTATAAAGTTTTCTTGGTTATAACAGCATACGTCTTAAAAACCAAGTTAAACTTATAGTATGAATTTACGGAGGATGAGGATTCGATCAAGAGAAACGGTAAATGTGACAAATTTTTTGCGTGAGTTTAGCCAGGTCTTTAGGGTCCATCCGCATCGATCCATGAACGCAAACATGCACAACGTGACGTGTTCTTTCCTCGAGGTCATACGCTTGCCACGCCGAGTATACGCAATGACCCAATACGCCGGTACCCTCACCCGCTGAGTCATCCTATCCTTCCTCGATAATTAACAAGCTATTTTCGCATTCTGTGCGTCCCGTATTGTCTCTTCAGTAGCGTCGTATCTTTTTTTGTAAAAGAGTGTTTGCTCTTCAAACGGTATGTAACTTCGATGAAGAGTGAACTTGGTCTAAATCTTTAGATGTATCTTTTTAGCTGATAAACTGCTCTGTACTCCCAAAACTGAGGCCTTAGTGAAACGATCTAAAACTTCCAGTTGCGTCGAAATGACTTCCCAAAATTTGAAGTTGTATTAAAATGACCTCTGAAGACTTGAAATGATTCTGAAAATTCTCCTCAAAATTGAAGTTGTATTGATATGACCTAACACTTGAAGGAAGAAGATGTGTTGAAATGACCTGCTAAAACTTGAAGCTGTGTGGAAGGACCTCCTGAAACTTGACACTGTATTGACTTGACATTCCATAATTCAACTAATAGAAACACTTGAGTATTTGAATGGCTTCAACGACGTACCTACAACGGGACTTTTTGAAACAGACGTTAATGATCGCCTGCGAAACAACGGACAGAAACTCAAGCACATTGCTCGAAGAATAACTTCAAATCATCAATTCTTTCCGTATTTCATAGTGAACATTTGGAAAAGACTCCCTTCCGCCGGTGTCGGTGCGGAGACTGTCAACACGTTTAAAAATCGTCTTGACAAGCATGATGAGAGACATCCTCCACAGCTAAGAACTCCTTCTCCAGGAGTCGCAAACTCTTAACGGCTAAAGCTTCCGAGGCCAACTTAATCCATCTTCTCTTTACCGCTCTGACTAAAGAGATAAGCGTCTCTAGGCTCCGCATATTTGCGGCTATTGATAATGCTTACGTTCTTGCATGATCTTCTCTTTGACTGAGATTCTTTCCCTCCCCTTTTTCTTCTTCTTTCTTCCTGAGTCCTCTATTTTCTTCTGACATAGTGGCAAGAGCTCATAGAGCGCCAGGGCGTTTGTGGCTGTGTCTCTTTGAGAATGGGCCTGTTGGTTCGTCTACTGCCGCCCATCTAATCTTATGGCGATGACACACGCTAGCCAAAAGCTGAGGAAACTCTTGCAAACGCCCTAATTTTTTGCGCAAAAAAGCACCTGCCTATTTACACGTGAGAATGGTCCGTTGGTCAAAAAAATTCGAGCTCCGTTCATCAAAACGACGTTGTCATAGCTACGGACAAAACACCATCATAAGAATACTTTTGACAACAAGAATAGTATAATAGATGCTATCCAATGCCTTCAAAAATAATGCCAAGTACAATTATATGATAGAATATCTTAAAAATAATAAACGATCGGCTCCGAAAGCGAACTGAACACCCTACCCTCCGATAGATGTCTCTGGTGGCCAGGAAGCAGAGTGTGTAATCTAAACGCAATATGATATAAATACATAGCACTGAATAAAAGATGGAGAATATGCGCTGAAAATGTTAACCGCTATCTATGGCAGTACTAAGTAGCCTCGGCAGTAGCTCTTTGATTCCTGCTGGTGGTGGTTTATTTACAGAATTTCGCGCGTTTGACCAGTGAATCGAGCGCAAAAGTGCTGCATGCTCCATCACAGAATTTCGTGCAAAAGCGAGAGTGTTTTAGGCGTCGATTTCGCGAGCAAAATTTGGATACTCGTTCTTTTGGATAGCGGGTGGCATCGGCATAATCTAAAAAACTTGATGTCGTGTTGAACGAAGCAGAAATTAGAAGTTGTGTTGAAATGACTTTTTACGTCTTGAGACTGTATTGAAATGACCTCCCCAAACTTGAAACTGCGATGAAAAGTCCTTGAGGCTTCCCTTCCACCCACGGATGCCGTCACTGACGAAAGTCGTCGATAATTCCAATTTTTACCGCTCATTAGCGAGCGCATCCCAAGCACAGCATAGAGATGGTTCGCCGTGACCTGTGGTACACCTCATATACGGTAATGTAATCCCTGTTTATCCAATTATCTCGAAGGACTTTGCGCCTAATGCGACACAAGTTGCGGTCTCGCCCGTGTCACGTGATTTCTTACGCGGCAGCTGTTGGTCAGTAAGTTCTTTTGCAATCGCAATTTTTTTGCTGATTTAACAAAATTCCTCTTTGGTTTTTCAAGTGTTGGCACTGGTGACCGCCCTCTAGTAGGAGTGAGAGAGAGGGTTGGGAACATAGACAGAGGAATTATGCCTGTTTGTTTAGTAAATTCTTGCTAAGTTCGTAAAATTTCACATTGTTAACCACTGCCGACCCTGACGAAAGATTGTCGAGTTTTTATGGGTGAATTTTTGTACTGTTCGGTACCTAGTAACTAATAAACTAATTTTACTAATCTGGTGTAGTAAGCTACCTATTCTATGTAGTACAGAGGACTAACTACTGGATAGTGCCCTGAGTTCGACAGTATTTTAATTATCTTGTGCTTCTCGTATCTCGAAAATGTTAACATTTTTCGGTTTAATGAATTTAGCACGCGAGGGCGTAAAATGCTAATAGAAATTCCTCAGATACAATTCGTCTCACGGAGGTTGTTGTCAGTCACCAGTCGCCATAAATATGGGCGGACATGTCACTTGTCAAGCCTTTTAAATGCGCATTAGCAGTTCGTTTCTTCCTTTCCTATTCACTGATGAGTCGCAGGGCGTACAGCATGCCTTCGCCGCTCAGCCAGCAGCCGTATATGCAGCCACTTTCTGCCTAACATGAGAGTGAAAGAGAGCGGCCTAAGCTCTGAGGTTGTAATGAGTTCTAGTTCATTTAGCCGTATATGATTCTGAAGCATTGACGTTGGTATAGCCGCCCACACAATCCTATAATCTAATCTACGTCTGTTCGCCTTCAGTGACTAGAATATAATTTGAAACCTGTAAGTTCAAAACATCGCGATGTTACTTTACAGCGTCTGATAGTTCAGATCTATCCATGTGATTTTCTTCAAATACATTTTAGTTACTTGCATGAGTCATATTACTGCATATTACGGATGTCCTGTGCTCCATTCGTCTCTGGATCACAGTCGTTTTCGATGGACCTGCTTAAACGTTAAATACAACGGACAGAATTCAGTTACTTTATAATGATCAATAACATACCATACACTGTGGGACCACGCGATATTACGTCATCATATTGAGGCCTGTACGAATTAGGAGGCATAATGCCCCGGGTATATCAAGAGTCGCACGCACGTGGGAAGAGTGAAAGCTTGTGCCGAGTCTGTCCTTATCGCCAGGCGCTAATTCCCTTGCGCTTGCATTGCCTGCTCGCTGGCCTGCAGCATGCGAAGAAAAATACGTGTCCCTTGCGCTCATAAGTAGTTCCTCACCAAAATCTGTGGCCCAGATATACGCTTATACACTTGATGGATATCTTCTCCAAACGGAATGTAGATGAGCCATGAAAAGTCCTATTTTTTCAAAGAATGATTTGTTTTGGAAAAAACTTATCGTTGTAGGGGAGGCTTATTTACGTTTAAACTGCCTTACCATTATACTTTCTTCGTTTTTTTATCTTTTATTACGTTACGAGGATTGGCTGGAAAATCCCTAATCTGAGCAAAACACCATACTGGCCAGCGGTCAAATATTGTCGAGTGCTCTAATTCAACAAAATTACTCAATAGATTTACAAATACCTTGGCATCGACAATCTTATGCCTCAATGTCATTATTTACTTTTCAGAGTTAATTACTTTTTCGTAAATGTTGACGCAGTTATTTCATTCACTGCTCACTATTCTCATCGTGTCTGGGTCTCGGTAAGTGTTCGAATTGCGTCACTATTGCGTCGTAGCAGGGAAGTGGTCAAGTCATCATGGGTAAATTCATCAAATGGTAAAATTTATCGTCGTAGCATCTGTTTTCATAATTATCATTCTTATTTTAAATACTCAAACAAAAAGTGAAGTAGCGTCTAAAATATATAATTATGTATAAATTGAGGAATAATTTGCTTACGTTTCTAGAATAACAATGTATGGAGAAACGATACACATTTACAAATAATTTTTTGTAACAGAGAGCGATATGTTTTAAATTTAAATACTGTTGGTTCACCTTGTGATCATTTACATGGAATGTTGAGTGAACAAAATTAGCAGTTGCGGCACCTTTTGTCGTTTATATTTATATTAGATAACAGGCAGTGGACGAACCAACAGGTCCATTCTCAGAGAGCAGGCGGAACTTACGCTCCAGCCCTCAATGAGCTATTGTCGTTATGTCAGACTCATTCTGATACATGAGGAAGAAAAGAAGCAGAAGAGAATAAATTCAGCAAAAGAGTCAATCATGTAAGCTCGATTGATTGTTTAATGCCGGTGTTAACGCTGCCAAAGGTACTCATCAAATTCATGAACTGTGAAGGCGCAATGCCTCAATGTACCTCTCGTTTTTTTTTCTCTCTCTTTTTTAGAATAGGAATTTTGAGCTGAATGACGAGTCACGCTTCGGTCGCCCGCAGTTGAATTTGGTGAGGAACGATCGAACAAACCTCATGATATATAAATACGTCAGACAACCAAAGACTTGTCAGAATAAATGTATTTCAAGAAACAAAATTTTGCGGTCCATTTTCTTGACAATATACAGAAACTTGGGGGATGGGTGTGTCACATGCTTTATTAAAAAAAAAAAAACAGAAATCAGCACTCAACACTTTACGCCAGTTTATTCGCTTGACATCGCCTAACACATCGTCACAAGCTATACACTTCCTTCACCGCATTGTCAGTGGTAATAAAAATGTTGTCTTTATGTATCTCTCCACCACTTTCCATTGCATTGCGCAGTGAATCGTTCAGTACCGATGAAGAATTGGGCGTTTAGTTGGTCTAATTCATTAGCCTAAAACGAGGATTTTTAGCCCCAAGGTATTTAAAAACTAATTGAACGATGAGCGGAAGTGTAAATCAACAATAATGGAGCTCATATTGTATTGTTGACTAATTGTAAAACAAGCTCATGACTTATTTCTCGATCTAATATATTTATACATATATCATATTTAGGCGAATCATCTAATTTCATCATTTCCTCGATGAAAAAACACACGTCTAATAAAGCAGCTCCTATTTCATTACTATTTCCTTAATAAATCTAAATTCATCTCATAAAGCAGTATCTGATTTATCGTCCTCCTTATATCATGGCGAGTCATCCACATCCGTAATTATTTCTTCTAAGTGTATCTTAAGAGCGACATTATGGCGGTCGTAGCCATTATTGCGTCACGCTCACGTCTATCCCCTTATCACTTACCGTACGTAAGCGTCTGCTGCTCATCATGAAATGACGAGTCGCCTCCCATGCTCCGTTCTGTGGTAAAAAAATGGTGACGGAAGTTGCCTCACGGCACGGGTCCGCTCAATGCTAATGACGCCCGCCGTCACTGTTATGCCAAGGCCGCCTAGGGAACGCTGCCAGTGAAGACGCCTCAGCTGGTGCTGGGCCAAGTTTTGGACTCGCCACAGCTGGTGCTGCGGGACTCGTACCAGAGGAAATTTGAAACCAGTTTCTATACCTGATGCAAGATATTCATCGAGACTTTCTTGATCCAATTGTAGCCGATATCAATTAGAACACATCATTAACAGAGCCTGTTTTGCAATAAACGGACGCCTTATTTGGACGGTGACGGAGCGAAATTCATTATTGTTGCGTGAACCTTTCTGTCTACTTTCTATGGCGCCTGAAGTTCATACATATTACCAGCCGTTGTTCAAAACTCCCCGTTTTTTACGCCTTGTTTCCTCCGTACGTTGTGCTCCTATAACATAAAGATTCTTCTGTTTGACCCAGCATGGTAAAACTTATTCTCTTCTCTTCTTCTCTTGACACGTCGAAATGGTAGCTGAAGTGGATTTAAATGAATGTACTGTAGCTATATAAAAATTGGAAACAACACAATGACCTCTGCAGTAGGAGTAAACGAACATATATATACATAAAGGTAAAAAAAATCATTGGAATGGTAGCTCCATAGAAGGGGTTTTCACGAATGTTAATATAAACCTTCAATCACCAAAGTGATTCATAAAGGGTTTTTGTACGGGCCCTACGGGGGTAAATAAAAATTGAAACATCGAAGTGATAGCTATAGGGAATTGAGAGCAAGGCATAAATAGTAATGAAATACAGTTACATTAACTCCATTCATGGTTGGAATATGTCCACTAGTCAGAGATCGCCTATAAAACTGTCTACATTAATTCTTTGACTGATCGATGAAGCCACGAGCGTGGTGACGTCAGTTAGGTAGGCCAGCGCTGATATTTTGTCTCTGCTCCCACCCCACGAACCGACCTCGCATCTCGGTGGCCTCGGGTAGAGTATTGAGGCAATTTTTATTTCTGTTCTGAGTTTTAGGTTAAGTCAGGACCAAGGGGCCCAGGGAACTCAAGCGTATCCTCTGGCGCGGGTGGTAGAAGAGACTCTTGAGCGAACATACCAAATGCGTTCGTCTTCCTGTACATTTGTAGCACGCGTGTGACCTTAGTTTTACGGCAATACCTTAGATTATGAGCGTCTTCAGCCCACTGTACACGAGAATCGAAACACCGAGACGTTTCTCTCATCCGTTTCGATTAGATTGCTACTGGCGCTGTTTCGGCTTGCAAGAAACTGCCGAAATTCTCAGCCACCACTATAGATTTCCCTATAGCAAGTGCCATTAATAAGTGCAGTTTCGAATACCTTATTTAATTTTGAGTAGATTTAATTCTGCAATTGCGTATACTTTAGAGAGTTGGTCATATAAGTTGAGCTGTAGTCACGGTCACGGAACTTTGTGTTTTAGCACGTTAGTGTGCAGCGGGCCTTAGGCCGCCGATCGGGTCTTCTTGCCGTACTCGTTTAATTTTATACTCTCATTTTTATAGTTTTATAGCTTTCTTTTAATTATTAGACGTATCCCAGCACAAAAATTTTACTTAAACAGTTGCTATTATCCTATTCTTTCCCTATGGCCGTCGACTTCTTGTCTAAAAATTTCCAGTTGAGGTATTCTCAACCGTTCTGTTTTGTTTCACGTGCTGAATGTGTCTTGTTTTTCCCTCTCTATATCGTCTTTTCAATCTAATGTAGAGAATATATATTTTTGTTGACAACTAGCAGTTTTGTGAAAATGTGAACTTCCCCAGGAAAACAAGTAAAATTAATACGTGTTCTAAAACTTAATTTTTCAATGCAGGAAAGCACATTGTTTTCCGGTAATAGTATTTTTCCACCATACTCACGTTGTTTCTCTGAGGATCGAATGCCTAGTAAAACAAGGTTATTTGTGAATATGACCATCCACCGCACCCGCGTTCATTTATGAGACTATCAATCTCGCTAACAATTTATATTTTTCTGTGAACATATATATGAACTTCCTGGTGCACTTTCATTGCTTCCGGTTTACATGATTCTTACTAGCCAACCTCGTTATTCGCAGCCGACATTGGAAAAGTGGAAGGTCAGTTAAAGCGCTATTATGTTTTTTGACGGGGAAATCACTTTGCTAATAAATGAGATCGCAAATGATGCATCTTTTCATCTCCCGACCGACTGAGAAAACGTTCGACCTTAATTCCAACAATGTTTCACTTGAGCCTGTAAATGACCTCACCAGCCTTCCGTGTCCATTTTTGTTTCTTTCTTCTTTCCCACATTTTTCCTGGAGTTCTTTCTGCATAATTATATAAACTTGGAAGTGTAACTTGTCTTTGCCTCAACTCTTTGTCGTGCCTCAATTAGACAAAGCTGTTCGTTAGAATACCAGTATTTGTTACATCCCACAAATGTTCCCAGTATTGGTACTGAAGTGTTGTGCTTCAAAGTACAGCCCGCCGATACATAAAGCTGCCGAGAACAATTACTATTTACATAATTTTAGCATAGGAAAAATCTATTATAATCTCTGTACGGTGATCAGATAGGGTGCAAGAATGAGGGATTTCTCTCACACCAAACGTTCTTTCCAGGCACTTCTGTCGACTTCCGCTCACACCACACAGGGTCTGCAGCAACACGGCTCTGCTCCTCAATCCCAGTAAGTTCTGCTTGGCCTAACACCATTAGTTCATTTCGGTAGCTGTTTGCTAGTTCTCTTAGCGGCATGTTATGGACGTTCATCGCCTCTAGGACGACTCATATCCACATTTTATTAGTACACCACAAACACAAATATGTTCACTAGGCTTTTTTCAGTCAAAAAACACTCGTGTGAAATTGCTAAAGATGACCGCCGGCAATATAAAGCAATACTATCATATTTTCATCCCTCTACGAAGCGCATATTGTTCGAACGTTTTGTTGCGTCCTTCCCAACGAAGCTCAAAAAGCTGTGTGTTTCTCTGTTATCTGCAAGGAGGGAACGAACCTTCCAGACACTGTCAATTACCTACGGTGGACATCAGATTCTACCGTGAGAGCACGCCTTCAAGGTTCATGAAATACAGATGACCGGTTTCATCAATGTTGGTATCATCATAACATTCAAACGCCAATAAAAGCTACGCTTATAGAACAGTTACACGTCTGGAAGTCACAACAACAGTCACAACAACTTGCAAGATAAAAATTGCTAATATTTGCTTATTTTCAGCTTGGATATCGTGAACGGAGGAGTTGTTTCAGCTCTTGGCGAGTTCGCAAGTGAATATGATGTTGACGAGCAAGACGATGCGCTGCTTCCTATCCATTCACCGGGAGCCCAAAGCGTCGGGGTGCCTCTGCCAATCGGCCCAGCGGTTCAACAAGGTGCCCGAACTCATGCTACAGCTACAGGTTCCTTCCAAGGACAAACCCTTCATAGCACCAACTTCGGTCAACGAGAACAGGTGGTATCTAACAGGCAGCCGAACGCTTTATCTAATTCTCAGCCACAGCCTCTTGGAAACCAAGCTACCCACACTAGTGGCAGCTTCCAGGGACCGAGACCATCGACATCCCAACTCGTGTCTCAGCCAGTGGTTGGCGTTCCTCTTCCAGGCTTAGGAGCAGCGGGCGGAGTTGTCGCGAACAATAATTTGCAGATCCGAACTGGAGGAGCAGGTTCGTTTACTGTCGAGACCGACGATGATTCACTACTTGACGCCTTCGATAATCGGCTGGAAACAATCGAGGATATCATGCAACGAGAAAATTTGGGAGATACACTAGAGATTTTGAGAGAAACCGGGCTCCTGGAGCAGCTCCTGGATGAAGGTGAGCTTGTATTAACATATACACGTACGACTGTCTGTATCTTCCTAGCGTTCCATTCCGAATACAGTGACGTTCCCTGTTCTTGCCTTCCGATATGTGAATCCAGGGTTCGAAAAGGTCAGTTAACAGTTTGTCAGAAAAATATACCGCAGAGTTACCCTTTTACCGTAATCGTTTTATTTAGATGGGGCAATAGTTTAGATTACCTTACTTTGGACAGCTGGCAGTAGACGGACCAATTGGCCCAATCCCAGAGAGCATCCGGGACTTAGGCTTCGGCCCTCTATGACCTATTGCCATTATGCCAGTGTCACTATCATTTAGATATCTGAGGAAGAAAAGAAAAAAACTCACCGAAGGAAATGATTTTGCAAGCACGATTTCTTACGGAGGCTTCAAGGTAGTTGGGGCGTGAAAGATCATGGATTAAGGTGGCCTTTCAAGCTTTAGCCGTTATGAGATTGTGATTTCTGGAGAAAGTGTTCGTAGCTGGGGAGGATGTCGCTCCCAGTGTTTGGCAAGACGATTGACTGTCTCTGGCAGGATGATATAGTTTAGGGTTCATCTGCAAATACTGTATACTTAATTTACTGTGGATGTTAAGATCAAGATCATTGATGTAACTTATGAAGTATTCATCCAAGCACGCTGCTGTGAAGGACTCCAGATGAGATGGCATCCAGTCGCTCATCTCTCCTTGCAACTTTACTTGCTGCTGCCGACCAGTGAGATACCGGATCCAGCGCGAATGGATGCCATGGGCTTCTTCTTTTGTCATTAACCGTTGATGGTGAACTTTGTCAAATTTCTTTTGGAAGTTTAGCTCGACGAGGTTCTCACGTTTTTCTCTATCTCTGATTTTCATAACTTTAGAAAAAAAGTCCCATAAGGTAGTTAAACAGCTTCTTCTATCTCGGAATCCGAGTTGGGTGTAATAGATACAGTACGAGCTGTGTTTACTTCGTTATGGCTCAAAAAATTTAATACTATAAAATACTGAATGTATGCAATTATCACAGGACTACGTACGTTTTTTCGTCATGCTGCATATATCTTGTTTCTGCAGACAGCGGTACGTTTTTGCTCCTCTCACCAACGAACGAAGCCTTTGCTCGAATCACCGAGCGTGATCTTAATGACCTCAAATCGAGCAACGCGTTTTCGTACCACCTTATCCCTCTCGGAGACATGCCCGCTCCTGAAGTCACCAACGACTCTACCTTCACTACTCTCTTAGGAGAGCCAGTACGATTCAATGTCTACAGCAACAAAGTCTTCGTCAACGGCATGGGACTCGTCAGGGGTGACATTCGTGTCCCTAGAGGGACCATTCAGGTACTATTTTAGTTAATAATAATAGATGTATTGGCTATGAGTATTCTGCCATGAGACCTAATAATTCAGTTAGGCATTTTGTGACTGAAGGAACAGCGCTATAGAATTTGTCAAAGTAGCCGATTTCTACAGAGAAACATTTCAGGCAGTGTTTTTGACTGACCAAATATACTATCTTTATTTGCTCATCGTTCAAACTACCCTTTAAGGGGAGACTCAAATCAAAGCTGTCAAAAAATGGAGCTTTTTCCTATATCTTCATTCTAAAACCTTTAAAAAGCACGAGAAAGTAACAAAATCTTTATATTCATTGAAATCGCCCTTATGGGAGCTTTGAACATCCCTGCTTGCCTTGCCTGCTTGATGCCTTCCCAACTTAGGCTGCGAGTATCTCAAAACTAGTTTTTTCTATTTAAACGGATTGTAGAGAACTCATTTTTTACTCAATCCATCTCAAATTTTGCATGGACACTACTATAAGTAGTAGCTTCAATGCTATGGTTCGCTTCTTTTGCTAAAATAAAAATTGACTGATTTTTAGAACAAAATTATACGATATTTATACATATATACACATGTGAGCTATGTAAACACCGGATACAGAGCAATATTTCATACTAAGAATGAAGATTTTAGAAAAAGCGAATCATACGTTTATTTGTAATAGGTTTAAGTACAAACACACCAAATTTCGTGTCTCTGTCACAAATATTGACGTCATTGTGACGGTATAATGATAATAATAATAACATTCTCTCTCTCTATATATATATGCATATATATGTATATATTAAAATTTGGCGGATCATTGTTTTATTCGTGCACAATCATATTAGGAATATACCATGACAATTTCAAGTCAAAAGCACGAATATTGTATTTTTTATTAATTTTTATGTTTTGACTTGAGTCTCCCCTTAAAGTGTTGTTTACCAGCAAACGTGCAGAAAACCAACATCATGCAAAAGCATTTCCAAAGTTCCCTAATCCTAAATTACATGTCCATGCACATTGTGTATAGGTGGTGGACGGCGTGCTGCGGCCGCCAGCAGGCAACCTCCAGACGGTGCTGGATCGGTCGGAGGCTCAGGTGTCCAGGACGGCTGCCCTCCTCACCATGCACGGCAGGACCCTGTCCCAAGGTTCCGAGTTGGCATTTAACTTAATTAAATCTAAATCATAACCAAGTGCATTCTAAGTTTCCTTTAGCTGGAGATGTTACAAAGAATATTAGTCAGTTTCTGTGGTTTGAGATTGTAGAGAAGTCCGAGTTACAGTGAAGGTTAATTAAGTAGATATCACAAGCTGATCTTGCTGTGGGACGGCAAGTAGAGAATGCGCTTTTCGGAAATTTCCTGGTGCAGGATAAAATATATTCTCTGTTTTAAGTATAAATATTTGCTATTCCAGATAATCCCGTCACGGTTCTTGCTCCTCTCGACGCATCCATTACGTCCAAAGGCTTCTCGTGGCCAGAGCTTCTCGAAAACTCCGAGGTAATTTGTCTCATGTTACAAGCGGTTTATACTATTAATCGCAAAATATATTTCAATTCAAATCGTGTCTTTCTAAAATTAATGAGTATCCAGTAGTACTATTTAGCAATATGCCATTAACAGCAGAAATTTTCATATGTCACGGAAATTACGCTCTCTGTTAACAATGATTAGGTAGATGAAGTCGAGTCATTGAGTCTTTAACTATCTAACCTCTTCCCATCATAGCTTACCGTTGTTTACTGCATGTACAAAAATGAATTTAATTGACATTCAGATGGCCAGCTCGCTGCTCGGTGGCCACACCATTGACGGCTCCTGGTATTCAGAGGGTCTGACTAGGAAGAGGACACTCACCACAGCAGCTGGAGTAGACGTCACATTCAGGCGAATGAATGACGGTGAGATTCACTGTTTCACTTCAGCGCTTGTTAAAAGTAAAATAGAAGATATCTTCTTATCTCGTAAGTAGGCCTGTTTAAATATTATGTAACCAGTGAAATTATTCGAGTCGGATCTCTAACTGCGGACATGCAGATCCCAACGCCTACAGTTTTTTGGTGAGCCCACGTGGCGGGAAAGCAGATCAGGCTGCGCAGTGAAGCTATTCAAGTGAAGTCGATAGGCGTATCATCAATGATATATGAGCACTACGATTACCCTGACAATTAATGAGTATAAGACACGTAATAGAATGCGAACTCACACGTGAATGGTCAGGTATTGTTTATCAATTGAAAGGCGGTATATTTTTAATTGAAAGGCGTTTGCCCGCCAAGTATTTAGACGTGACCTAGAAATCGAACTCTGGGGTAGGACCAATCGTGTGAGTCATAAATTCGTGCTACTACGAACGTGTGATAGAAGCGAGTTCAGCTAATTTTTTAAAATTTTCCTCTCAAAATATTTTTTATATATTTTCAGGGACAATCACGGTGAACGGCATACCTCTGGTTATGACGGACCTTTCTGCGGTGGATGGTGTCGCCCATGTCGTTGCTGACCTCATCCCGAACACTGATCTCGGATCTGACTTCGACATCGCTCAAACTCCAATTTTAGATATCATCCAAGATGGCGGAATAAGGGTTTCCCAGAGTGCCTTCAGCAAGGCACAAAATTCGTTCGTTAACGCAGGAACGCAAAGTTTGGATGCAGGAGTACAGCAACGAACCAGCCAAAGCGGAATTAATGTGTTAGCGACCAATAACGGCGTCCCACCCCTAACGGCTTTATATCAAACACCCATAGAAGAATCGTTTGATTTCAGTCAGGTCCCTGCCGCTCCAGCACCTCAAGCTCCTACTGTGCAACCAGACGCTGGTCAGGGTACGCCAACCTTCGACGTTGTGGTCCCCACTGATCCGATACCATTTATCCCAACGATTGATACCTCATCATCTGAAGACGATTCAGACGTGATCATCAACCAACAAGTCCCCACGGGCGTAATCCCCGTCGACTCCTTTTCAGTTGAGTCTGACGAAGTTGGTCCACTTACACCCAGCAACGTTGGAGTACCTCTTCCTGGTCTTGGCTTTGAACCAGAAGTTCCAGTAGCGAGTGGCGACGCAGCTGATGATGGTTATAATTACGATCGGCCAACCATTGGTGAAACAATCGACCAGTTTGACCAGACTCAAGGAGGAACTGGAGTCCAGCCTACAGTTTCCGAAACTATAGACCAAGGACCTACAAGCGCCCCCGAAGAGCCCGCGCCGACCTTCATCGCAACGGTTGATGATGGTAGTTTAACGGATGTTGGCCGTCCATTGCCGGCTGTTCCGGCTCCAGCTTCGGCTCCGTCACCTTCCCCATCTCCTGCAGCCGATATTACTCCGCCTTTGACTCTTTACAGTGCTCCTAATTTGTCGCCTGATGAAAGAGCTGATCCATTCACCTCCAATATTCCTGATGTAGCACTCAGAAGCCAACCTGCAGACTCCCTAAGCGGTAGTACTGGCTCGGGTGCTGCATCAGCCAGGTCGTTAACTGCTAATACCAATGCACAAAATGAGGTGAACAACTTTTTCATATCTACCCCAAAACTTCGACCCGGGGAGGTTAATCCGTTCGACCTTTCAACCAGAGTAAGTTTCAACAGTTTCGATAGGAAAACACCCTTCACTGCCAAGTCGCCTCCAGTTAATATCAACGGCGATCACGACTCCTTCTTTGTCATCACCAGAGGTAACTTGGACCTTCAAGAAGTGATTAACAGACTGGATGAGAATATCAGAAGACATATTCATATACTTGATTCTCCGTCTATTTTCTTCAACAGTTCTGTAACAGAGTTAGCTCTTCAGAAGACCCTGCCAGCTCAGTTACTGGAGGAAATACGTTCCACTCTCAGTGACAATAACATGACTATCGAAAACGTAGGTATTTCAGCTGGCATTGATACCAGCCAGCAGCCTCTCCAGTCTAGGACAATTTTGGCAAACCTGCAAGCTATTCCTGTTCAACAAGACCCAACTGCTATTTCTTCCAATAGTGCCCGGAGCTCTTTATCACTGGACGTTGGTGAGGCCACTGTTCTGCCATCTTCCTTTTCGCCAGATAGTTCAGTGACGGCCACGTTACCTACGACTCCGTCTCCAGTAGAATCTGCGAACGAAGCTGTTGACCAAAGTGAATCTTCTAACGACATATTTGCAAATGACCTTCTGGGCGGAAATCTAAACCGAGTGCTCTCGACGCCACACCGAGATTCCGGTGCTGCGTTAACTCTAGAGAGGTTTATATCTAGGCAGGAGCTACAGTCGCAGTTCAACAATGTTGTCTCTGGTCGGACTCAAACGCAGACAAGTATCAACACCATTGCTGGAGAGAAGAATCCCACAGTTGACAGTGCTTCTCCGGCTGTTCCAGCCCGCCAACGAGTGACCTCCAGAGGCCGAATTGCACAACAAATTCTCGATGCAGAAAGCACCACTCGCTTCTTCGATGACATTGAAACCACAACTCTTCCCGAGCGGTCAGAAAAGAGCTTGGTGCCCGTGTCTGGTCTAATTAATTTGCTTGGTTTGCAAGAAGATTCTAAGCCAATTCAAAATAAAATATTCCCAATTGTGGCTGTTACCGACGATATCACAGTCGAGCCTTTTACCGAAAGTTTTCTAGACGCCCAAACAGCGTCTACTACCGATGAAACTGTAACTGCTGATGTTTTGGGAAGTGTTACTGAGTCTCCTTTGGAAACTACCAGCTTACAAGGAGTTCCACTGTCAGTTGCTACGACTGCGAGAACTTTTGGAACAGGAGGAAGCTTTTTGCAAACGGCCTCTGTGAGTAAGGCTGCATTGGCCCAACAACTGCAGGGCGATGACCCGCTGTCAGCTTCACACGAACAAGAAATTAACGTTATTGATTTCCTTAGGCAAGAAAATCTGACCGCTTTCGCTGACATGCTGGAATTCACGGGTCTCAATAGGGATATGATACGAGGAGGTAAGGAAGAAATGCGTCTATAAATAATATGCGTAAATTATATTTAGGGTCATAAT
This sequence comes from Parhyale hawaiensis, assembly GCA_001587735.2. Classification (NCBI taxonomy): domain Eukaryota; kingdom Metazoa; phylum Arthropoda; class Malacostraca; order Amphipoda; family Hyalidae; genus Parhyale; species Parhyale hawaiensis. The sequence continues at coordinate 1,191,546 of LQNS02278183.1, forward strand.
TATCGAAACAACTGCATGTTTTTCATTTAGGAATGATGTTACCGTAAATTCAGTGTGAAACCACTTGCACTTTGATGGTGATATAAACCTTTTACTTAACTTACTAGTGTTTTTGGTAAATCATGGTTCGTTAAATTTTCTGTGAGGCCTTTGGCTCTTACGTTAGACTCAGTTTTGATAATGTTTATGCGCTATGAAACCCAAGAAGTCATTAGAGATTGGAGTTTTTGGAATGATTTTTCAATAATATTCAAGTTTTAAACGCTTCAACTGTTCGAAGGACCATGGACCATCTTCGCTCCCAGCAACGAAGGTATCGAGATCGTGAGGCAGTCGGGTGGGCTCGACCTCAACATGAAGGACTTGAGGCACTTAGCGGCCTACCACGTCGTCCCCGGAGTGCTCACCGAGGATCACTTCCGGGAGAAGTCCAGGCTCCCGACACTCTATGCCGGCTATTCTCTCTATATGGAATCCAATGATGAAAACCAGGTTTGAACTTATAAGTAGAGCTAGTATACCTTATATTGCTCTTGCCACTTTGCTCATTATTACGTACTGAAGTTACTAATCAAACTTTTGCAGGCTATGAAATGTTCCGCGAGTAGTAGCATAGAGTTGGTAATTAACGACGATAACCACAAATCTGATAATTATAACTTTATAAGTCATGTCATAGACTACGTCGTAGTCAATCGTTGCGAGAATGAAAACACTTTGTACGCTTCACTGATTAACAGTTGGGTAACTCAGTTCCTTCTCCAATACATGAAATTAAATTGTACACTGTGAGTGTATGTGGACTAATTTGCACTCAGTGGTCGGCCGGAGGAGGACTGCTGACCGAGGACACTAGTATCCACAGCGGTCCCTCCACATGGGTGATCCATGAAGTCGATCGGGTTCTGTACGCTCCTCACGGCAACCTCCTCACCACCATGTCTCTCGCTCCCGCCCTCACCAACTTCACCACATTGCTGGCGGCCAATGAGCGCATCCGTAGAATGCTGCAAGGTAACGTGTTCCAGAGAAGTAATTGGCTGTAGGACTGAGCTTGGCATGCGTTCGTACAATTTTCATTTAAACCATCTTTATTACAAGAATATAGGCCCTTTCTATATGCGTAACTACTGTTTCCGTCAGCTTCTGGCAAGTAGCGTGTTCCAGAGAAATGATGGGCTGCAGGAATAGACACCACACTATTTTCTCTGTAGGCACGTTCATAACTACAGTATAATATGGCTGCTCTACGTGTTTACTACTACGTAGAATGAGCCTCTTGCATCTCTTCTCTGAGCTCTAATCCGTAGAAGGAAGGAAGCTCGTTCTGTTCTCCAGAAATCGCATTAATTACACTGGTATTGTGAAGGGAACACGTGTTAACGTGTAACGTTATTACTCATGATTAGATTATCTTATTTTGTCTTAGGATGAATCTAGCAGACATTATTATTAGCAGGTCAACCTGAGTTTACAGGAAAAGAGACAACGACCCGCGTTTTACAATAAATATCGATAACTATATATACTGACAACGTCACTAGCAAATAAGTTGATATCAGTAATAACTGTTTTTAAATACACGTTTTTTTGTTATTTAATAACGAAACTCTTTCATTCCTCAGGTCGTCGCCCGATGACTGTATTCGCCCCTAGCAATTCCGCCATGGCCAGACTTCCACCCGGCGTTAGTCCTTCTGAAAGTAAGAACCTATAGAAAACATACTTTTGAAACATTGATTACTCCAATTTTTTTTAGGCACAATAACGTATTCTGTCTCACTCGCCGCTCTGAGCGGTTCGCTTAAACTCAGATGCTGATGCAAGCAACCTAATCTACGTGAATAAAGGTAAGCCTGGGCCTGCTAAAGGAAGGAAGATCGCGCTGTGGAGGGGGGGGGGGGGGAGAATGTCGAGCCAGAATTTTTTGTCGTAGGCAAGCTTCAACGAGGGCTGCAGTGATGCAGTTCGGACCTGGAGTACTGAATCAGTTGCGGACGCGGACGTTGCATGCTGCACAGTTGTGCTGGGGGTCCCGAGAACGATCCCCAGGCCAGGCGTGGTCTTTGTCAAGGCACTCAGCTGGGAACAAGGGGGGGGGGAAGGCTGGTCATTGAACCATCCGTTTCGGTGCCATAGTTCTTAGCGACCAGTCGTCGGCTGCTGCTCCACATACTCCTCTGAGGCCAGTTGGCCTATGTCTGCCGCACGACAGTGCGTATGGGTTTCCCAGTGGACGGTGCAGCTAAAGTTGACTTTGCCTTTACCTTTCAAAACTTTTACGTACGTGAATCTGACTGTTAAATTCTGCGTGTCTGGACTGTACGTGTAGGACTTCCAATGACTTTTACATGAAACGATAAATGGTGACACGACACTTTCAGTCATAATGGCCATTGCCTTTAATTAGTAGTAACACATTTGTCAAGTATCAAATGTTTGAATATTAGCTGTACCTACAGTGAAATCCAAACAAAAAGAGATCTCTGTAATTAAACCAGATAGTATCGTTCGCATAGTACTTATTCGTTTCAATTGCAATATTTTTTTTTTCAGGGGAGTAGAGGGTTGTGTGATCATTTTCATTTTAAATTTTTTTATTCCTTTTCTAAGGGCCCGTCTTGTTGCATTTCCTCTCTATTGCATTCTATAGAGTGATCCTATAGCATATTTTAATTTAAACAATAGGTGACTATTTTATTATTATATTTAAGTACAGCTTTAAAGTCGGATCTGTTCCCAAATCTTTATTACTTTATATTGTATGCGTCTGCAGTCTTGTGATGTCTAATTGTATTTTTCTGGCGGAATTCCCCTCAGGTTGGCTACGCTCCCACATCTCTGATGGTTTCCACTATAGCGTCTGCTTCCCTCGCCACTCAACCGTTCGCACTCTTGCAAACTCGCAGATCATCACCTCCACCAATGCAACGAATGGTGAGGAAGTAAAGCATTATCCCTTCTTCGATTCGAATACACATAAATTTTTCCTAGGAATAGCTCCTCTGTTTAGAGTTTAGACTTTGGAACGTGCACCACGGATCTTTTTCGATTAAGGTTGGTACGGGTTTCAGCCGTGACCGCACTCATTGAACTTAAATTTTTACAGAAACAGCGCTATTTAAAAGTGCACTTTGATATCATGTAGGTAGATTAGATTAGATAGCGGGCAGCAAACGAACCAATAGGCCCTTTCTCAGATAGAATCCGAGACTAAGGCTCTGTCCCCCTACGAGCAGAGTTTCGTCATCCCATTCGAATGCGTTGATGTGTCCATTTCAATAGCACACACTTGCAAAGGATTATGAGTTATAATATCCTTCCATGTTTGAAGAGACGTCCGAAACCTGACTAACGGCACTTGCTGAACAAACTCAAAAGGTTACGCTAACATTTTAGCACCTTTTTTATGTAATCTCAAAACTGGGTTTACGAGGGCCAACAAAATGTTTGAACGATAAGCTAAGGAAACTCATTCGTTTACCTGTAAGGGAAAACAGCAGCCAAAGGGGTGACTGTGTATGTATATGATCAGTAGCAGCAAGTTGGCGGGTGTTCTGAGACGTTAAGTTAAAACTTCCGAGAGTAGTTTATTCCTTAAGCGCAGTAAAATGCTAGCGAGCTGTTTGCTTGTATGCATGTGTATAGGATAGTTAGCAGTTACCTAGATTCATTTGAAGGAACGCGATTCGCATCCTAAGATAATAATCATATATTTTCGAAAATACGATGTATTGGCAGAAATGTGTAAAGCTGTGTTTAAAATAATTGGTAGCAATATAACGAAATGCTTTCATGAATTTTTACATAATATAGCGTTTCCTCAACGGCCAGCCACTCTCATGTCGAGGAAATAATTTAAAAGCGCATATTTGAATAAATGAAACTTTTCCACCCCCTCCCACATGCATGTCATGATTATACAACCCTAGACATGTCTTTGTACCAGCGATCTCTTAAATAGCAGTTACTAAGCCATTTGACAGTAAGGCTTACTAACTTCCTCCCTCTGATACAATAACTTTACTAAGCAAATCTATTGTTATTTTATATACCAGTAATTCATCACTTATATACCTTGGTTAAGTAACGTTAAGGGTAGATCCAACCATCTACTAACTCTAGCAATTACGCTCAGAGGTGTAACTTTTTGTGTATCCTTACTTACTCCAACGTTGTGTCACTCCGAGATCAATGCAGTCTTGCTTCGAAATCATTTGTTCTCTACACATCTTCACTCACTCCAACGTAGATGCACTTTTAATTATTTATGCATGATTTCTCAGTGCAGTAATGGTGTCATCGTTTGGGACAGTTCGTCGACATATGCTACTTTCATAAAATTTAGCTTGCGTAGACTAAGTCTTGCGAGTTGGTTCCGATACGTTGGATCGGGTTTCATGCGTCAATCCTCATTATCTTTCAGATAATGGATTAATCCTAATAGTAAAGTTAGATATTGATGATATTTTTTCTTTTGCCAGGTGTAGTGAACATCAACGGCATCCCGGCGAGCTACCTCGACATCACAGCGGCTAACGGTGTTCTGCACGTCATGGACGACCTCGTCGTCACTGGGTCTTGAGGACCCTTGCCATTTAAATCAATTCTCAAGTGAATTTAAACTACTATTTTATAGCGTTAGAACCTGTTCGATTTGCACGCCGTGAGCGAGACAAGCTCATCCGATTAGCATTGATTTGTGCGTAACTCTAATCTTGATTATTCCATACACCAGTTTAGATCAATGCATTAATTGTAAACCGATTACGCTTGAGATGTCCGAAAACTCAATCTATTAGTCGTCCCAAGCGTAATCGGTTTGCAATTTCAGCCTGATACGCGATCTAAAGAGCTGAATCGAATGCTTAAGAATGAATATTTATATACAAGTTGAAGCCAATCGGAATAGATCATCACGTATAAGCTGGGCTAATCGAACACTCATCTAGTGTATCTTTAAACACAACGAAGGGAACCTGTTGCTTTTGTGTAACTGTAACAGTGAGTTCGCATTTCAGTGCGTTTCGTGCTGATGTCACCCGCGCCTTAACCTTTTCGTTATTGAAACTTATCTCACGAAGAGTAAATTTTTATGCGCTCTTTGAGATACTCTAGTTGGTCTTTAAGTAGCCTATCAATGTTATTTCATAAAACGGTAGGAAAATCTGCCAATACTTTTAGACTTGCTATCGAAAATGCCGTCAAATTTTTCAGAAAAAAACTGACAGAAATTATAAGGAGTAGCTATTGAATAAGCAATCGAAAATTACAGAGGAAAGAATAGCAGTGAGAACAGCAGTGCTCTGACGGTGTGAATATAAATAAACTTAATCCTAATATTTAACCATGCCGTCAATGGCGAAAGGGTGGGTAATTAAATAATTGAACTGTAATTCTTGAATTGTCAATGGGCTAGAAGTACCTCGCCAAGTCAGTTAACTGAAATGGAAAACACTGGATTATTACCTCTCAGAAAAAGTTCGATTAGCTACAGGTTACTAGCTCTGTAACATTATTTCAATGTTATTACATTAATGTCGATCCGGGTAGGTGATCCAAAAGTAGACACTTTCAAGTTTTATTAATTTTATGCAATTCCTATGATAATTCTGTCCCTGGTGCTAAGCATAATGATGTAAACGTTACTCTAAGTATCACATAACAAAAGAGAGGAAAGGAAATTGAAGATGAAATTATTTTATAAGCACTCTAGTGGGATAGTTTATCAAACAGGATCTTTAAATGGAAGAATTAGCGAACTTTAAGAATACGTCATAGCTTTAGATACTGGTTACGATGCGACTTTACGACCGATGTTACCACGACTCTTACTATCGCAATACCGCCGAATAACTTTGTTATCCATAGCTTTTAATATGCTTTCGAATCGTTATCTGTTATCGTCGTTCGCTTCAGTTATCCATGCCAACAATATATATATATATATATATTGCTTCCACCGTCACTGCACGAGTTTGTCGAGCAGCGTCGCTTAGTTTTGTGGTAATTTTTTTATACCTGACGCCCTCGTCCTCTACACATTTTGGCCCCCAGTGGATCTCGTCCATAGATTATAACCAAGCTCATCCTGGACTTATTAATATTCTATGTAACAGAAAGAATAACCAAATGCTACACAGTAACCCATCGAAAGAGTAGCCTACTTTGTGCTTTTCCTGTCAATGTGCGAATTCAGCTATCTGTGAATTTTCGTATACGTGCTCACTGCTTCTTTTTGAAATGATTATTATGTACGAGGTCTTTTTATAGAAATTACGGTGGCGATACGTTGCAATGACTAATAGCTGCATTACTGCAATTTTTGCTGAACAGACAGTAACAGGAGAGGTAATCTTACGTACAATATGTCCTATGACTTATTTCCTGGTGTCGGTATGCGATGCTTACGCTTTGGTGCACCTGTTTCTCTACAAGAATCGGAATATCTATGCGCGCATCTGGTGCAGAAATGTTAAGCAAATAGAAAGTAGCCCTGAGCTTCTTTCGCAATCATTACAATTCCTTCTATTGTTTAATTTCGAACATAAATTTTAGCAGGAATGTGTACACGGGTTTCGTTATTTTTACTTGCCTATTTGCGCGTTCGCTATCGTTAAGTAGTAATGTAAGGAACGAATCAAGCACAAATTCTATATTTAACGATTTACTTGTGTTTTATTCTCCTTGAAGTGAGTCTCATTAGCTGCCGGAGTAATTAGTTCATGAACTTATCTAACATTGACCAAAACATATATTTGCATGAAATTCCTGTATACTTTTGCAAAAAAAACTGTCTGTTTGAACAAGTTAGGAAAATATCTACCACTGCCTATAACTACACGAAAACTGTCGTTGCAAGTTACAGAATGAGCGAGATTATGGGCGTCAGTAATACTGACTGAAGAACGTTTAGAAAGTATTATATCTCCGAATAATGTGCCGGCATCACACTAACAGAAAATGGAGGGCTAATTTCACAAGTGATAGACCTCTCGTAAGAATTTTAGTTAGTTGGTAATATCAAAAGGGTTATCGTACATTCGCTATTGGTAGTTTATCAGTTCATTAGAGCAGATGCAGCACAGGTCAGCACCAGAGCCTCATGTCACCCCAGTCCCGACCGACCCTGACAGTCACAGGCAGGGGTACAGTCAGGTGAGCTAGGGGGCCGCACAGCCCTGCTGTGTCCTCCATCACGTCGTGCAGCAGCCCTGGAAAGAAGGAAGTGTAGCTCCTCCATTCACTTTTCAATTTTAACTTGCCCAATACGCAGAGCTGCACTCGGTAGGCCAGAGGTGATATGAATTGGCCCAGAAATTCAGTTACGCTCAGCGTTCTGTGTTTGTTTCAGATAGGACCTTTAGTTTCACCACTTTAAATCGTGTTGCAGGTGTTAAGAGCAAACGGTTTACACTTCAGACCACTCAAAACACCATTTAACGGAGGAGAATTGAGTTTTAGCCCGTCTCATGCATGGGTAATCGATTCTAATTTAATGCCTAAAACTCGATTCAAAGTAGTAAAACCATCGTACTGGTCTGACGTGCCGAGCAAGTCAAGCTTTAGAAGGCTTAGTTTAACTCGAGTTTACCAGGCCAACCGACGGTACCTTCATATTGCAGTAATCGGCACTTTATGGAAATAATTGTAATTATTACACAAAGTGATGAAGGGATGCTATCGATGCCTGAAATCCCTGCCTTATCATTCATCCGTCTGTACGTAATTGTACGGAAAAGAACCAGTACGAAGTAGAACATAAGGCCAGCAAGTCAGTAGTAACTGATTGCAAGAGCCTGGAATGAAATGTAGTTGTGATGTGTCACAATGAGTTCCAGTAACATCTGCAGCTTCCAGTACCAGATATATTCCTTGTTAATGCTACCAAAATTCGCTGCTGGTAAAGCGTGTGGCCGACCAGAGATTTAATGATAATGAGCGTGCCTTTAAGTTAGGTTTGGCACTTATTTTAGATGAACTGACGCTATTTTAACCTAATTTAATACTTCGATATCCGCCACATACTGTACTGGGACCCAGCATTCTTCAACTAGGCATGTTACAGGGACTAAGTATATTCAAATTGTCAATGCTAAAATAAGTTCTGTGGATAATAGGTTCATGCAAACTAGCACTTTCAGACCCTAAGTTTTTTATATTTTAGGCGATAGCATTTTGGTTCCGTCAGCTTGAACGTTTTCTGTCAGTAGAGCAACTAGCTCTAGTTCTTATTGTCCAAAACAGAGTTTGCGCCGCGCCTGGTTTTGTGCTGGGATATATTGGTGTCGTGTTTGTGAGACTCGCACTGTTTATATCGATGCCTCTTGACATAAGAAGACCACACTGTAATGGACTCCAAATGGACTTCAAGTTGAAAACTACTTGGACTGTAATGTAAGTGCTATTTTGTTTATTTAAATGGCATTCCTCTATCGGAAAGGAGACTGACTTCTCATGCCAGCTTCCACTACACAAGAACCTTTTGCCTAACCGCCAGTTTCGCAGATTTAGACGTGTCATTAGCAGCTATAAATTATCCGTGATGCGGCACTGCCAGCGAGATACGGGGTTCAACCCTCGAGTCGATAATTTACGCGGGATTCGACACTTTGCGCATGATTTGGGGGACTATATTTAAAATAATATTTGTAATACGCTGATCTATGCATGATACAGTACGTTGATTCACGGTAAGTATGCGATCTCCGTACTCTAGAAGCAACCCGATTACGGTGAGCATGTTGAAAACTCCCTTTTACGAAGCAAGTTTGCGTTCTGAATGACTGAACGGTTACCGAATAAAAGGCCAATGCCTGTAACTCATTTCAACAAATCAGAGCCACAGCACCTGCCAGAAATTTCGGAGAAGTCGAGCCCGAGAGGCTTAATTATGACTCCCAAGCGAACGCGCTCCGAAGCAAATCGAAATACCCATTTTCGATGGTAGCAACCAGTGTCACTGTTCAACACCTGTGCTTGCTGGATACTATCTACGCCCTATGGTAGTGGTTAATCTCATAATCATATTCAATAACGTACAGTAACATTTTACTATACGGTAACTGCATACTTTCATATATGAAATTTTGTCATGTACACCCATAACTCGCTTATCATTTCAATAGAGCTAGACTATAACACTTACTGATGAATTCGGTGACGTTATGCTGCGGGACTTGCCAAACAAGCTCGTCGTGAATGTGCAGCAACAGCCCCTGTCTCTGTATGGGATCTTTGCTGCTTGACCATCCCGTAGCCGCACTTCCACACACAACTGATCCATCACTTTCTTGACCATTTATCAGGTTGTCGTTCGAGTGCATACGTTTGTTGCAGTCGTTTTCAGCGTTGTTGACGATAAAAGATTTGATATTCTGCGAAGGTGTTTTACGTGAAGCTCGTGCCTCCGAAGTTTCATTTAAACACGGGCTTCTGCCACTGATGCAGGGTTGGTCTGGAGCCAATGTAGCTTCATGATTTTCTCTCACGTGTGAGTTTCTGTTTGTGGTTAGCTCATGATCAACGAGTTGGATTCCCGGCATTGCTGATGTTATGGGATTAATATATTTTGACTGGTGTGTATTTTCGATTCGAGGTAGATAGCCTCCGGGGCTCAGGCTGGTGCTGGATCGATCGTTTCCATAAATTTGGTCTTTAACGCTGGTGATATTTTCTGCTGCACTTATGGCAGCCGAGCCAGAACTGTTCTTCATGGGGAAAGTCGCCATTGACAGAAGATGAGGATTTTCAATCAGTTTCACTTCCATGCGCAGCTGGGCTGACTTGCATAAATCCGCCGCAGATCCTATGGGCAGAAATGCAAGTATTTTCCAAATTCAACTATGTTACTTCGCTTGGATATGCATTTTTAACACAGCAAATATGTGAGAACAATTATTCAGGTAAACTTATCTGTATATATTGTAAAAAACGTGAATTTTTCATAATCTCGTCATGTAGAACTTTTCAAAGTTTCAGAAACTCGTTATAATCTACCACAGAGGAAACAGCAAACAGTAACAGAATAGACGAAATACAGAAGATAAAATCTTGATTGTGCGCAACTTCCATGCCCATTTTCTTCAGACGCATAGTATGTAGGCAGCTTTTCAACATTCCTTAAATGTGTTTATGCTTGGATGGTGTGCGGATGACGTTCAGGTAGCATCATAATGCGCTACACCTGGCCCCAATGAAAAGCATATCACTGCTGTAGCGATGCTGATATGGTAATTTAGTGGCCTACCTGAGATTCGGGTAAACTGTGGACGTGTTCGACTGGTCATCGAACTTAAGCCTTCAGGTTTGACTTGTCTGAAACTTGAGAGAGAAGCTTTCATATTGTCACCTTGAAACGTGTTTGCTAGCGTTAGAAGCACGTAATTACGTTGAAACCTACGCAAAACTCCATTTTAGGGAGCAGGCTTGAGTTTTTGGCAGTCTCAAAGATGATGGATTGAGGATCAATGCCTAAAACTCCATTCAACGGGTCGAAATCAGCGTACCCGCCTGAGTTTCAAACAGGTCAAGCCTCGAAGGCTTAACTTTAGTTCTCAATCGAACACACCCTAACTGATCTTATAAGTTTGGTTAGGTACATAGGTATGCTGGCTAAAGTGTATCTATCCTAACTTGACTGAACTTAACACATACTCTGAGATAGGCCACTTACTATAGAATTACCAAGATGGCTTTAAAGGAGTCGTATGCTGTAATGTCAATCTGAGTAAACCAACAGTGAGTTATCTCCGCAGTCCGCAGCAGTGGCAACAACCCACACCTGGCTCTGAAAAAAAAAAACTTTAAAACAAAAACGTATTCTGAGAATCCATACGATCTGCAACCTTGAATTACGAAGTTGATGGCCTGCCTCTCAGCGTGTGTCCTGAGCCGAGCATCTGCAGCGTTTACGAGAGGAAACTGCCGCCGTCGTCTGAAGAGCGTGGTGAGGTATCCTTGTCTGCGGCACTGCTCCACCACCCGCCGCTTGTACTCGCTTACACCTGACACTTTGCCTGCACCACAGTAAAGTAACCTTAGCTTTACTGCGTGTGGCCTGCACACACACGCCTACTTCCCAATTGTTTGGTTATCCCTCTACCTCCTCTCCTCTCAAAGTATGATTTAGTTTTAAAGACTGCTGTTTTTGAGAAAAATTTATCTTCATTGTAGTAAACCAATTAAAGAGTTAAAGAATTAGATTACATATGACGGCATTTCTTTCATCCAGTATACTGCCTATACTAGAAGATATGACTTTTTGGTCGGTCGCGGACGAATTGTCGTGCATCATCGTGGGCTTAGCCACGGGAATTTCTGTCATTTGTTAGTTTATGAAAAGCTAAAGTGTCTAAGTACGTTATATTTTCAACTGGAATGCCCATTATACATACTGTATATCTATCACTCCTCTGTCAAGATATATTTTTTCTAGAAGTTAATTAAAATCAAGACCAGCTGGTGCTTACATGTAACAAGTATTACTATGGTATTAGTCAACTACAGCATATGCTTGTTTGCTCAGTGCTCTTCCTTTAATGACCGTTTGTCATGTGGCATAACCTGTGCCAGTATGAATGCCAATCATATTATTAATATTTTTGGTCATTCCTAAGCTGCTATTGTATATATCCCGGAACAAGCATCCTTCATGTCTAAAATGTCTAAAATGCTCACTATATACGGAAGGAAGATTAGCAGCATGAAACCAGTATCAGTTTACTACATTTGCCCGTTGGTGCTTTGTACCTGAAGCATGGCATAGCGTCTGAAACAGCACTCACCATCTTGAAGGAATAAACACTAGCATCAGCTTTCTTCTCCGCCAAGTGACGATTAACATATTTCAGAAAGAATCTCCTTCACGTCTAGAAACAATCATTGATGGAAAATGTGCGGTACAAGGTTCCAACATCTTTCAGTCAGTTAGAAATGTTTCACGGAACAAGTACTCTCAATGTCTGCTAACACTCACTATTGAAAGAAGAAATGGCAGCATCGGCGTCCTGCACGGAACACCTCAATATCTGCACCAGCTTGTCTCTGCCGGCCCCGTAGAGCACGGCGTACACCAGCCTCTTCGTCCGTTCTCGCGCTTCACTGCTGCAGCTCCCTAGCCTGAACAACGACATGAAAGGTGTGCAAACAGTGTTAATTTAATGCTGGAATGACATGTCGGTAACATGGACATTGATTATATTTTCAACAGAGAAACGAAAGAAATTCCCTTTAAGTGCTCGGAACGACATACCTTTACGTTTGATATCTTTGATCATACTTTGGACGAGGTCCAGGTGGCGTTATGCACTCTACCCATCTTGTGCAGAGGTGATGCTGCAGTCCGTGACCAGCGGGATGGCTAACAGCGAGTTATCCCCACAGCTCACGTAGCCACTTATAGCAAGTTTATCTGGCACTTTCAGTAAGTATGCGTCCAGTAAGTTTTTAAATTTCGCAGTCCCCGAACCGGTGACATTTTGAATGTGACGTGGCATTTTGTTGAAAAATCTCGCCCCTCGGACCACAAAACTATTAGACGACATTGGAAAATAATCTATATGTATTGAACAATACCAAATTAGATTTAAATAGAAACCAGACTTATCAAATAAGCCAATGCAGTTGCTGGATTTGAAACTTAAGTAAGTTAAGAAGACAAGCAACGTTGTGACAATCCCAGGAAATGACTGGAAAAGATGCCAAGACTACCTGAAAATTTTCGTATTCTAGTCCGCAACAGGAATGCTGTGAGCATTCGCACTTAATTTAATCTAGCTTCCTATTCAGTTTTGCGCCTATTCCATGGGGCGCTAGCTCCGAGTCGCGCTTATTCCATGAAGCCCAGTTTTCCCGCCAAGAGTTTCGCTCTCCAGCATTTTCGCGACTGTTCAGTTTTGCGCTTGTTCCGGTTCGCTCCTATTCCGGTCGCGCTCGTTCAGGTTGCTCTTGTTCGGCCCTCCCCTGTAATAGAATAATCCAAGAATACCTCCCGCCCGTGGAGATATATATGACAAATAAATAAATAAATAAATTATAATGTTCTGCGCATTTGATAAATTTTAACGAGTCCAGTTCCTTAGTTTCCACATTTTATCTTACAAGGTTACGGGATGAGCTCAAGTCGCAGCATTTTCTCTGCTCTGATAGCATGTACCCCGAATAATTCTTGCATTTTTCTGTCGAACAGCCACTATAAAACCGTACCAACTACTTTTTTTGTTACCTAATAATTCCACGTGCAATTTATTACGCCAATCCCTCCGACCAACTTACCACATCTCTGCAAGAGTATGGAACACATCTTGGTTGGACCTAAAGGCTTCCAACAGCACAGGATCTTTGGAGAAGTGGGCAAGAAGTCGGAGTTCCATCTGCTGGAAATCCGCAGCGACGAGGACGCAGCCTTGCTCGCTGCACAAAGCACTGCGAGCAGTTACTGATATTGCGGCCTGTGGCGACAGTGATATATTTTTGGTCGTGTCCTGAGCGTCTCCTCTAATTTTTTTACATGAATATGGAGAAGAGCTTTCGCTAGGATCATTGACGTTGCTTGAAACATGAGAAGCAGAATAATTTTTTGAAGACTGGATATTTCTAGACACGTCGTTGCTGATCCCTACTTCAGAGTTAGGCTTCTTCTTGGTCTTGTTCATCAGGTCCATCGAACTATCGGCATTGTTCTGTTTTTCTTCATTTCGATTTATTTCCGTGTCATACTGGATAGTGCTGCCGCCGAGAGACTTTGTGGCTCGATTTACATTAACGTCGTCCCCAATAAGTGCATCAAAAGCTTCGGATTCACCCGTACTCCCAGCACTGCAATTCAAAGGGACAGGGTGCCTAGGGAGCGCTTGCAGGTTAGGTGACCGGCACTGAATCCTTCCTGTAGCTGCTGCTGTTTGCTCCCAAGCTGGAGAGATGTAACCGTTCACCACACAGGACCTGATGCCATCCACAAAAGTATTTCTCAATTTGCTGAGGCGTCGGTGGCACAGCAACAGGTCGATGATGGGATGCTTGCCTTTCAGCATTTCCAGCGCTGCTTCAGAAGTGCTTTTTTGACCGCCCGGGGTCCTCGGCACAGTAACGTCCTCATCCAGCTTTAAAGATGTATAGAGCAACACTCGCAACTGTGCAGGAGAGTTCACATTGATGATGCTGCGGGACACGCGTTGGCATTGTTTCTCTAACCATCTGATTTGATCCGTCAGGATTTTCGCGTTTTTGGACAAGGCCTCTTGATCGACTTTGACTCCTCGAAGTTCCATTACCGCCAGCGACGCCACCATCCTCATCTCCAGGCAGTAGAACAGCGGCCACAGACCTTGGGTTGTCAACTTCTCGTGCAAACGCCTCATCAGATCTCTGAGGAGGTTGAGATCCCCGCTGAGTGTCCTCTTCTGAGGAATTGGTATCCCAAGAGTAGCGAGAGTCGCCTTGAATGTCACTGGAGGATGGTCGGCATCCAGCAGCCACGCGCCAATTTTTGGGTCCAAAAGCAGCCAATGCTTCACAATATCAGAATGAGGGACTCTGAGTCGCTCAGCCAAGAAGGTGATGGTCTCCTGGGCATCGAAACAGAATCTGCAGGCCTGGTGCTGCATTGCGGCTTCAATGAATTTTGCATGAGGGACTCCGCCAGCTGCAGGAAGTGGCACCCTAAACATGCTGGTTGTTGTTGCTCCATGGCCACGGTCGATAGAGCCAGCGATTGCTATTCGTACCAAGAAAAAAGAGGAAAACGAGAGATGGATAACTATCTGTGATGCAAAGTAACGTTTCAGATATATATGTAAATAGAAATGAAAAAGGCCCATAATACTTTTATAACTGAAAAAGTTTAAATACCCACGATCACAATCCTCTTTACTAACACGCGTAAATAGTGTATAATGATGCGAAATACTCGTTTTTGAGGGTAGGTTCCCCTCGCGCCGCCCCTTCCGGTTTCCCAGACCCCGCCCACTTCCGGTTTGCGCCCCCCCCCCCCNCCCCCCTGACCCCCGCAAAACCGGTAGTGCATTGGCAGTTATAAACCGGAAGTTCACGCGCGAGGGGAGCCGCGAGGGTAGGTTACCCTCAAAAACGAGTATTTCGCATCATTATACACTACTACACTGTTCCTGATAAAAGATGCTTTTAGATGAACCTGGTGCTCTAGTGCATCATTTTTGCGTTCATAATAGTACTCCATCCACTTGCAGCCACTTCTCCAGTGTGTTCTCCTCTTAAGAGTCTCTTTGACTTAATAACTTTTTGCCCTTCTATCGTGCTAACAAGCACAAAATTAAAAACAGGGACAAACGAACGAACAAACTGATCACAACAAAAATATGGTCATTTACTCTTCGCGATATAGACTACCTACTAACTCATGTAAGTTTCATAAAAATCTGTCCATAGCTTTTTGAGTTATGGCATTGAGAAAAATGAGTCAGACAAACAAAGAAACGGATGGACGGATCCTCACCAAAAGTTAACCATCTGTTCCTCCTAACATACCTAACAATCCCTGTAAATTTTGTCCAAATCTGTCCATAACTTTTTGAGTTATCTTGATGACAGACAGACAGACAGACAGAAAGACAGGCAGACAGACAAAGATACGGACAGACAGCCAAATCCGACTAAAACATAACCTCCTTGGCGGAAGTAATAAAAATATCTAGAACAGTGACGGCATAAAGAGAACTGAGCAGATCTAGGTACGTACTGTATCTATTAATGTTGCTAACAAAGATGTGTTAGGTTTTATTAAATAGCCTACGGAATAAGGTGTAAGTGACTGCACGATTGTTAGATTTACCCAGTCCAAGAGTAGTGTTACTAGTATTATAGTGTTTATATGACAGCAATTCAACATTTACGAGGGGCGTTTGAAATGTTTTATGCATCGCTCTATAAAAACGTTGAGTCATGGCCAAATCTATGATTTTTGAAAGTACAACCATTTGTAAGTATTGCTGCCAAATATTGAGATTCTAAAACAATTTGAAAATAAAGTTGAAAATGAATAATCAAGAATCCCTTATAATTTTTAGCTTTTCTGATGCTTAAAACTTTTCATACTGTACACCTCTCGTGTATGATTAGAAGTATTTTAGTAATGGTAGTACGCGTATATGATGAATTGGTAGTATATAGTAGTATTATCATTTATAAATGAAACAAGCTCAATGCAGCTGCAGTACTGATAATTGAAGGAGATGGTAACGAAATTATTCTAAGAAAAATCTTAGGGTGAATCGAAGCGTAGGCTGTGGCTCTCCTCTGGGAATGAGCTTCCTGCTCCTTCTTTTGCTCACTATTTAATTTAAATAATGACGCCATCGGTTAGCTCCACGAGGGCAAGGTAAGCTCAACTCATGAGCCTCTACTTACTTGGACCTGGAGAGAAAGGCATCGCAGCCCGGTTGCTCTGGAGAGAATCGAAAAATTCCAATTTCCCGTTCAAAATTTAATTATTAAGGTTAATAGAGTCGGGTTTAACGCATAAAACTTAGTCCAAAATAGCGAAACGATCCCTTTTCTCTAAATTTCCGGACACGCTAGAGCTCATAAGCTTATTTCACGTTTGTCGTGTTTGAAGAGCATAATTCTACACAGAGTCAATTAAATTAGTAATGGGCACCTTTTGTAATAGCCAGAGCGACTCCGGTCACGTGACCTGCGGTTGCGCTTGTCGTCCTCGTCCGCGGGGAGCGTTCACACTCCCAAAGTTGACTGGAACCGTCGCTGGAATAACAACAAACATTAACAATTAGCATTTATAATCACGCATGGAATGTATACACCTAACGAGGTTATATTTTTGTCTCAATTCTAGAGTTGTATGCATCTGGTAATGTAACGAATACTAAAAGTGAGAATCTTTCGTCGCGCTTCCCCTAGTCTCTCTCGATGCCGAATGCTCAACGTAGTGTAAAATTCTTACTGGAAGTGTGAGAGCCTGAGGCTCGAACTTGGTACCGCTACATTCGATACACAGTCGCTGTCACTGAGCCACCGAGAGGTTGGAACACCACAACGTTATTAATGTACAGTTAGCTCAATAAATTATAATCTAACGAACCTTATTACGTGGGCTCTCCATTTTAGTTTCACACACTTCATGTGTTTTTCCTTTTTTGTCCTTATATAGCTATAAGGCAAAGAAGAGTTGCTTTCTTGCAACCAACCGCAAGTGCAAAAAGAAACAAATAAGCTAAACCAATGCATTTTTCTTATCTGGATGTAGTGCCCAACATATTAGGGGCGCAAGCATTCTGAGGAACTTATTTTTAAAGGCAAAGCTAAAATAGGGAGAAGATTTACAGTTGGCCCCTAGATTTACACTAATGAATAGTGTTTGTTTACCAATTATTTAAAACATAATACCTAAAAGTGACATAATTTTGCACAGAACAAACGTAAGCCTGTAAATTTAGATTTGTTGCGGCGGTTTTCATTCTTGCAATTGGGCCGCAGGGCCGTACGTGCCCAGCTCGGGTCTAACAAATTTTAACTAAGCACAGACAAGAGGTATAAGAGGCAGCTCGCTGCAACGTTATACTGATCGTCTTATCTCATATTTTATTTTTCACAATCTGAAATTCAATGACTTGCCCGGCTGCACTATACCCCGCTACGAGAGATTATTCCTCCTGTTAGAATACAGTAGAACTAAGAATACTTGTAGAAAAATAACACAACCTGGGTAAGCCAGGGTCAATAGTTTTGTACGTTGAAATAAAAAATGCTAACAGAGAAGCTAAAAATATGGTATGTTCGATCTACCCCTTGGAGTAAGATAATCTAATCGGCATAGCTTTAGCTTCTCCAGAATTCTAGTCCAGATCGTTGGATTTGTCATATTGCGTCAAGTTTCAGGAGTTAATGTGGTTAATATTTAGGGATCTGCGATAACACTCTCTTGAAACCTGATCCAAATTAAGTGAAAAATTTAACGCTCTTGATTGATGGACTGAGTAGCTTAAAGTTAATCGGCTTAGACAATCTCAATCGCAGGAAGCAAATCGAACACGTCCATGCTACCTGACGACGTACCTGTAGACCAAGCTGATGCTGATCTCCACAACACCTGCTAATTCCGCTAGAGGATCAGTGGTTCCATCGACAACTTTGATCTGGAAAGTGAAGATTGTGACCCACACGCCTCTTAACCCAGTCTATGAAATCATCCACCAAAGTTCAACATAGAGTTATTGGCTTCTGAGTTAAAAAGAGTTAAATACTGCAATGTGAACATGAATTTAATTATAAAGATTTGCCGAAGACCTGTAGCATATAATCCTTCTAGACAAACATATGATAAGTCGAGCTGAAAAATTGTGACCGATTTAGAATTTTCACTGAAATGCAATACAGCTGAAGGTACAGTCTCCTTAACTATACTCTGAACTAGGAAATCTGAATATAATTGTTCGTACTGTAGACAAATGCCTGTTACACCCAAAGGAGTTCACGGCTGCAGTCGACCCAAGATTATCAGAGATGCACAGGGTGTTGTGTAATTCGATGCACATATTTTAACCATATATAGAAAAACGCAAAATAAAAAGACTTTCATGAGTGACAAAAACCTCAAAACTCCTTCGTTTTCGAGAAATGAAGACCTGAAATACTTAAGGGAAGGGTTCAGGCGAAAATGAAAAGTTTTTTTTATTTGTGGACCGTTTTGAATGAAACTTGGTAGAGAGATACACCGCACCCTATCAAAGATTTTCGGTGGAACAAGGGTGACATATGGTAGTCTCGCACACAGTCGAGAAAAGAAGAGGCGCATTCAAGAGGCTACCGCGCTGCTCGGGCGCCAATTGGCGTATTTAGGATGGCAACATCGACCTCGTTCCGAAAAAGATTCACCCGAGCAGTGAGCGCTTCGCCGCGCTTGCCTGACCGTGTTCCCCAGTTATTCCGGGCTTCCGCGAAAGTAGCAGAATATTGCTGTTTTGGGCAAGCGCGGCGAAGCGCTCACGGTTCGGGTGAATTTTTTCCGGAACGAGGTCGATGTTGCTAGCCTAAAAGCGCCCTTGGAGACAGAGCAGCGAGGTAGCCTCTTGAATGGGCCTCTTCTTTTCAGGACTGTGTGGGGCTACCAAATGCCACCCGTGTTCCACCGAAAATTTTTAATAGGGTAAAATCGAAGAAGAAATTGTTTTTCATTTTTTCATTTCCCCCATAGAAAACGAGTAGTTGTTGAAAGAAAACTGCAAAAGGGGGCTGGGGAAAACCACTATCCTACAGTTTTTGAGCTACAGAGATGATCTTTGTTATCAAAAGAAGTAGAATTTTATTTTCCCTAAAATAAATTTTTCGGTTTGATTTTCGAATCAGGAGACGAGTGACAGCGGTGATTTTGGAAAAGAATTACAATTTATTTTAGCTTTTTGAAAACAAATAAACCGAAAATTTTTACCCTGATAGAGGATGCAATTCTGCTTCTTTTGATACCAGAATCACCTCTATTAGCTCAAAAAATGTAGGAGCACCAAGGGTTTTCTCCAGCACCCCTTTTGCAGTTTTCTTTGAATAACTCGTTTTCTATTGGTATAATGGAAAAAAGTAAAGGTGTAAAAACACTTCCTTTTCCGATTTTATATATCTATACCAAGTTTCATGCGAACCGTTCCACAAATAAAAAACTTAATTTTCGCCCTAACCCTCCCTTTAAGTATTTACAGTACATATATAGGTTGTCATTTCTCGATAACGAAGGAGTTTTGAGGTTTGTCATTCTTGAAAATCGGTTTATTTAGCGTTTTTCAAAATATGGTTAAAATATGTGCATCGAATTACACAACAGCCTCTATGACGTCAGAAACAGTTGGCTGATGTGACAGCTGCGTCTCGTCTGTCGTGCCAATATGTACATGGTAAGGTCAGTGTCATCGCAGAGAACTATAAATATAAGAAATGCTGACATTGCAGTCCGAGTAATGGTTACCTTGTCTAAAATGAATTACTTTCTTTCCGATAAAAAAAGTCTCAAATCGCCACCACGATCCATCAACTGGTTCAGGAGCACCGGGCTGCTCTCAGTCTGAATTGTTTTACAATGAGCAGGGAGGATATTCCGGCACTCTCCAAAGAAAGACTTCATCACAAGGTACTCGTACTAACATACAGTCTTCTGAATAGTCATTCTACAATCTGGGAGGACTTATCAAGCTAATGGATTGACCTTCATAGGTCTGTCACAGTTGTCGTTTCAATCCTGCCTGCCACCAATAAAAGTAATGCTTACGACCACTTCGGGGTTTGAGATGCTCACTGGACATCTATTATGTCTCACAACTTAAAGCCAAGGTAATATAAACAGTAGATTTTGTATACCGAGCAGTCCTAACAATTTCAGTGGTATTGCATCCAGCACGTTCTGACTTAGCTACTGATCTTGTGGCATCCCTTCGTTTGGATACCATATTATAGTGAACTAGAAAGCAATCTCAGAGCGCATAACTCCGCCAAGCAAGGCAACGGTCAGGAAAAATTAAAATTGGTTCTGAAACCATTATTTTCTTCGTATCAACACCAAAATTCAATCATTTGTGCCTTTTCATGGTATTAACAATTTCTGTAATTTTCTTGAAGATCCGTTCATACCTTTTTTAGTGATGCTGCTAACAAACATTTTGACAAACATAAGTCAAGCACACAAACGAAACAACCAATCACCACCAATATTGAATCATTTATGTGTTTTAACATTTGTGATAACTCCTGTAAATTTCATAAAAAAAAATTCATTCATAACTTTTTGTGTTATTGTGCTAACAAGCCTAAAATCAAACACAGTGAAAAACTGACAACGAACGAACATATCATCACAAAAATTTTGTTATTTACTCTTCGTATTTTACCTAACAACTCATATAAATTTCATGAAAGCCCGTCCATAACTTTTTCAGATATGGCATCAAGAAAAAATGGGCAGACAAACGAACAAACAAACAGACGAACGGATTTTTACCAAATGTTAATCATCTGTTACTGTTAACATACCTAGCAATCCCTGTAAATTTCGTAAAGATCTGTTCGTAATTTATTTTTTACAATCTTGGTGACAGACAAAGAAACGGACAAATAGCCACACAAACGCGACAAAAACATAACCTCCTTGGTGGAGGTAATTATTCATACAGGCTGTAACTGAAAATTTAAATCATATTATAATTTGTGTAAATGCAGAGTTATATTCTTGAAAATGAATTCATAGGTACGTCATTGATATTTGCAATTAGCGCCAATTTATAAATTCGACCCTGTACGCATTATACCAGCATATATTTACAGTATATGGGGAAGGATTTATTCATTTATTTGTTTCCCCACCGTAGCCGCTACTAGACGATTGAGCAGGTATAGGAAAGGAAAGGGTATATGAACATGACTTACATTTTCCTCATCCAGATATGCGGAGCCAAGATTTTTCTGAGACGTTCTCGAGTTGAGATCTTTTTCTGCTCGCTGATCAAAGCGAGGAGCCTCTGCCTTCGTTTTCGGTACTGCCGATGTTCCCTCCACTTTCTGGTGACTTGGGGCCCGTTTGCGCTTCGACAACAGTAAGCAGGGCTTCTTAAATGCATCTGGAATAGTTTGCTGCACTGTTGCTGTTTTCACTCCATTATCTGAAAGTTTTCCCCTCTGTGGTACAGGGATTTTCTGGTGAACAGAGGTTGCTGTAGAAGTCATTGGACGGTCCAGTTTCGTTAAATCGGCAACACTTAACCCTGAGATTCTCTTCTCTATTACCGATTCTGATGAAGTAGGGAAATGTTCTTTCGTGCAACCCTGTGGTACGGCAACATCGGTTCTTATTTTCTTCTTTGTTTGTAAGGAACAAGGATCTTCATCCTCACTAGCGCTACATTCTATGTCGGAGAAAGTAAACGAATTTTCCTTTACAATTTTGGAACTACCTTGTTGCTCCTTAGCATTGTTATGTATCGTCGGCGCCTTCTTGTAAGTAAAGGCCTTCAACTTAGTCCGGAAACAAGGTTTCGATAGTGCGTTGCTTCTCTGGACGGTAGCGAGTGTACCGAAAGGAGGCCGGTGACTAACGACTGGAGCTGCTCTCGGCGATTGTGAGAGGCCAAAGGACTCGGAATCTTTTGGCATCACTGGGGCCATCAGATTGGCAAAGGTATTGCGTGGAGTAGAGGCAGCCAAAGGAGCTGCAATTCTTAAATTGGGCGTTGATGGCTGCTTGCTCACCCATGATAATTTTTGATTACGTTCTGGTTGGTTAAGGGCATTCGTAGTTACTTCCAATTGTCCACCTTGGAGAGTTTTGAAGGGAGTTCTAAAACCTTGCTTAAATGTCTTTGGCATTAGAACAGACGAAGCAACTGGTGGTACCGTACCTTCGGCGCTTTTGTTTACAATTCTTGTTAGTTTTGCACTGACAATATTCTTATCTCTACCAGTAGGATGCTGTTGGTTGGTGAGCGTAGACCCCTCCTTCGAAATCTCTATTGTGCTCTCAACTTCTCGCCGTCCATGATTGACGTCAGGTACTCCGTTGTTGCCCTCATTAGTACGTCCTATGTATTTTTTTGTTTGATGTATCTCATGCATTGCTATGCTATCCTTGGCCTGCAAGTCTTCAGACATATTGTTGGACAAGTTCACCGGCATTTGTGTTTCGCAGAAATTGATATCGCCTTCACGAAGATGGCTTACTTTAGCATAGTTCACTTCCGAAACTACAGCTCCCTGCCTTGTAACTGATGGATCTTTTCCACTAATATCATTGTTAGCATGAACAGTTACATCGTTTTCTTTTATTTTGAGAGTCGGCCCTCGAGTAACTGCCCCAACAGCATCTGAAAACCACTCATCAGTATCTTCCTCGTCATCTGACAGAAATGAGAACTGCAAGTCAAAACTCACTTTGTTATTAACATACGATGGCGCATGAATTACGGAAGTATTTCTGTCCGTGACGCTATTAACTTCACATATCTCTGTTCCTTTATGAACGCGTTCATGAAGTCCATCTCTGGCTTTAGCTTTGCTGTTTTCTAACGGTGGAGATAAGTCGTCGGAAAGATGACATTTAGAAACTATGGCTGAATCTTTTGGAGATTTAATATATCTTGTAGCAACCAGGCAAGGTTGGATTCCCACTGTAGAGGGCATTAGAGTACAAGTGTCAGTTGATTGTTCCTTATTTGCAGACGAAGGCTGGACATCATTCATAACCTGCCCAACTTTTGTATTCCTTAACTGAGAACTAACTTTAGCCGGTTGTTCGAAGGCGTTTTTTGGCGCAGTATTAACTTCAACAGCTACATTGGGCGGGTCTACTGATGTCTTCTTATTAATAGAGGAAACTTGCTCAAAGCTACCCTGGTTCCTCTTTAGTGGCAGTGAATATTTACTAGCCAAGTCTACTGTAAGAGAGTCAGGGGCTTCATCAGTTTTGGACGAATGTGTACCAGGCATAGCGCCGTGATTAACTAATGCTTCGGTGGTCCTAGCGTATTGCAGTTCATAGTTGTCCTGCCTTGATATCCCGGGTGACGAGCCATGGTAGTCTGTGCTGTTTTGTGGCAGAGAGCGGTTTCCTACTTCCTCTTCAGGCACGATGTCACTTAGCTTTTTGCTGATCCCTTCTGTGTGAGCGGACATCCCTCGTTCCAGTGCCGTTATGTCAGTGGATTTTGAATCTAATTTTTGCGATGTTAATACAATTGCGGTAGCTACAACCGGAAGACAGCTGTCATCCTCAGGACAGTTGATTGTAACTTCAGAATCCAGAGTGACGCCCAGTAGTCCATAGGCATGCTGGGAAATAAGTTCATCACTAGTGTCTGGTACGCATACTGCGCTAATATCAAGAGCACTTGAGTCGAGGAGATTGTGAGGCTGGTCGACCAGATCCTTCTTGCTGCTCGGGGAATATTACAGTGAAAAGTAAGCGAGAATGCAGGGTGCAAAACAATGCAGTTTTAATAGCGAGTAAAGTAAGTCAACATTGTTTTTCGAACTTGTAGCTATCAAATCTCGCTACACAGTTGGTTTAGAATAAAAAAAAACATTATTTTTTAATTAATTGATTCCATTCAGTTTTCTTGTATGTATATAATTTTACGAAAAATGTATCTACTTGAAGGTAGTCAAAGTCAGTAATTTTTATTATTATTATTATTATTAAATCACACCAGACTGGCGACGCAGGAACGGAGAAACTCCATGAGGTTAACAAACCCCCACGCAACCAGCCCAGCGGGTGGAGAAAACAAAAGAAT
>LQNS02278183.1:1216841-1235299 GCA_001587735.2 Parhyale hawaiensis
AACTACACACTGACGTCTGTCAGATAAAAATTGACTAATTACTGCGAGAACTGAACCACCAATACCCATTAATCTCAGCTTATGGAGCAGCCCAAGGTGATTCACGCGATCAAAAGCAGCGATCAAACTTCCAGCCTGATAATTTTAAATATCCAATCCCCTCCATGAGCAAAAATACTACCCAAGTGAGGATAATGGTAGTGCAACATTTCAAAATGTGAATGCCCTGAAAATATAATAGGAGATAATTGAAGTCAGAGTAAATATCAGCATGTCAATCACAGAAGCGCTCTTAATTTGATATTCATAAGTGAAATATATATATATGCATAGCTACATGAATTTCTTTTTTTTTTCTCCCAAAAATCTACTCTTAATTTAGTTCTCTCATTTCTCATAGTACAATTTACAATCGTAATATAGGCGATGATTGAATGCAAGAATCACCTCATATAGCCCAAAAGTCTTTAGCATTTTGTATGGGATGTTTACCTCGGCTTCGTGTTGCTCACGACACTCATCTGACTCAGCATCTGGAAGGAATATATAATGAGTGTTACAGTTGTGCATAAAATGCTGGCTTGCGTCAACTCGTTTACTGCATCCCCCCTTTCATGTATGACAACCACAGCTCAGAAATATATTCAAAAAGACAATATCTTTTACCTACGTAAACACAGATAAAATACAAAAAAAAAAGGTTTTCATTTGATTCAATTTAGATGTAAAATAAAAAAACAAAGTTTCCTTCATACATCCATTTGATACTCTTTTCTCCCATTTGAAGAGCTGAGGCCATGATATCTTCCTGTCTGCATGCCATGGATGAACAGTTTTCTATTCCGTTCAATTTCTGGTTTTTAATATGCGAGTACATTGAATTGTACAAAAATACATCTCCATTAATGAAGTTGCAGCGGATATGTCGGAAGCTGTAATCCGTGTCCCTTGTTTCCTCTTAAGGATTACAGTGTACGCTGTGGTTAGGAAGGCTTAAATAGGAATATGGAAATAATGATAACTATAGAAAAATACTCGCATACCTCTGGCCTCTGCCAAGCAAGGCATTGTTAACGAAATGTTTAAATTTATCCTCAATCAAGTTATATCACCAAAATTAGGACACTTTTGTCTCTTGATATTAATAACAGCACCAGCATTTTTCTTGATTATCCGTCCCTAAGTTTTTGAACTATATCCTGACAAACGGACGAATCGATCATCCCCACAAATTGGTCAGTTAATTGTGTCTCTTAACATTTATAACAATTATTGTTAATTTTATAAAACTCTGATCATTACTTTTTTGAGTTATTGTACAGACAAACATAAAATCAACCACAGAATAAACTAGAGAGTACTCTGAGAGCGCATACCTCCACCAAGCAAGCCAACGGTAACGAAAAATTCAAATTGGTTCTGCAACCATGATTTTATTCGTATCAGCCCCAAAATCGAATCATAAACACAATTCTTGATAGCATCAGCACTTTCTGAAATTTTCTTGAAGATCCGTTCATAACTTTTTGAATTATGCTGCTAACAAACATTATGACAAACATACGTCAAACATACAAACGGACCAAACAATTATCACCAAAATGAGATGATTTATGTCAGTTAACGGTAATTTTCTACTAAAGGTCACAACTCGATATTGGAAAAAATTTTATACATTCAGGTAGTTCGACTCATTCTAAAGCATTTTTCATGACTGACGTTTTCATCGCAAATGCTTAGTTTTCGAGATACCTATTTAACTTAGAAGTTCCCATTGTTTTCCTATGGGAAAAAATAACCAACGACCCCATAGGAACGTAAACTACCCTTACCTAACCTAACCTCACCTATTCTTACCTAACCTTACCTTACCTAACCTTACCTAGCCTAACCTGACCTTACCTAACCCAACCTAACCTTAGCTAACCTAATTTTGCTTACCTCAGCCATTAGCTAGGTCTTCGGGACGTCTCTCTTTCGTGCCCACTTTGCTTCCTTCCCGATTTCATACTCCTACTTGCTCATGTTTTATTCTGTTCTTCCTCTTCTTTCCCGACTTGCTGTTCCCATGCGCGTTGATCCTGGGTGAGAACGCCTTCGTGCATGGGTTCCCCGTTTCTCTTGGAATACTACCTATATAGAGATTCTATACTATATTAGGTTAGTATATTGGTTGACACCAACGCGTCTCACTTAAGCTTCTTATTGGTCAACCAACGCGTCACGCAAGCGTATTATTGGTTGGAAAGTGTGCTGGTCGCCGCTTGCGTCAAGCAGACTTGTTATTGGTAAAAATGAAGAAAGTTTAGTATCAACATTACTTTAAAATTATAGCTAAAATCGAAGAATTTGCATGAATAAAATGTTCTTAAAATTAAATTCTACGTATACTGTGCAAGTTTCAAAACAATCTGACCATGAATAAAGAAAATAGACTGGCTCGTCTGAAGTAAAGAATTGCCCAGACAGACAAACACGATAAAACATAACCTCCTTGGTGGAGGTAATAAACGGACAAACATATAATCAGAAAGGTTCAGTCATTTGCTCTTCGTCACATTCCTAACAATTTGTGCAAATTTCATGAAAACCTGTTCATAGCTTTTTCGGTTATGTTAAAAAGAGGCAGGAAAACAAGCAAACGGTTGAACGGATTTTCATCAAAAGTTAATGATCTGTACCTCCTAACCTGCATAACAATCCTGCTAAATTTACAAAGGCTTGTCCATAACTTTTCGAATTATTTTGACGACAGACAAAAACGTAACCTAATTCGCGGAGGTATAAGGTAATAACGGAGTGTGCCTACTGTACAGTGAATCCTTAAAAGCAGCAAAGTTAGGTAGGTACCTGTTGAGTTGATCCAGGTTCGGCCTGCGGTTCTCTGTGGAAAGTCTCTAAGTAGAGAGCTCGGTAGTAGTCCTCTGCACCGGGGACAGCAGGATCACAGTTACGATGGGGAACGTTTGCATCTTTTTGAGTAGCTGTTGAAACGGATGAAAAGAAATGTCAGTGTCACTTTGACCACACACTCCAATTAGGAAACCTATATACACTAGTTCGTGCTGCAGATAATTCCTCTCCTGGGACAAGAGCGGTGTTCGGCTGCAGTCTATCACAGATTCCGTCACAGACGGAATTCTTTGATCATTGTTATTACTAAAACTTCACGATCGAGCTCCCACCGACAGGAAATACATACAACCCAAATGAAGCACTTAGCAACATCGGGAAGCCCGAAACGCTACTAAAGGGAATCCAGCAAAAAGTCGTTAACAGCTTACTTAAACGCCTGCAGGCCAATACGAGCGAAAGCCGATGCCGGCAATAATTCCAAACCTTAACCGACCAGGGCACTAAGAACCGACCGAATTGATTAGTTCGACATCCAATATTCTCCAACGAGAAGGAGTGCGCGCCGACCGCAGCACGTGTTTCTCTCCTAAAGACCTTGAGGGCAGGGACAGAAGAATATAATCAATGCCTCTCATTGTTGTACACCTTATAAAACACACAGAGTTCGGCCACCCTTCTACTGTGGGACAGGTTCACCAGATCATTATCAGCGTACTGAACAGTCTGAACTAACAAGTCGGTCCAACAGACGCAAGTAAGTGTCAGCAACTGAAGCCCAGACCCGTGAGCAATACTCCAACACAGGCAGCAAAAAAAGTATGAAAACATTTGCGAACAACCTCACAGTCACCAAATACAGAATTCACCTTACGCAGGAGCCCAATCTCAGTGGAAACACGTCACATTAGTCGCCTAAAATGCAGCTCAAAAGTTAGCTTCCCATCAAAGACAACACCAAGAATCTCCAAGGAGCTAGACCCCTGATGCAAAGTGTCATCTATCTCCAGATGGGGATGCTGCGGTACAAGTGTCCGAGACCGACTGACAATCATCGACTAGGTCTTACAGGCATTCAGCTTTACATTCCAGGAGGAGCACAATGCACTAATGCGTGACAAACCAGAGAATGTGATGAGCGTCACAATAACACCAATTGTAAGTAAAAACAAAGTAAAATGTGTGACCGACAAGGCAACATCACCCTATCGCAGTGGCAACATCTCTCTCGAAAGTGGTAGAACTGGTGCTTGAGAGACGAATGTCACCGTGCACGATGACTTCAGAGAATCAATTTGGCTTTAAAGCCAAACATGGGGCAGAAATGGCTATAATCACACTCAAACAGGTCATAAATCATTTCATTTACAGTGGGTCTCCAATGTACTCGTGCTTTCTCGATGCTAAGGCTGCGTTTGACCGAGTTCACCATTATTCTCTATTTAAGTGTATGCTTGAGAGACAAATACCTCCTTATATTGTTAAGACGCTAAAATACTGGTTTCACACTCAGAAATGATATGTGAAATGGGGAGCGGCAACGTCATCAGCGTTCGGCACGACTAATGGCAAACAAGGGGGCTTACTCTCTCCAATTCTCTTTAACATCTTCATTGACAGCATCCACACCCATCTGAACGCAGCTGGAGTGAGGTGTCACATTAATGGTCACGCAGTAAATGCACTCAGTTATGCTGATGATATGGTCCTTGCTTCTCCCCATTCTAGTGGGCTGCAAAAATTGGGCTCTATTTGCGAGAGCGAAGCCAGCAAACTGTGTATTGAATATAATACTGTTAAAGCTGTTTGTATGTACATTAAACCTAGGAGAAGTAACCTGCCCTCCGATAAAGTCACTCAACGTAATGGTGTCGATCTCACTTATGTAGACAGCTTCTCTTCCGTGGGTCATAAAATCACCAATGATTTTCGTGATAACCAGAATATAGAGAAAGAAACGCGAAAACTCCACGCAGTGGGCAACATGCTAATCAGAAAGTTTGATCAGTGCTCGGATGAGGTTAAATGCCAGCTCTTTCGAAACTACTGCTATTCCTTGTATTGTAACTCGCTTTGGTCTAACTTTAAGCAGAAATCGATTGGACGCCTACGTGTTGCCTATAATGACATATTTCGGCGCCTGATGAATGTGCCGAGGTCTACTAGTGCAAGTGTGATATTTTCTCAAACGTATACAGATTGTCTCAAAGTCAGGGCGAGAAAATGCGCGCTGAGTCTCCAGCTCAGGATAGAAAATCTGATAACGCCTTACTCAAGGTGTTCCGGAAGAGCAGGTATCACTGCTATCAAAGTGGGATCATCGGTATAGTCAATCATCGTGTTTTCCACCATCTCCGACCGTCCCCATCTTCTATAGGTCAGTACCCTCCTCCCTAGTGGTCAAGGAAGAACCGCTGACGCTGCATCGCCGCACAGTGAGACTTTCTCTCTGGCTTGGGATTGGGGACAGAAAGTTGAACCTTGCAGCAACGAGCAAGACAGCATTCTTAATCACTCAGCCTCGACGAGTACCATCAAAAGACAGCTCATCTCAGAAACATCTAAAGTAAACCTGTATTTTTTGAAAGCATAGCAGTATTAACAGCGTCCAGTAGTATGCTTTAAGCAGCTTCGGTATTTCTTAATCGTGCACCGCATCGAAATAACAACATTTAATTAACTTTGATTCGTGAATTCGATGTTATTGAAGTTTCAGATAAGGTAAGCTGCGTTAGTTACATTAGCCTTAGTTAAGCTCGCCCTTCGGGTTGTCATACTTTCGTGCCAACTTTGCGTCCTTCCGCTTCCATAGTGAGTTCTCCTACTAATGTAATTTTCCTCTGTTCTTTCTTTTCATTATCAAATTGCTGTTCCCATGTGCGTTGATCCTAAGTGGAAACACCCTCTTACATGGGTTCCACGTTTCTATTGACACACTGTACGCCTCTTCATTCTCCCTCTGTGAGATCGCCTTTGTTGTGGAAACGAATGGTTAATTTACTCACCACAATAATAAGAAGGTAAAGCTAAGTAGATTAGGTAGATTATTAGATTAGATTAGATAGGCGGCAGTAGACGAACCAATAGGCCCATTCCCAAAGAGACACCGGAACTTACGCCCCGGCCCACTATGAGCTATTGCCATTATGTTAGTAACATATAGAGGACTGGAGAAAAGAGAAAAAAGTGGAAGAATCCCTGCCAAAGAGACGATCATGAATGCACGCAAGCACGATCAAAAGCAGCTGATATGCGGAGCTTGGAGATGTCAAACTGTGTAGTTGGGAGCGGGAGAGAGAAGAAGACGGATTAAGGTGGCCTCGGAAGCTTTGGCCGTTAAGAGTTTGCGACTCCTGGAGGAACAGTTCTTAGCTGTGGAGGATGTCTCTCCCAATGTATGTCAAGACGATTTTTAAACGCGTAGACTGACTCCGCACTAACAACATCGGTAGGGAGTCTATTATAGTAAATCATAGTATGTTGATCACAGTGTGAGTTTCAAAGACACTTGTATAATATACAGCCTAGTACAGGGGCGGCGGAACAGGGGGCCAATGGGCCCGGGCCCCTCCAATAATGTTATTGGGTGGGCCTGCCCCCCCCCCCCCAATAATCCGAGGTGACTTGAAATTTTTATTTTGTAATAGTGATATTTTCCTTGAAATTTCTTATACTAGCTTTACAAAGATATAAAAGAAAAATAAGAGTGTATGATTATCATATATTTTACGTTATTCCATACTATATTGCAAGCGAACCATTTTAGACTTGGTCAGGCACTTGATATTTATGAGCACTGTTCGTTGTTCTACAATATGTTCAGGGCCGGATTTATACTAAGGGAGGCCTGCTGCAAGTTGAGATGGAGTTGTCTCTTAACAAACAGGGCCTTAGGGCAAGTTAAGATGATGCCCCTTTACCTAAAGAAACCCAGGGCAAGTAAAACATAAGCCCCTTAACCAAAAGAGGCTCAGGGTAATTAAGGTGGGCCCAGGGAAATTTGCGCTGGGGCCCCTTTACCAACGGAGGCTCGGGGCAAGTTCAGCTGGGTCCCTAGATCCATCAAGGCACACAGAGCTGTGGTTGAGTTATGAAATATAGACATACCACATTTTTATGTACCTTTTCTTCTAGATGGGCCCCTCCTCAACAAAGGCCCAGGGGCAACCACTCTCAATGCCCTCTCATAAATCCGGCCCTGCCCGCATATATTTGCGCCTAGCGAAGGATTTCTCGAACCTTATGCAAAACTGGCATGCAGCTGACCTTTACATCGTAGGAAACTTATTAGCATGTTATTTTTAATCTACATACTAGCTACTTTTAGCAACGCGAGAAACTAAAGGCGGCAAAGTCTTAAGGCGATTTGGAACTGACAGTACAGTCACTTTGCCTCGCTAATTTGCTCAGTTTTTATTATTACATGTCCCGTTTTGGTGATTTATAAGCCAAAATGTCATTCATATTGTTTTCTTCTCCTCTATGTCACTTATCTTTAAAACGTGTTAAAACTCTGTCAGTGTTAACTGTATTTCAGATCTATCCTATGTACGGATTCGTTTCTAACTTATGATAAACAAGTTTTTGCTAGATAGCTGAGCCTTGCAAACTTCGGGATAATAGATAGTTATCAAAGACATCATGGGTTGATAGAATAAAAACTTACTAATCACTACGCCTTAAAACTTCAGAAGAGAGCATTGGTTTCGTCACTCTGAATAGGGTACCGGTACAATGTGTTTAACTCAAATCGATTAGTGCCTACCCTAGAAACGTCAGAAACTACAACTTGTACTGTACCTACTGTAGCTTAAAATGATATTTTATTCCTTCTCAGGCGCAATCAATTATCGAATAATTTGCAACACTTTGAACGGAGTTAAGGCAGCGCTTCAATACATATATATTATTTCTGACAATTTGAGCCAAATGAGCTTAGCTGATCGCTGTCACTCATTCTTCCGGAAAATCTTTCTCATGCTACTTGGAGGGAAAAATTTCCCTTGACATACGTTCAGTATATTTTTCCGTTTTTCTCAAAACCTACTGAACATTCGATTTTGTTGATTTTTTCGCCAGATAACCGGCCTCATTCATCTCACTATGCGTTCTCTATTCATTTAGCCATGAAATTAATAGTAACTCTCTCAAGGTAAAATACGGATTATGATGCTGCCCCACGATGTTCTTAAAACAAATTATAATATTTATAACTTCTTTCACTTGGCTATATCTGATTTGATTGTCAGCTATCTGTATATACCCAATCCTCTCAATACTTAACTAATTTCCCAGATGCAAGCACATTAAGTTAATAAATTTTTAGAGCAACGTTTTCCCTATCTTCTCTAGTTTTCAAAAAGAAGTCCCAGGGGCTGAGTAGTTAGAAAGATGTCTCGCTTATCGTCTCGAGGTGAAACGTTCGGATCCCGGCCTAGAAAGTGAAGTCGTGGTGCTTGGTACTGCAGCGTCAACGTTTGTAACTTTCATGATCAACTCCGAAAGCAACAACTTTCGGCATTGGGGCTATCGGCTAGTTGGTTGAAGTTGGCCAAATTTTTGGCGGTCACCATAATCCATCATCTTTCATATCTCAACTGACAGTGTCACCGTTGGTCTGCTTGAGCTAATTGTTTCTGCAGTGCCACCTCATCTTTAGTTGTCTTTCTTAATAATTCATGTCTTTGTCATAACGGCAATAGCTTATAGAAGACTGGAGCGTGAGGCCCGGCTGCTCTCTGAGCATGGAGCTGTTCAGGAAGCAAAGAGTGTAACGGGAGGACTCGCGAGAAGCTTGCATCAGAAAGTGACGTCATCAACGACGTCAACATCGACAAACATTACGGCTGAGCAGCCTACAAGTTCTCAAATAATTTCGCCAAAATCGTATTCAGTTGCTAATTTCACCCTCTAAGCACACAAATAAATGAAGGGAACATATACTAAGTAAACAATTACCGTATCAATTGAAAATTGCGGAGGAGGCTAGTGGAAACTTTCACAGCTCTAAAGCGGCGAAATTTGGGCCGGTATGGCGCACTGATTTAACTTCTTCGAACTGAAGCCTTATTTACACTTCATTTTCAGTTCACAATGCTCTTCACAGACCTCATTTCAACATATCACCGTATTTTTTCGACTTAATTCAAATTCTTGCTCTTGACTGGCGAGCTACTTGAATGCACACACACAAAACACTGTAAAATATTGTCGTCAAGTACAGAAAGTTCGAGCAATAACTGTTACTGTGGTTTCTCTCTCGTACAGAATAGAACTCTGCTTATGTTTGGTGGTGAGGATAAGGAACCCAACCTGTGAGAGCCAGATGTCTCACACTCAAATACTTCGACTCGTCGATGTGATGTAAATTGGCAGCACGCGGTCAGAGCTAAGTTTTATTATAGTCCCATAGAGTCCTCCCGTTACACTCATTGCTTCCTGGGCCTGTTGATCCGTCTGCAGGCAACTATCTAATCATATGAGTCTTTCATCTCTGAATTCATAGGCTGACTATCTGGGCTTCACTGCAGCTGAGCAAGCCTGTGGACCCAATATACCTAACGTGATTATTTGCAGCTTGATCCAGTAACTACAGACCATCAAGCAAAAATATTCAGTAAAGGAGACAAAAGGCACGTTCAAGTGGGCATAGAAATTAATCCTTTGAAGCTTAGCTTGTACAAAACTGGTCAGTTGTTTTGGCTTTAATACTTTAAAACATGTCGCACATATTAGTTAGAACATATGACCCTTGAGCCGGCTGAAAACTCTATTTTTCCCAGTCTCCCAGTAAAATTGACGTTTTGAGTTTCAAGACTAACCGATTAAAGGTCAATATTTAAAGCCCCAAATCTCGGATCAAATCTAGCGTACCTGTCTGCAATTTCAATAAAGTCAAGCTTCCAGTGCTTAATTTCGGTGCCCAATCGAACGTACCCTTAGACTAGGAGTAACGATTCTATTTAAAGTTAGTGATAAGTTAGACAAATAGGCTAGTGGGCGTTCAAATTCTCTTTGCCACTTATTAAGGACACTTTTTGGCCATGTACCATTGGGCCCCGCAAAAATCACTCGAGGCTTAGCTTGTCTGAAACCACAGACAGGTGCGGTAGCTTCGACCCAATGATCTAAGCTCCAAACTTCGATATTTTTTTCTGCAATCGGTTACCCTTTAGACTTATGAAAACTCATTCTTGCTCAATCTTCCAGCCGGCTCAAGAGAATCGCTCAACTGTTTCTAGCACTTGCAACACGATTCAAAATAATAAAGCCAAAGCTTCTGACTGGAGTTGCGGATAAGTTAGGCTAAGCCTCGTAGGTTTAATTAAGGGCCAAATCTAACATACCCTCAACATCGTTAAGCAGACACTTTCTTAGCTCTGACTGTGCAATGGTGGATTGTTTAGAAAAAAATCAATGTCGTTTCTTTCGCTGGGAGGAAGCGCGCCGTTGCATAGGGCTAAATTTAGAATTTTCCCAATTATTGAATCAAATGAAGAACAATAAATATAGAAGTGGCACGACGATTTTTTTCATATGATAAATCAAAACAAGTTTTTAATTTTTAAATATATAAAAATGAACGCTAGGAAAAGCATAGCTATGGATTGGACAGGCCTGGACACCTGGACAGGCATGAACACTTCGATTGTTTGATTGTAAACGCATGAGCAATGCAATTAGAAGCATGAGCAACGAATCACCTACCAAGGAATAATCAAATTCTATCTTAGATTTCTGAAAAGTTGGAAACGCGACAATTTGGAATGCAGAGCATATTGAAAGGCAAAAGTATGCCAGCCCTAGTTCGGTAATGCTTGACTCTTTCAGACGATATTAGTTTTCAGTCGTGAGCAATCAGGTTATATTGAAGAGTGAATTTTCACAGTTTATCTAATAGGAAAATGCAATAGCACGATTAGACTTTCACTCAGTGACAGAATCTTGCAATTTTTCGGGT
Organism: Parhyale hawaiensis; assembly: GCA_001587735.2. Classification (NCBI taxonomy): domain Eukaryota; kingdom Metazoa; phylum Arthropoda; class Malacostraca; order Amphipoda; family Hyalidae; genus Parhyale; species Parhyale hawaiensis. The sequence goes on from LQNS02278183.1 coordinate 1,227,655, forward strand.
TAACTATGATGCACTCGGGCAGAGAAGAAGACCAATGCCTTTGCATCTAAGCCATGGAGATTAGTCTTGTAGCCTGCAGTTTACCTTGGAGGCAGATAAAATTTAGGACATAAGCTGTCATGGGATTTTAAACTGCAGTATGGGAGGTTGTGGTGAAAATAGGTACTGATGCGAGGTGACACTTTTTATAAACGCACATCATGAGAAAGCGGTTTGGGGGGGGGGGGGGAAAAGNCCCCCCTTTCCCAATATTTTTGACGTTAACCGCCACTGTAGCAAAGCTTCAGTACAGACTTCTCAGTAAATATACGACGGGTCGTGTTTCACTTCATAAGCAACGTTCTCTGCTATGCAACGTACTGAGCATTTACTCTACACTATTATTTTTCAGTCCCTTCGATGGTGACGTACGTGCAGAATAAAAAATGTTGTATTGTACTTCATTCCCGCCGACTATAAATAATTATCCTTATTTATATGTTTCCATTACATATAGTGCGACAAGCGTTGATGCCCGCTCTTGCGACACGTCTCTCCGCTAGATTCCACCCATTTTTGCCTTGGCGGCTGCCTTATAACACTTGTCTTTTGCATTACGGGAAACTCCGTTCACATAGGCTACCTACTAAATGGAAAAGACAAGTGCCAGCCTATAGGGCCGCCGCCTACTACCTAAGTGGGTGGAATCTAGGAGAGAGACGCATCGCAATTAAGCACGGGCATCAACATCTATCGCGCTCTGTGCAATATGGGCTCTACTGTAAGTCTTTCTATTGTTTGAAAAAAGACATGAGGTGTAGTTTGTGATCATATTCACATGGTGAGAGTGACGTACCTGCCGTCACACAACTCGCCAGCAGCTCCTGTTCGTCCACGAAGAAACTCTCAGAAAGTTGAAACGGGAAGGTTGTGTCTTGCTGCAGGCGTTCCGCAGTTTCCTCCTGACAATCCTCAGCAGCTATACTATGAGCTTTTCTTTTGGGTACAACAAACTCGCCTCGCAAGCCAGAAGTTGTGCTTGGAACACGGGCCACTGAATCTTTTAAACATTTATGGTTAGCTTTGATATCCGTGCTTTCGTTGACCCCCTGAGGACAATTACCAGAGGTAAGGTCCAACAGGTCAGAGCTTGCGGTCGCGGAACTTCCATCTGTATTTGAAATATTATTAGAACCATCTTGGCGTTCACGCTGCAATCGGCCAGATTTTTTAAAGAGATGGGTAGAGACGTCGTAGTTGCGTGCAGAACTTTTGTTATTATCTTCATCAGATGAGGCAATAAGCTCAGATGGCTTGCGCAGGTTTAAATCAAGCACTTCTGCTACGACTTTCGCCAATGGTGAAGTCAGTTCAAATTGTTTCTTTTGAGCTTCCAAAGTTTTTCGCGTTGGAATGATGATCTTAAACATTTTGATGAAGATCATTAAATTGTTGAATTATCTTTGGCCTATTTGGTGTATTAATCTAGCAAATACCAGACTTCGTTAAAATGGACTGAATCATAAGCTATCAATTAAAGATGACGCCCGGTTGCAGCGCCACGGATTCCATGCTTGGGGTGCGGCACATGAAATCCACAATGTTTTTAGGCTCAACACTTTGCCAACGATTACTCACTGCAAATAAAATTTAGAAATTGACAATCTTCATTTAAAATATATCCACTTCCGATTTTAAGTGCACTCCAGTACCACAGATGTTAAGCAACTGAGTTGGAGGCTAACATTTTCACCAGATTGTTTGCACGTTTTCAGTTGACCGTCACACTTTAGCTCGAATCGAGGAAGTACCAGGGGCAACGGCTTGCTCGCTCGGAGTAAATATATTTACTCCGAGGCTCTGACAGTTAATCCTAGCTTAATGCTTCATGTTTATTCTATTATTATATACCTGTATGTCTAAGGGGAGGGTTCCTACGACAATACATATAAATTGTTGCTCGTACGCAGTGCCAAGTGTTAGAATAAGTTGTGATGCACGTGCAAGCACAACCGTTTGCAGTTTGTCTACCGGAAGATGCATGAAGTTCTTGTAAAGAAAGTTCTTACTATACTGTTTTGTTGCTTTTAGTGAAACTAAAGTATTCACATTCAAACGCTTTCTTCTGCGTCTAACAAACAAAACACTGTAGGCTTAGTGTGAAGCCGGCGTCATGCTAAGGTCATATATACTTCTTCATTATTTCGATGCTATTTTCTTCCTTAACGTATTCTTATTGTTCAGTACCGTAAGTGAACAGAGTGGGTACTCGTGATCGCTCCTGCGTCCGAGCTTGCCAAATGATTCCTCTCACTCACCTCTATAACTTACGAAAGATTCCATCATAGACCACACCATACTTTGACTAGACACTGAAATCGGGCCTCTCGCCATTAAGCCTGGAGGCCAATTTAGGCTTAGTGTTAATAAAATGTGTTCTAATAATCACAGAGACCTCAAATAAAGATTAATATCTTCGCTATACCATAAGGTAAAGGTAAAGTCAACTTAGACAACACCCTCACATGGGAAACCCACATGCACTGGTTTGTGCTGCGGATATAGGCCCACTGGCCCCAGATGAGTAAGTGTAGTTGCAGTCGACCTCGAGTCACCAAGAACTATGGCGCAAATTTGACGGAAGGAACAAATGACTCGAGACCACGTACCCACCCCCCTCAACTCTGAGAACGGCAGTTTCGCCGCATCGCTGTGCATGCACACACAACTGCCGAGTCAGCACACCAAGATCTGCAACGAGCTCGCTGCCTGGCTGAGTATCGAACCGGCGAGCGATACAAGGTGTTAGAGCTGAGAACGGAACCATGCTGTTACCGTGGCAGCGTTACAGTCTACAGAGCAGAGAATCTAAATTCACAATCATATATCTTCAGTAGCTGATATATATCATACATGCGGATACCAGGAATAATTGAAAATTCTTCATAATTTCTCGGAATAATAAAATTTTATAGAAAAAATTGGCAGATAGATACTACAAGTTAATGTATTCGAACATCACACACAATTGAGTTTTTTCAGCGACAGATTTGAAGTAATAACCTCAGAAATTGATGTTTGTAGAACTTTCAGTAGAGCTCATCTATATGACCGCAAGGAAAAAAGGTTAAGAAATCTCAGTTATACTGAAAAACCTGATTAAAACCACAGTAATACTACACGATAAAACCACATTGGTAGCTATGAACTAAAAATGCATTACTAACCATGAGATAATACCAGAACCGCCGCTAAAAGTCATTAAAATGACATTTTTTGGTGCTGATACAGCATCCATATGACTGAGAAGCGTTAGGCGAATTACGTTTAATTTCAAGAACTATTGCGGTTTTGGAAAGGGCGGAATAGGTTCTGTTAACAAGATAAGTATCTTAAAAACTACCGTGAAAAGTGTCTTTTCTGTTAATTGGGTCAATTGGCATAGCCATCACAGAAGTAAGAACCGTGTCTGACGGTGATTCGTTCGAAAGCGTAAAAAAAAACTTATTTCCGCGGCTTTTACGGCAGTGGTTTTGGCGGTTAACGTTGCAGTTAGCTCAAGATAACCTGACGTACTTAGAAGGGATCACACTGCGGAAAGGGCCGCCATTCTAAGAAGAAAAACATTTTTTTCTCATCTGGAGACTGTGTCCAACAAGGTTAGGACACAGTATCCTGAGGTTTTTATGCTTAGTACTAAGTTGCATAGCATAGAATAGGTTCTAAAATAATGATCACTAACATCTCCACCGTTTTGAAACGGGTCTTAATTAGCCTATTTTTAGATACTGCAGAACTAAACTCATAAAGCTGTTGACTGAAGAAAACATTTTGTTTTCTACTTGCAGAATAAAGCTTTCTAGGGTAATTTTGTTTCCTCAATGCAACTGCAGAGGCCTGTTATAACCAGATTGCCTCAGAGTTACTCGGTGTTACGCAAGGAGCTTCTAATGGGAGGAGCAAGCTCAAGCACTCTCTGGGCAAGTAAACACATGGCTTTAGGCGTCTTTTTGTGGCCACGCTCGTAATCAGAATCACCGTAATCATGATTATCGTGATCATTGAAAAGCACAAGAACGGTCAACGATTTTGTAAACAAACCAGAGCCGCCATGTCAATTTTTGTATAATATATTTATATCGTATTTTTATTTAATATGGTATGGAATAGATTTCTTATGAGTTTTTATTTATTTTGAAGTTAATGCATAACTGAACTAGCAGTATTTAAAGCATTTTGAACATACACAGGCATAAAGTAAGGAAACTATAATTCCTGAAATCAATATTACAAACAATCATCATAACATCATTCAATATATCCACAAATATAAGAAAACATCACGAATTTGCATTTCAAAATTTGAATTTTTTCTTGTCCAACGGCTGGAATCACTCTTTGATCACGCATGATTAGCCTGCGGAGGAAATCATGATGCGATCAATTCTCACCACTGATCACGGTTGTTTCCTATCAGAATCACGTCAAAATGCGGCCACAAAAACGCTCGAATCATGAGCGATCATCCTCGCGGTGGTCTCAAAAAGACGCCTTTTGTCGCGTGATCGAAGCTGGCGTTTGGAGTCCTTAACGTAACTGAAATCGCTGTGGTCAGCACATATAATTAAGGACGATACAGACAGGCAGTTCTTCAATATTTAGGCAAAGACAATCATTTCTGAAGATTTATATCCAAGTGCTCACCCTGTTCCTTTAATTATTAGATGGTACCATCCGCTAGGAATTTCGTCGATGGTTAATGGCTATAAAAATTTGAGCTCAAGACTGCTTCCTATATAGGCTGCGTGAGGCAATGCTGCTCTCTGATTGGATGAGCCACTCAGCCAGTTTAAGGGAAAAGTTTACTCGCAACGCTCCCGTAGGATAAATAGAGTGTGCGCTCCTCCATGTTAGAACCTCCTTGGGGTTACGCGGTGTTACTTTATTATAGAGGTGAATGAGACAGGATTTCTCAAAGAGTAACCCAGAAGCAACCAAAACAAACTCAATGTAAACCCAGACGTTTATTCGTAATTATAGCTAATATTAATGAAATAGCATCTAAAAATTTCGTGATAGGTCCCTGCAGATCTTTCTACCATAAGCAATTGATGAATTACACCAATTGAAGGCGTTTCTCCATAAACTCATTAGACCGATTTTGTAAGAGCTCAAAACGTAAACAAACCAACAAGCCCAATCGAGGTATTTAAACACTCAGCTATATGAACAAATATTTGGTTTTGAGACTTGGCATTAACACGGTGTTACTTCACTCACGACCCACCTATTTCACAGAGTAACGAGTTTGCGTAACACCGGGTAACCCTGGCGTGTGTCACTGACGGAAAATGGCTCAATGCGACACGGATTTTGGAGACGGAGTTACCTTCGAGATAACGCTAGGTAACCCGGGGTTATCCAGCACGCTGAATGCAACAGGCCTCAGGCTGCAGCATTTAACTGTGTATATGTTTCGTTCGTGCGTAAATGTCTACAGCACACTCGGCCTTCAGCTATGTATTGGAAGACTTGGTTGCGTGGTTATTGCAGTGCCTGTATGCGTTAAACTAAAATTTTATGTTAAATTTAATTTCAGTATACAGTTTACCGATAAGCGCATTTGCATGATTACAAAAACTGCTTCGCGCTTCCTTCTCGGGGAGTATATATCCCTTTTATCTTTGCAATATGAGACACTCGATTACAGTAAGTATTGTACGGTAGTATGTCTAGTAAGATATCATTACTTTCTTTGTTCTTGCGTCCAACACTGGCTCATACCTAGTGTTTTTTTTAGTGTTGTAAAGCCTACGTTTGTAGTATACCTATCCCTTTTATCTTTCCAATATGAGACACTCGATTACAGTAAGTATTGTGTGTATCTTAACTTTCTTTGTTCTTGCGTCCAGCATTGGCCCATAGGCTAAGGCTAGCATGCATTTCCGATGGTGGCAAACTACTCGCCAAGATCTTGGCGAGAAGTGCCACACTATGAAATAAGGTTCCGCAGGTTGCGGCGCTCATAGGCGCCCACCCGCTTTTCCGAGGGCGGCAAACCACTCGCCAAGATCTTGGCAAGAAGTGCCACACTATGAAATGAGGCTCCGCAGGTCGCGGCGCTCATAGGCGCCTACCTACATTTCCAAGGGCGGCTAACCACTCGCCAAGATCTTGGTGAGAAGTCTCTTCCAGGGTGTAATTTATGATTTGGGACCCAGGATTGACCGGCTGGAATCATCTAGACCGGCTTGAATCACCTTGACCGGCTTGATTTATATTCATTTATGCTATGCAGGCGCACAACATGCATGTCGTTAGTCTCCGATTTAAATTCAAAATTATTTTTATTGAACCACGATTATCTAAAGTTCATTGTAGTTAGTTGGCGCATCTTTTAGCTTTTTGTTTCATATTCTAACAATTGTACTTTTTTTGTTTCAGGATGGTGTTAGTCTCCAATCACCATAACGGCCACTGTGGTTGACCACCTAAACCGCAGTGATCGACCGATCGGACATTGCGGTATATTGATCGACCACAGTGGTTGACCACATAACCGCAATGATCGACTGGTTGGACATTGCGGTATATTGATCAACCACAGTGGTCAACCAGATAACCGCAATAATCAACTGGAAGGTGTATAAGATATCAGCTACCTGTGCGTGTTGTGTATCATATATTCCCACAGAAAAAAATATGCAAAATGTACGTCCCCATCGGGGGTGCTGCCCTAACTTATTGAGTCATGCAGTTAACAAACAATCAAACCCCGGCAAAAATGTAACATCCTAGGCCACGCTAATATGTTTTCATGCATGAACAAGTCACGGATATGACTTTCAAGTGCATGGTTTTTGCTTAAACATTTTTTTCATAAAATTTATGTGATCAGAGTTAAAAGGTGATCGGAAAAAACGGTCTTGTTAATATCTGAAAAAAGTTGAATTGGAGCTCGAAATATGTTTCTCAAATTTTTATTTTGTTGCCCAAAGAAGGTATAATATACAGAACTTCATTTTACAATCCAAAAATATGCTATTCGAAAAGTTGACTTTTGTACTATTTTCAGGGGTCTCGTTTGTCATAAGAGACAAGCCATTACTCCATTTATTGGAGTCAGATTCATATGAAAATCACTCAGATGTTAGAAAACAAGTTTATCTTGCAGCTCCTATAGCTTTGTTTAATAATCTCAATGTTTTTTATTTTTCCTTTCTACCAATCATTAGCAGTCAAAATTGATCGGAGTTACTGGGTCACACAAAGTGTCCGATCAGTCCACTATTACACTTATAACAAAAAAAAAATCACTTGTAGAATAATGTACTTGCTCTCAAATAAAAGTTCAACTTGTGCTCTTTCTCTTGATGTATAGCAACGCTGAGTTATCGTCATTTTTATGAGAACTATAGTCTATAAGGCACGGAAAGTTTTTTCTTGCAAAAATTGATCGGAGACTAACGCCTCTACCCTACCATACAGACCTTGGAAATGAGTGTTTATGGGATAGCTACTGATTTGTTTATTTTAGCATTTAGCCATTTTAAGCTGACTTCTTCTCACTTATGCTCCATCTCTATATTTAAGCTCCGCATATCAGCGGCCATCAATTATGCTTGCGGACATTAATGACCATCGCTTTGGCGTCGACTCTTCTCCC
>LQNS02278183.1:1235318-1261315 GCA_001587735.2 Parhyale hawaiensis
TTTTTCTCTTCTCGTTTCTCCATTCCTCTACATTCTACTAACATAATGGCAATAGCTCATAGAGGATCGGGGTGTAAATCCCGGTGTCTTTTTGGCAATGGGCCTTTTGGTTCGTCTACTGCCGCCTATCTAATCTAATCTATTCTAGCCTAATGGTTAAGAATTAATTAGGTTAGGTTAGATCAGATAAGGGTACACTAAGATTAGATTCTAGTAGGTTAGGTATTGGTAGCCGCTAAGCCTCAATAGGCTACCTATCTTAGGTTCTTGCAGGTTAGGATACCGTACGATGGGGGGTAACTCGGGACAGCTGTCCCACTTCACATATTAAGGACTTTAGAAACCAAACTATGCAGAGTTTTGCCAAGCTAAAAATAGGACAAAAGACTTCAACATTTTTCTATTGGTTAGCTTAGAAAGCATTCAATTCAGCTCATGCAAATACTAGAAATATATTCTAGAAAAAAACTGTATTTTCGTTTTTTCTCGAGTGCCCCTGCTAAGGTCTGGGGAGAAAAATCTGAAAGGTGGAGAGCAAAATGTTGCTGTGATGGAATGTAGCCTAGGGTGTTGGCTATAAGATCTTACAATCAGAATTTATCTACCGTACCTCTTCTCCAAACAAAATTGCGGCCATTCCCGCAACCCGGGGTAATTCGGGACACCTTGCCGGTTTATTCGAAACACCCAGTGAAACTTGTTTATCAATAATATTTTCCAGTAAAAAGGTCTGATTTAACTTGAAAGTGACTAAAACATTCATTACCTATTGTTCCCGGCAATAAGTATTTGTAGGTATTTACATGAAAAAAACGTACTAATAACGTCAAATGCCGCTCTGGATCCTGGCACTGGATATTACTTTGTACTAATTACGACGGTGCGGCATTATAAACTAGTTTTTAGTTACGTTTTATGGAGGAATTTTGTCAGGAAGGACATGTAACAAGCACTGAGAAGTGTAAACATTTTATACTTTAGGACAGTAGCTGGACTCTATATCATCGCAAGGAATTCTTTGTATTGTAATGTTTATCAGAACGTCATACAGAGGATTCAGCAGCGCGGCATATACTTTGTCAATGACAGAGTTTTTTTGGCAGTTTTTCACCATAGAGTGCCTGTCAATGACATCTGGCTGCAATTCAGGCATGTACTTGGGTAGAATAGAGTTAAGAAAAATTTAGAAATTTGTGATAGAATACGATAGTTGAAATATAATTGCATCTTACTCCACTGGTGTTTATGACTTCAAAAACTTCGTCCAACATATTAATATGGTGAAATAATACACGGTGAACATCGGTAATCATCTTTAAAGACATCTGAGCTTCTAAAAATAGTTTTAGAGCATGTTTCTAACACTTTTTACAGGTGTCCCAAGTAGCCCCGGATACCGGGTTAATTAGGGACGCTCGTTTTTCGTTCATTGCTAGTTATGGTTAAAAGCTAGAAATTTTTCTTTACACCATTCTGTAGACCTCATCTAGACCTACAAAATGACATCATTTGTAGCAGAAATCATCCACAGTAAGAAGTTATTAACAAAAAACTTCAAAAATCATCCCGAGTTACCCCATTGTACGGTAGGTAAAAACTGCTAATCTTTCTTAGTGATTTCAACTTTCAAGTAGCTATTTTGCTTGCAGTTCCATTAATAATGCAGGTTTTTAATTGAATTCCACAAAAGTTACTTTTTCTATAGCTACTAAATCTGTATAAAAATTTTTAAAAATGCTTCAGTCTCACACTGAATGTTTACAACTTGCAAAAATTTAGACTGAGTCATTGGAAACTTAAGATAGGCTTAATGATATTGCATGTTGGCTGACAGGAGCCTCAATTACAATAGAGGAAGCTAAAATAGTTGACGTGGCTGCTCAAGTATTCCAAAAGCTTGCATCTAATAGGAAGACCAATGTAATATTCAAAGATTAATATTCGAGTCAAATATAAAAATTGAATGCAAGTGCTATTTGAAACACACCTAATGAATGGCCTTTGTAAGCATTGATGGTTATTAAAGAGAGGAAAACTATATATTTCAGCAATATTGCATTCTTTTGTCTTTAGAACTTTGAATTATTGTCTTATGTTGTCTCTTTTACAGGAAATAATGAAAGGCATTTGTCTGGGCCTGTGGCACAGCATACGAGGATTTTATCGATGGTATGCTTATGACAAGCCTCCAGCCTCTGAAAACAGACGAGATGATAGTGAGGAAGATGTGGCTCGTCGAATGGTAAGATCCCCTATAGCTATGTCCTACCTATAGCTTCGTATTTGTTCTGGAGCAGGGGTTGGGGAGACGTGGCTGTTGTTGGGGGACCCTGATGCCTCTGTGTCTCTTCTGGGTTACTTGGTGTTTAGGGGGGATTCTGGATCTCTCACAAGGAAACATGGCATCCTAATTTATGTGAAGGACACTATTAATTGTTTTAATGGAGAATCTCCTGCCAAATGTGGTTAGTGTCCACCTTTCTTTGTTTGACATCCAAGTCCTGGGTGTGTTCAGACCCCCATCCTATACTGAGGCCCAGAACGTCGAGCTTGTGAATCTGTTGCGACTTGCGAGATTTCTGTGAGAGCATGGAGGTCATAGTCATGGGTGACTTTAATTTACCCTCACTCAAGTGGCATTGGGATTACCCTGACCTTCAGTACATTTTACCTACCGTACTGATATTGTCCCTTGATGCCATTACAGAGGTTGGTCTGATACAGTGGCTGGAGGAGCCAACATTTGTGTCATCTGGTAATGTGCTTGACCTCTTCCTGACTTCTGAGCAGGAAAGAGTTGGCTCTGTTTTGGTGTTAGTCCCTTTGCCCAGGTGTGCCCACTCACCTGTTATAACTGACTACCTACCTCATTCAGATTCCTGCAAGGGTGCAAGTGGCGTGTTTGAATCAACGTCCACTATGGTCTAGGGGGTTTATGATATGAATCACACTGTGCTTGTCGGCAGTGGACTGGGATGAGTTTGCCAATCTGTCAGAGGAGCAGTGTTACTGTCACTTGTTGGCCATTATTCATCCCTTGGTGGAGCTATAGGTTCCAATTGCTATGAGTGAAGCTTCCTCCTGCCCTTGGAGGATTCGGCCTCCTCGTCAGCTGAAGATCCACAGGAGTCAGTTTGGCAGCACTATAAACAGTTGAGGAATGAGCATGGTCGCTTAGATGCTCATACAACTGATGCCCTACTTCAGTTCAACTCTGTATATCTCGACTATCGCAACTATGTTCTTAGCACAAGGGCAGGATATGAGAGTAGGCTGGCTCAAAGGCTACGTGAGACTCCAAAACTGTTTCATTCTTACATAAGGAAATAGAAGGTGGGTGCTCTTTCTGTGGGCCCAGTCAGGCTAGAGTCGGGTGAGCTGGTTGATGATCCGGCATCCATGTGTGAATGTTTTGCCGATACCTTCTGCCGGGCTTTTGCTCCGTATGTTCATAGCTCTCCTATACTTGGAAGCAGTGCAGTGGGCTCAGTGGATGAGCTTGAATTTTCTGTTGATGATGTGCTTAACTTGCTGTGTTCTCTTCATGGTGTTTCAGCTGGGGGTTCAGATGAGATGCACCCAATGCTGTTGAAGTCTTGTGCTCCAGTACTGGCTTATCCTCTCCACTGCATATTTGAAAGGTCGTCTGCCGGAGTACTGCCCAGTGCATGGTTGCAGTCAATTGTGGTGCCTCTATTCAAGTCCAAGTCTCTATATGATTGCCACAATTATCGCCCTGTGAGTCTCACATCGGTCTGTTGTAAGACACTGGAACGTGTGATTGTGGCCAATTTGTTCAATTATGTAGAGTACAATAATCTGTTGTCAGCAAGTCAATTTGGATTTAAGCGTGGGAGGTCCACCGAGGGCCAGCTTCTGTTGGCATATGCAGACGTTTTGAGGGGCCTGGAGCAGTGGAACGTTGTTAATATATTTTTGGATTTTTCCAAGGCATTCGATAAGGTCAGTCATGTGGTTCCCATAAGAAAACTACAAGACGTGGTAGTTGATGGAGATATCTTGTCATGGATTAATGCCTTCCTATCTGGCCGCACCTTTCAAGTTAGTGTTGGAGGCTGTGTCAGTCGCAACAGACCTGTTACGAGTGGGGTCCCGCAGGGTTCCGCCCTGGGGCCTCTGCTATTTTTACTCTACGTGGACCCACTCATTTCCCGATTATCCTGTTCTGTAAAAGTTTTTGCAGATGACTCCAAGTTGTACGGTACTTGTCGTATTCTTGGTCGTCTTCCGTGGAAGGGCGGGCTTTGCTCCAGGCTGACCTTGATATTTTGGCTAATGTTGTGAAGTCTTGGAACTTTGTTTTGAATGGTAAGAAGAGTGTGGTTATGAGGTTTTGTCGTGCCCGCCACATAGAGGCTTATTAGTTTCACCCTTATACCGTGGGAGATACTGTGCTTAACCTTGTTGACTCTCATCGTGATTTGGGGTGTTGTTGGACTGTGAATTGAAGTTCCATGCTCATATAAGGCAATTGGTTGGTAAAGCAGCTGGACTTGCTGGAAGCCTCTTACACTCCACAGTGTGTAGGTCGCCAGAATTGATGGTGGCCCTTTTTATTTCCCACATCAAACCTCTCCTTGATTACTGATCAGTTGTGTGGAACACTGGCTATGTGGGTGACCTCCGGCTTATGGAGTCGGACCAGCGTAGGTGGACGAGGCATGTTGCGGGACTTGAGGAGCTGAAGTATGGTGAAAGGTTGAGGAAACTCAACCTGTTCTCAGTGAGAGGAAGGTTGGTACAGGCTGATTTGATTAAGTGCTGGTAGGTGCTTGTGCGGCAAGTGAGTTGTACTGAGATGCATAGCCTGATTTGTTTTCTCTGGCTAACTTTAGTGGAGCTCGGGGCCATCCATTGAAATTGATTCGCCCGTACTTTGGTACGGAGGCAGGTGGGAGGGCATTTTCATCCAGATGTGTTAGGCTTTGGAACTCATTTCGGGAGGAGGTTGTGTTGTCCCAGTCTTTAGATGTTTCAAGGGGCGTCTTGCTTGTCACTTGGGGGAGGTGTTGTTTGATTATGTGTGATGTCTGTATGTGTTGCCATGCCTACCTTGATGGTTGCATTGTGGGTTGTAGTGTGGTGGAGGTGGGGACTCCAGCTGCAGTTTGTTGGTTGATTGGCTGTATGGGTGTGGCGCCGCCTCTGGTGTTTGCTGTGTTTGTGTGTACCTTTTAAGGAGTTACCTAACTACTGGGGCTCCACTGTGGTTACTATCCCTCACCATCCTATGCTTACATTGCTGCTCTGCTTGGCTGTGGTGGTGCTTGCCTGGTGCCACTTGTGAGAGTGTGGATGGTCTTGCTCCTTGTGGTGGAGTTGCTACCTGGTGGTGCTTCATGTATGCGAGTACCGTATGTGTTGTTTGTTGGTGGATACCTGATGGCTAACTGCGCACCTCTCCGGCTCGTGTGTGCTTGTGCGTTCCCTTGCTGGTGCCGGCGCGCAGGGCCGTTCTTGCCTCCCTAGTCTGGCTATCCTGCTCCGGGCGGGCCTGGGCTTTGGGGGCTGCAGAGGTGAGTTTCGAAGTGACCACGGCATGGATTCTGTTAGGGTAACATGCCTAGTACCCATCCACTTTTTGCAAGTTATTTTTTTTTTTTCAAAGATAATTGTGACCAACCTATTTGATGGGAGTTGCGGCTAATGTCTATAATCGGTAGTTAAGTGTTGGAACGTCATTATACTATGCTCATTTTGAATATTTTCCCACAATTTTTCATCTGGAGTAATTTTAAATAGTGGACGGAATTAGCGCTGTCCGACGCGGTATCAGTCCAGTGCATGCTAGTATCTGTATACATCCTCCTATTTTGTACTTCGGCTATTTAAGGTCGCTGCCACACTGGAGAGACGAGTGGCGTGCACGGTGCAACACGACAAATTTATTGCATGACAAATTATAACGGAGGGCACGGCAGTCTGCTGCCCCCACCGCCGCAACTGCGATGCCTCGCGACACCCGTGCATTGCTGCAACAAGACTCCCATAAAATTCGCATAGCGTCCCTTATTGCGCCCTGTAAGGCCCCGGCCTTCATGTGGAAAGAAATTCAGGGGTCCAAGGTGGAGATGCTCTTAAAGGAAAGTTTGAGAATCCACCATACAATCTAGGACATTGTTCAGGTGTCAGATTGAGGCCGATATATCTGGAGCGCCGTAACCTTGATACAGACGTCGAGTGCACGAAAGAATTGAAATTTTATTCACCTGGCCAGTGTCTGTAGCTAAGACGATTGAAAAAAGCACATTTCTTCTTCACTTGAAGATAGGAAAAAAGTTTGAGCGAGCGCTGAAGCTTTAATTTGATTGTATTAATCAGTGATGTGGAAGATGAAGCTGAGTTCTGCTGCATGAACGTGCACATTAAATTCAAAATTTATATGGGAAATGCAAGTGGATTACGTAACTCATAGGTATATTTCCCCGTGCTTACATGCAGAGTGCCGAGTATTTCTTGAGAAGCAAAGAAGTTTTTGATGGTGACCACTTACGGGCATTTGCCACAGGAGTGGAGAGTCAAATAATGCGAGGTCTATGGCCAGCCTAATAACAGCTATTATGACTGCGAAGAACATAGTGATGTTGACCCAACGGGTCACGGGATTTTGGCCGTCTAGTAGGCTAAATACTACCACTTGACTTTATAAATCCCAGGAAGCAAAGAACGTAACATTGTTCTTTGCTTCTTGCTAAGCCCCATCCAAACGGGCAAACTTCTCAAGTTAAGTACAGGCTGCAACTGCATGATTTTTAATAATTGTATTAGCGGTAAATGTTTCCTACGTTTGACTTCAGAAGTGCTACACCACAGTCAACAGAACGAGTTTTGATTACCAAATGAGCGTTAGGAAACTGAAAACTCACGCAGTTGCAATAGAGCCGCCTAAACTTTCGAAACAAGCCGCCAGTAGCGCAGTCTTCTCGCCTTCAGGTGTATATTATTCTGGCGTGCACTATCCACGTCAGATTATCAATGGAGGTCACTCACCAAGAGCTGTCCTGAGTGCCTTTTCAAAAGGAGATGGTGCAGCTGGTTGACGGCAGTTCCTGCTGACTAGATTAGCTCTTAGGCTACCTACACACGGAGCGTTTTTTCCGGTGGGCGTCTTTTACGACGATCGTCGTAAAAAACGCCACTACCTACACACGGCGCGTCGTTTTCCGGTTCAGTTGGCAGTGACATTTGTTCTCCAATATCCGTCCCTGCTTTTGCCCTCTTTCGTTTGTCATTATAATCATCATTAAACACATCCCAAAGCTACGTCTCTGAAAAGAAAGTAGCATTAGTGAAACTGTCTGCCACAACATCCCCCATGTCTAGTGCCCGTCCCCAAATGTTTAGTATCCGTCCGGACGGCTACTAGACACGGTGAGAATCGTTTTCAAAACTACGTACATTACAAAATATGGGTTCTCTGACCAAAGCGAGCGGGGTTAACCATAGCTATTTGCTAACGGCCAGCGTTTAGACTTAATTTGACTGGATTCTGAGAGGTGGACGGATAGTAGTTATGGTCAATCTGTGATCCTGGTATCCGCCCACCGGAAGTCATGAGTAATGTAAGCAACAATAGATACTTGCAACCATTCTACATGAAAGCCTCATCATTGCCCTTCCACTTCACATACGAGAAATCAAAATACAACAATTAGATCTTACATAATACAAGTTTCAAAAAACTTTTCACACTGATGAAATCCTGCCTCGGGGCACGTGAAAAAAAAAATGGAAAAACATCACCTTTTTTTGGTTTGTTTAATTTTTTTGCCCGTCATTTTCAGGGATTGTGCGACACTAGGTACGTCTTAGCCTGCAGTTTATGCCTATGCCTGGCTTTCTAGCACTGCTAATTTTCACACAGGAATTTTTTTAGTGCCAAGTGGACGGCTACTAGCGTGCTGGACTGCTACTAAACATGTTACTCTAATGCTATGGACTATCATACTTTTTATGTTATTTACTTTTTCATGTCTTACTGATTGATTTTATGCATTGTAATCATTGTCAGCTTGCTGAATGCAAGGGTTTTTGGTTATTCCTTATTCATCCCTTGCCTCTGTTCTTTCTCTTCCTCTTGGATGCAGCTTGTAGTATAGCTAATCTCCATTGCTATTCTTCAGTTCTGATACAATAATTTGTCTTGTGAAAAAGTATGGTAGGTACTAGTGATAGGGCATATGTCCCCATCTGCATCCGCACTTCTTTTGACGTCTGCGGATGCTGAGATGGTGACATCTGCATTTGCGGATGTCAGAACTGTTTAATCCGCTAAAAGATCTGGATCCGCAGCAAAAGAGGTGCGGATGTGCAGGTTCATCACTGTACACTGAACTCATCCACAGTGCTGAAAACTACTTCGTCTCATTTGGATTGAAATGTGTGTAAGCACTGTCCCTGTCAACAAAGCATCATCTACATTTTCTTCCTAAGTGTTGTACAAAGTGCCGTTGTGAGAGGGTATGTGTGTTTGTGATGCGGCGTATTTCCGCATCTGCAGATGTCGAGATGGTAACTTCCACAATTGCATCCGCGGATTTCAGAGCTGTAAAATCTGCTTAAAGATCCGCATCCGTGGATGTCCAAAAAATGACATCCGACCCATCACTAAATGTAACCATTATTTTTGCAATGCACTTGCTACATATTTAGATATTCAACCAAAGTCTTGGATAACTCTTATATTTTTTTTTTTCAGCCTAAGCAACCTCTTACTACTTTAGCAGTCAAGAAATTATCTTCTAGAGAACCTCCTTCTACTCCCCAGAAGAAATGGGAAGGGTAAGTTTGACGTTTTAAACTTTAATGTTGACTTACATTTACAGTAGCTATGGTCTATAGCTCCTGTCATTTGAGTCCAACCCATTCACACCAACTGTCCAAATTTTGGAACATTGTTAATCCTCCACCAAGTAGGCTATATAAACTTAATTGGTTATTTCCAATCTGCTAGTTATCTATTCTTGTGAAGATATTCTCTTGGCGATCCTGTAAAGGGTAAATAGTGCTATTTTTATGAGAAAAGGTTAAACTACTTTAGGCTTCAATAGGTAGGTAGCTAGTTATTGTGTGTCCTACTTTGGACAATATAATGGAAATGCTGTGTTGCTTGTAAGCAATTGTTATACACTAGCTACCTACCTACGACGGTATAGTTTTGCTTCCAATTCCATTTGCAAGCTTAACGCTTTTCCTTCCTGATTTAGTACTCTCACTGATCTTACTTTCATCTGTTCTGCCTCTTCTTTCCCGATTTGCTTTCCCATGTGCATTGGTTCACCTTTGTGTATGGGTTCCACATATCTGTCAACATACTACATGTCTCGTCCTTTTCCTCTCTTGAATCCCCATAATAGTGCATAGGGAGATTTAAAAATCTAGCTAACATAATAAGCTAAAATGCTGTAGATACCTATGGACTCTTAGTTTTGTTCCCTAACTCTCAGCCTGGCCATACGTGCATATTGATCTAGCTGTGAAGCACCCATGTGTATGGGTTTCAATTACTGGTCGCTCTTGATTTAGGGCTTATGTGTCCCTTATTTCTTCCTATGTTGGATTACTGTTGCTGTGATAACTTGATGACGGAGATGCAAATTTTTCATTAGCTGTAGTAAGATTGTAATATCTGGGAATGGACTTGTCCTACCTATACATATATTCAAAAACGTGTTTACATTTGATTATATGGAAAGATACCATATAGGTAATAGCAATATATGGCTTGGGAATGAGAGCAGTAGCTACTGAGTTGTCAAACTTTCCTGGCTGGCGATCTTGGGTTGCCGGGTGGGATCAAAGCTCCCACTCCCCCCTTGCAAACACGTATGTAAGTGCATCCCATGGTTGATTGTGGTATTCATTTAACTGCTTTTACTTCCACTCCGTCACTCAAGTTCCTGGTATATTGTCCCTTGTAGGATGAGACCACCCAGCTTGGAAATTGCTGGTCTATAGCAGCCAAGCTACCCTGTTTGCCTAAGTCAAAATGAAGAGCGTTTGTTGGGTTGTTTTTACAAAGTACTTCAAGTTTTATTACACTTGCTCTCTTTTTCCAGGAGTCACTTGGGCACCACCCTCTTCATTACGCTCTCATACAACATCCCCTTGGCTCTGGGTTACATCCTTTGGGCAGTGCTGCAAGTCTTGGCCTACAGGATCGTCTCCCCTCACTACTTCTACATCTGCAACGCCCTCAGCTACCTAATGCAATTTTGTCTTTTCCTATCCAGGGTCTTCTTTTCCAAACTGATCAATGTGTTATTACAAAATGTAAGTAGTTACTCCGTTCCGTCATTCTCTTCCAAAACTGTTGAATTATTTCCGTGTATGGTTGAAAACATCAGGCAATGTAACAGTTCTTGCAATTTTATATATCTTGTGATATTACTATGATTTTGATCTTGTAGTTTTGTATTTCTTATGATATTGTGTTGATGTATTGATATGTGGCTTGTTGTAATCAGTGAGAAGTACTGGTATTTTTCATAAGAATATAAAACTTATGCTTGTTTCTGAGAGGTGTACCACAGTATTAAGGTAACTACTCTTATACCTACTTAAAAACCTAATTTAAGAGTAAAGTGTTGACTATTGGCAGTGAATTGTTTTTCACCCACGAGTGAAGCAAAAAGCAGTGATGATATTTTCATTGAAGATCTAAGTATATATATCTTTGTCTGCCCACCACCCAAAAAGAGGGAGAAGGAGTTCAGCAATGTCCATAATTTTTTGCAGGGAGTCAGGTGTGTTGACCTAAATGTGAAAATGCCGAAACTCCAAAGTGAGCTGGCCATCAAATGTGACGGCGTTTAATTTTGTTGTCTTGTTCATCCAAGAAGAGGCAGGAGTTGAGTCATAATAGTAATAGCTAATGTTTTCAGGCAGTCAGGTGGGTTGACTGAGATGTTAAAAATGCCAAAAATCTAGTTAGCTGGCCATAAAAAATGACGGCGTTGAATTTGTCCCCACCGCGGGTCATGGTCTTACGCCACGAGGCGTTTCAGTTCAAGCAAAGTATTCAATGCCATGAGGTGTGAGTTGCTTTTGGCAGTGGTGGTTAAATAAAGAGCATACTACTATTAGCCTAAGTTGTTCAAGTACTTGCATAGCTACCATACCTATGTAAACTGCTCTCCAAAAACATGTGCAAGATCTCAGATTTTTCAAGGGATTAAGCTGTTAATTGGCAGAGTTTTTCTTAACAGCAAACAGCGGACCATGTTTATAAACAAGCCCTGGGACGAGCGCGATCCCTGCATTATTCCAGTGCCGGCAGCGACCTCTATGCCACCCTACAGCTTCAAATTATATACTACCTCTTGGTGAGTTTTTTTATTTTTAATTTCGATGATCTTGTTAATTGTTCATATTCTTAGTAGCTGTATAAGTTTAGTTTGTAGGGCTGTAGGAGTTCTCTTTGGCTCCCTAATAGGCTATGTCATTTTATTCCTGGAGTAGGTAGCTATTCTCTAGAAGTGTTTACTCGTGCAGTTGACTGTAGTGAGCATAGTCCTCGGTTGGTTTGGCACTATCGGCCTGGCTGTAGCGGTCTTTATATCCACGCCCTACTGGTCCCTCTACGCCTTTGACTACTGCTGGTACTACATGGGCGTGCCCTTCCAAGACCGCCTCACCTACATTGAGCGCAACTGGCCTTACTTTGTTGGCTTTGGCTTGCCTCTAGCGCTCATTGACACCCTCATGCATCCTCTTTTTAGGTGAGCGTTGGCCTCTCAAGGCTTTTGTTGTTTGATTCACCAAGTAATTCTTTCGCTTCCAGTTGGTATGTTTAGTGCCGTTCTCAGCTCAACATACATGAAGTCCAATACTGCCAATAGGCGGCCTTCTATGATACTACAGCATTCAGCTGGTTTTAATTTTTAAATGAGCTATTTACTTACACTATGTTTTGACAATTTGGGCTGTGAAGCTGCACTAAAATAACAAAAACTTTAATTCAGGAGATCGCGTCTTAGGACGTGGATACGATTTCAAAACTATGAATATAACAACAACAACAACAAAATTCCGAGTAGGCTAACTAGCTGGCATTCCTGTTTCTTTTATATTATCTTGCTTGTTGCTCTATACCGTGGTACTACATGCAAACTTATATGCTTATTGGTGCCTTTCCAGCTCTGCACTTCCTCTGCTGTTGGTGCCCTTTTTCATCGTCAGTGCTGTGGAGGCAACAGCAATGGGCAGCAAAGAGAAGATGTTTTCAGGGTAAGTACTGCTCGCCTTGCATTAGATTAGCAATGTCCGTTTCACACATGGGGACCGGATGAAAAAAGTATTGGGTTAAACTATGCTGCTTAACCCTTCACTGCGTTGTTTATCATATAGGGTACGTTTGTGTTTATATGTATATATCTATAGTGTCATTCCAACAGAAAAGGTAGGAATAACAGTACACATATTTTACTGACGTTGTTCCAGTCAATTGAATAGTTCAGAAGTACCTGTATCCAGCGAGGTGACCGTTTTATATAATAGTACTAATAGGTACCTTTAGTAAAATCTTGCAATTGTTTACATGGTAGAGGGATTAACACCATCAAAAAATATTTTGGAAGCAAAATTGCCTCTGTAAAAGAGAGGTACCATTATAAACTTTACCACTTCATTGCAAAGCTCGCTGACGCTCTTGTACCGTATAGGTAGCTACTGTATTGGTATTCAATGATTTTCTAATTTTCATTCACCCTGTCAATGTTATTTGTAATATAGGCCTATAGCTAGATAGGGTAGTGTTTTAGGAAAATAGCTCCAAAATATTTTGTGTAGAATTCAAACGCATACCTTAACTCCGTGTACTGTTATCACATAAACATCATTACCTCCGCCAAGGAGGAGGTTATGTTTTTGTCATGTTTGTCTCTTTGTTTGTATGTTGGTTTGTATGTTTGTTTGTCTGTTTTGTCTGTCACCATGTCTGTTTTGTCTGTCACCAAGATTACTCAAAAAGTTAGGTATGAGCCGATTTTTAAGAAATTTTACAGGGATTGTTATGCATGATAACAGTAACAGATGATTAACTTTTGGTGAAAATCCATTCATGTGTTTGTTTATTCGTCTGTCTGCCTATTTTTTCTCAAAGCCATAACACACAGTTAAGGACGGATTTTTATGCAATTTACATGAGTTGTTGTTGTTAAGTAAGTGAACTCGTTAGTTTTGTTGTTCTCTCTGTCTCCCCCTCTCTCTTGATCTATTTCAAAGATTTACAGAAGCATCATGAACTACACGTGCTTGGCATCACTGGTAATATTTGCTTTGAATATATGTCTATATATAAGTACAATATGAAGAGCAAATAACTGAATTTTTATGATGTTTGTTCGTTTGTCTGCCACTGTTTGAGTTCAGGCTTGTTATCTCAACAACTCAAACAGTTATGGATGGATCTTTATGAAATTTACATGAGTGGTTAGTATTGTTAAAAAACATGAATGATTCTATTTTGGTGATAATTGGTTGATCCGTTTGTATGTTTGACTTATGTTTGTCATAATGTTTATTAGCAGCATGCTTCAAAAAGTAATGAACGGATCTTCAAGAAACTTACAGAAATTTGTTATGCTATCAAAACGCATAAACGATCAGATTTTGGTGCTGACACGAAGAAAATCATTGTTTCAGAGCCAATTTGAATTTTTTGTTACCGTTGCCTTGCTTGGCGGAGGTATGCGCGCTCAGAGCGCTCTTTAGTAATTTGATGCGTCTGTGCTGCTTTGGCATTACTGTAATAGCTATTTCTTTTGGTTGCCATTTGTGGCATTTAGCGCTTGTTTCTAGATTTAATATGAATCTTGCTGCTATCTCTTATAGGAGCTTGGCTGTTTAATATTTTTTGTATATTATGTTACTATCTTCTTTACATATTATTTTTGTTTCATTTGTATCTTTTTTTTTTGTCTCCATCGTGGACTCATTGGGGCCCCATATCTATTTCCAAAATCTCTTCCTCTAGGTGTCGTTTTCTTATGTTTGCTGTATCTCTATGTATGTCTTTTTAAAGTAACTTCTTGCGTCCCATAGCTGTGCGCTGTTAAGGTTCTGTTACCTATTGTTGCATCACGCTCGGGAACAGTCCGGGGACACGGTGTTGCCTGAGCCCTTCCCTGCCACATATGCGCGACATCATGCGGGAGAGCACTGGACCCGCAGGCGCACGCGGCACGTGTCTTGTGTCAGACGCCGCGAGTGGAGGACGTGTGACTATACAACAGCGCACTGCTGCTATTGCAGTTGTTAACCAATCTAGGTTCATCTCAGATGGAATGGATTCAAAAACTGCGTGTTTCTCTGATTCATTTTTGTAATCCGCACGTTTTACTTCCCACAAACATGGATGAAGCTCAATAAGTTCAATGAGCGCCAGTGTTGTTGCAGATACGGTTGAACTTCTTTCTCTAATGAGCGTCTGAGTTCTTAATACCTATAAATATTATCAGTTATATTATGGATGGTTAACATTGCTTACAGATTTGTGCTGCATTTATATGTTGCTATGCTTTGTGTTTAGTTCCTTCTCTGTGTGCGCCTTTTTATCTTGAGAGAGCAAACAGATGGTCCACGGGGTTGGAATAGTTGGATGCGCCCATCTTGTCTTGTATGGATTTTCGCTCTCCCCTGGTGTACTCCAATGACGGGGTTAGTCAGTCTGGACATTGAGTTTTTCTTTGTGTGATCTTGGCTTCCTTGCTTTTGTCTCGCTTCTTACTAACGGCAGTTAACTATTTATGCTTATCTTATTCGGTATTAATAGTTAAAAATTTGAATAGAACTTGATATGGAGCTCCTTTTTAATATATTTCCATTACTTTTTTCTTTACAGTATTTCACTGCACTTTTTCTACTTCCCAATCCGTGTGTCGGACCTGCTGCACTGTGGCATCATTGACATCCGTAAAATCATCCAGTTTATTGTGTGCGTGTGGACTGGCTCTCCCATCACCCCACGCAACACATCTGAGGACTCGGACAGTCGCTCCTCCACTCCCATGCACTCGAGTGCTCGGTTAGTGCAGCACCAGCAGTGTCCTCTCTATGGTCTTTTGTACCCGGTTTAACTGATTTATTACACACAGATAGCTATTGGTACATTACAAAAATCATTTGAGACAGGTATAAGTTGCATTTTACGGTGTTATATCTGTATAGCCCCGAGAAAGCTATGCATAACTTTATGGGCAAATTGAATAGAAGAGCTAACACAATTGCATCACTTATTCTTGGAATCGTATTTGAATACATTATCGGATGTCATTGATGAGTAGGAATTCTATTAAGAAGCCATGCTGTTTGAAAACTTATAGAATGTTTCTCAACATCAATGCGCATATTATTTTGGAAGATTGAAAACAGCAAAAAAAAATGCTTGTATCTCTTGTTGGGATACGCTGACTGAAATGCTTACAAGATATTTCAGGATCAATACAAGAAACAAATCGAAAGAATTTGAGTAAGGTTAATTGTAACCATTGAAACTGCATCATTTGAAAGAGAGTGCATAGCCTATCGCTACAGTTCATTTAAGGCACATTATGTGCTTTGCGTTTGACACTGTGAATTCGATTGAAGTATATTATTTAATATTACATTTTTAGTTTATGAAACCGACAACGCGGGGCTCTACCCCAATGATGATATCCCGGATCAAAATTGAATGAGCTAATGGGTAGTAAATTGTTTTAATGTATCACAATTGTCATTGGATACTGCACAAATTGTACCAAGAACTTTACTAAGCCTACGACCTACATCGTCAACGTGGGCCTCAAAGCTCTGTTTTTATTCAAACTTTGTCCAAGAATTTTGATTGGAGACACCCATTTTAGTTCATTGTTATTAAAAAAAAGGAGGGTCAATCCAGCCGAGTGAAAGGAGAGAATAGCATAAATTTAGCTTTACATTCGTGAGTAGTTAATGCATATGTTTGAGAAATTTATGACACCCGTTACAGCAGCATTAAAGTTATACGATTTGTGTAGAATACTGGATCATCAAACGATATGCATTTCATTCCAAGAGTAGTTATACTATTGGTAAAAACATTGGACTCGGTACACTTCTTTGAGGAACGCCAGTATTAATGGGTAAAGTAGTGAGATTTGACAGCATTGCAGAGCATGTGTTTGTCCCTGTTCTTTAGGTAATTTTAATCAATGCATTTTCGTCGTTGCAAATGCTGAAATATAATTTTTAAAAATAGTAGAGAGGTATCGGCAGTATCAAATGCTTTTCGTAGATCAAGAATTGTGCATATATCGTATGTTTTGTCACTGAAGCACTTCAGTCGGTCTGTTAGGAGATGGAATATTGCTAGGAGCTTTAGATTTAGCTATATAGTTCAAAATTCAAACTGTTGCTAGATATAAAGTACCTCATATGTATTATATGAAGACAGTTTACTAATCTGTAGTTGATAATTTTTCAAAAATGTTATTGAAAACACACTACGTACATATAGAATTATAGATAGCTCTGTCATTTGCTACATCATTAGAATTAACGGACTTGAAAATAAGTATTACACATGCATGATAAAGGATATCGGGATTTACACAAGTCTCGAAACACGGGTTAAAAATATAACGACGAGAGTCAACAATGCCATGTATAACTTTTGGTTATAGAAAAGGTTGCATTTCATCGCACTTACACAGCACTTGCTAGTGAATTACTTGAGAATATTTAGAATGTTATCGGAACTGGCGGGTCTAGACCCTCTATTTGTATCAACATATGTACTATTAATTGAAAAATTTCCTGTTTGAGAACTGGGTACCTAAAGGTATGTGTAGTAGAGCTACGTTCCCAATATTTGGGGTAAATTACACCAGTGGGGTAATAGCCTGACCATAGCGGGCTGTGCTGTGCAGTTTTATCTTTTGATTACACAAAATATTAGATGTTGGCGGGTATGTGTTCAGTGTGGTAATAAATAATTACGAAATTTTATGTTGGGGCAATCACTTCGAAAATATTGTGATTTCCGGCTCAACCGTCTCTGGGACGCCACTAGTGTAACTTGTAGCTATGCTCAACCAGACGTAGTCAAATTCGTTTACTTCCAGCAGAATGTGTTTTCCTCACCTTGCTTGTCGAACTGGATGCAATATGCTGTTCAAATATTGAATAAATAATTCCTAAATTTAGAGCTTGATGAATTTTAAGTGGTGACTGTTTCCACTGCTATATTGATGATAGCCCAAGCCCCTCAGAGGGCATAGGCTAGGATGGGCCTTAGGTTTGCCCATCCTATGTTATGGGGAGCAGTGTCCTCAGGGGGACTCTGTAGGATACCATCGCTCTAAGCTAGACCTTGGGGACGTTTGTTTTTCGTGCCCAATTTGCTTCCTTCCGATTTCACACTCGATCTGGTATTACTTTCGTCTGTTCTTCCTTTTTTTTCCGACTTGCTGTTTCCATGCGCGTTAATCCGGTGTGGGAACACCTTCGTGCATGTGTTCCACGTGACTATCTACATACTATATGTCCCTTCTTTTTCCTCTTATAAAAGTTTTAACTCTTATTTAGGGAGGCTTAAACTACCTCATACCCACTACTACTTATAGCTGAAGATAGCTTGGGTTTGGTGTCAAGAGTTCAAATTGTTACTACGGTTGTTAGAAAGCAGCCGTATTTCCCTGTTGACAGGGACGTGTCCCGGTCATCTCAGTCATCGTCTGTCCGGCGGTCAGCCACGCCTGAGCTGGGTGCCCTGGATACAGGCAGTGGCAGGCGCTCTGTGGACATCAACACCCTCCGGCGGCACTCGGACTTCCCTCCCTTAATTGATTCTCGCAGTGACGTACTGGATCCTGCTGCTGCCCTACGCCCCCAGCAGCCCACCAGCCAAGTGAGACGTAGTAGCTGGCCCTAGCATCGCTAGATTATTTTACTCTCTATTTATTCTTATCTTTCCATCCTCATCCACCCAGTGACATAAATTTGGTAGTATTTCAGTCTTTCCTTTTGTGCCAAAGCTACCGCCCTATTTTATATTCGTACTTGTTACCGTCCTCGCGGGTATATTCTGGCGGGCCTTTTCCCAGCAGAATATATATGGGCCTTACGAATCCAGGGGCACACCTGAGGACTTTTTCCGCAAGAGATGTACCTATGTTTCAGCTTGCTGCTGTTCCTGCTAACGAGGTTAGTTTTGCATAGTTAGGTAGGTGCTCTATACTTCCCTATCTGTTCCGCGAAGTAGGCTGTCGATCGAGATAGCAGACCCAGTAGTCCACGGGACACCTTTACGCTCTCTCGTGTGGAAGGCCACGAAAGGGACCGTCCACTCTAGTGTCTTTTTCTATTTGCGCCTTTTCCCATCAGTAGTAGCGCACTGGGCCGACGGAGACTTTCGGGCAGGGATGCCTAAATAAGACATTCACATAGCTATACTGTATAGTAATGCGACATAATAAATTGAGTCTCACTGCTTGGATCACGCCGTATGACGTGGGTATAGTGGTAAAACCAGGAATATAATAATAGTAATAATCGTACTTGCCACCTGTACCCTGCGCTTCCTGGAGCTCATACGAATCAGGTTGAAAGGATTTTGAAAGAAAGAAAAAAAAAACACTTACAAAATTGAACTCGTACCGTCCACAGTTCATACAACCCTGGCTTAACTATAAGTTGTTAATCACCGAAATTCAGTCAGTGCCGGCGGCGTGTATGGATATGTAAAAGGCATTTTGTTCAAGGGGAATTTGATGAGAAAAGCATATTTACGACGTCGAAATTGTCGATATTAGGAACATTTTGTAAAATAACTTAATGATGGGTGTTTCTTTCTTCTTCTCTGTTTGTTTTTCGTCTCTTAGCCCTGTGCGGCGTAGTTGAGTGATTTCCTTGTGTCGTGTGGGATTAGAGATGCTGTGCACCTTATTTCCTGTCTGTAGTAGCGTGCTCACCACTACCCAAACTTATTAGCTCACTTGAGTTCGACTTGACTTTTAAACCTTACTGTACGAAAATAGATCGCTGTTCTGTTGCCTACGTATCTCACACGGCGGGAAAACCTGATTATATTTGTAATGATGTTTTATTCTATTGTAGACTGCTTAAACATTTTGTAATAATTGAATAAAACATTCACCATCTTTATCAGGTAAAGGTTGCATCTTGGCTGCAAGACAGCAATGTTGGATCCAGTACGACGAAAGGAGCACGCTTAGCTGCCGGGGAGCATCCACTTGCACCTTCAGGAGGCTCAGTCTTCCGACCGCCTCCCCCTTCGCTCTCGTCAACACTCACCGCCGCCACCATGGCCCCTGCTGCTCGACGGAGAAACACGCCTGCTTCCAAACTCGACGACACGTATTGATGCTGCACCCTTTCATTGCTTTCGCACTGTTTGATGTGTACGGTAATGCTGGGTTCAACTTGCTTTGAGTTAGCTTCATAAAGCCGATTAGCTTCAGCATATCCGGAACTTCAGTCTTGAGCGTTCGGTTCGCTGCTTTGGATTGTGAAGGCTCAAACTCTCAAGATTGAAGTTTTGGATAAGTTAGTGTTAACTAATCAAAATTCAGTTATCTGGCTCAAAGCTGACGAAATGAAGACGTCTTGAGTTGGATCACCGTACAGTAGTGCCTCAGTACTTCCGTTTCATTTGTTTCATTATGTGGCTCACTTGTACTGGTCATCTTTATTTCAATCTTCTTTCCCCACATGCTGTTCCTTCAGGCAGTGTGCCTTTAGCTGAGTGATCTATGGTGAAATTTTACATCCGACTTCATTCTAATGTCACTGAACTACGGTTCCGCAATTCTGATGAAGTAGCTCTATTAGTTTGAGAGTTGAACGAACTAATTAATGTGTTTCTTTCAAGGCATTGAGGTCTGATGTGCTTATAGGGGAATTACCCAATTGCCGAAATAACTCTATTTCCGAAGAAACAGTTATTATTTGATGGGACTATTATTTTTACCTATCAGATATATGTAACGGTTTGTTCGGAAATAGTTCGGCAATTGGGTAATTCCCATAGCTAAGTGTAATATACAATTTTTGCTACAATTTTATTAGGTTTATTTGCAATTTTCTATGTGCTGTAAGTTGTGGCAATAAGCAATCAATTTCGTAATTAATCCTTATTTTTGAATTTCTTTCATATAATTTGCATTTGCAGAGCGAGCAAGCTTGACTTATATTTACAATATAGGTCGTATCCCACGGCCTTTCGTTTCTGGAGCAATTGAATGATGTTATTCAGTTCTTCGGTATGTATCTAATAGGTATGGGTCAGTTTTGCGTCTTTTATGTCAGTTTACCGCAGTTATTTGTTTCTGTACTGTGACTCAGCCTTACGCTTAATCCTCTTGAAATGGGGAAAAAATTTCAACCCTGTGACAGCGGGTAAGAAGATTTTGTATAAATCTGCTTGTCTGAAGAGGATGCTTCATGGCATTTGTGCAGAATATTTTTATCGAGTTATTAATGCATGGCGTATTTATAGTTAGCGTTTGGTTCTTTTGTCTCAAGGGAGCGTAAGTTATGGACAGATGCAAGATGCTGTGCAGTAGCTTCATATGTGGAACTTTTTAAGAATGAGTGTTTTGATAGCGTATCTTAGCAGGCATTATTGTGTAAGTATTTTATCCAATATTTCAATGCCTCAAGCTTCCTTTAGTAATGTATATCTCGAGTTTCTCGGTACACAGTTTCGTAGATTTACTCTTAGACTGATTTTGTAGAGTGAGTGTTGTGAATTTTTACTCCATTTTGGATGACTTAGGAGGCGTTAACTCCTCATTATCCGGTTAGTTACTAAATCGATTGATCTGTTTTACTATTAAAGCAAATTAAACGTTATGTGACGCGTACTACATGTGGGCCGTGTGTGCAAATCTTGACCAAAGTCTCGGATGTATCAGGCCTGTTCGCTAGGCTCGAAGGACTACTCTTGGTGACGTCACTGCATCCGTGACGATGCTCCATAAGACCTGGTCACGGATATGGTGACGCGTTTTTTTGTACAAGACTCGCTTTATGAATAGACTGCACCTTGGTTGCTACCGCAAGAGCTTTCGTATTTGTATACCGACCTCGACCACCACATTTTACTAGAGAATAGTGCTTCTAGGCTCCGACTCGAGAAGGATTCAGAGCCGTAGTCCGAGATGAAATATGTTATCAGACGTCTCAAGTCCATTTCCATCTTTCTAAACCTGTTCAAAAATTTGGGACCCATGTGGCGAAAGGAAAAGAGATGTTTGTGCAAATATCAAGTACTTTCCTGAGCTAGATTTCTGTATATATATTTTTGATAGCCAAGTAGTTTGCCTTCATTGCAGGTTTAGCGATATGCCAATTAAATTAAGGAGTCAGAATCGGGCGAGCAGAGATCAGGGATTCGCAGTTGACACCTCACCTCTTGACTCCGCAATCCTGCTATGTACAGAATGCTATTATTAGCTATTTAACAAAATGTGCTTTGCATTCGCTGCCCTGGGGATGATGGAGGTTGCATTAACCAGTGAAGTTTCATTCGGTTGGTCCCTGAATGTGTTGCTTGCAGCTCTGTGCTTGTCAGATTAGGAAGCCTTCTGTAATGTGACCCAGTGATATGGTTAGTATTAAGTTCACTGTTGCGTTTTTTTTCCCTAAAGATAACATGAAAATTTTTTTTTGTCTTATAACGACCAAATGCAGCCGTCATTTTATCATGCGCATAAGATTATCTGAAACTTTTGTAGCCTACAGCGCGCTTGGCGTTGTAGACTTAACACTTGGCTGGGTTAGTGTCCGTATATGGTTACTTCCTTAATACTATTCTTACGAGAGTGTTAGCCTACCGCCCTGTAAAGGGTCAACTCTGTCTTACTCATGCTTGCTTCTATTTCGCAACCAGGGTTTTGTCTCCTGTAGTAATATGATTCTCTCCAGGAGAGAAATAGGCGTTTAACGAAACAGCTGAGTCGGAGTGAGATGAGCTGGAAGCCAACGGCATCTCATTATTATTATTGAGTTCGACAGGCACTGATGCCTAGAGCCGTACAGCTTCCAAACTGGCTTTCCCATACATTTGCCGTGTCATGGTCTCGCGACTTTCCGTGTTTCTGCCGCTAAACAATGAATGTATATTGCCGATTCTGAACTAACTAAAGATTTGGGAGGTGTTCAAAAGTACATCATGGTCTTGCTAGGCCTGTAGAACTTTATTTACAGCGTGGCCTTCTTGCTAAACTGTGTTCTGTTTGGGGAGACATTAATTTGATCTCTTTAACTAATTCAATACTGCATTAGCACCAGTCAAGACTTTGTACCTGCTCTCAACTTAGTGTTAGTTCTTTCTTTCCTTTACCGACGTATTGTTTTCGTGTGCTCTGATCCTGTGTGGGAACGCCCTTGTGTGTGGCTTCTATGTTTCTGGCGACAAAGTGCATGCCCCTTATTTCTTTCTCTGCTGTATTGCCTTTTAGTAGAGCGATGGTTGCACTATTCCCTTCAGTAGCTACCTATTAAGAAAATGCAATATTGAAAGTAGCCGTTTGCATTTTAACGAAATTTTTTAATGTTGTGAACGTGATCGAGCGGATGTGACGCAAATATTTGGGCAGAGTGGCGTACCTGCAGAGAAAGCTTTAGTTTATTCAGACATGTTTGTGCTACACATAAAAAATGCACTTGAACTCGAAATAATACGCTTAATACCTTAACCCCAAACAATTTATATTTATAGGGCTGAGAAATCTAGTTCTGCGTGCTGGGTATGATTCAGTACGAAGAGCTTCTATCATTGGCCCTCACAACCAATTGTGGTTAGTTGAACAATCTGGTTACGGTGACTAGACCAAGAGTTATCAAAGTACGACCTTGGGCCGCGACGTCGTTTCATCAGGCTCGCCAGAGATAATGGTCAAAGTCAACTTTGACTGCACCCTCCACTGAGAAAGCCACATGCACTGGTTTTTGCGGCAGCCCCAGAGGAGTAAGTGCAGCTGCAGCCGACGACGTGTCGCTATGAACTAGGATATAACAATGGAAGGTTCAGCAGCCCACCACCTCCTACCCTAAGGTAGGTGCCCCCACGGTAGCTATGCGCACAAACAGATTTGCTGATTCAGCGCTCGCCGAGGCCATGACAAAGACCGCGTCTGAACTGGGGATCGTTCTCGGGACCCTCAGCACAACTGTGCAACACGCACGTTTGCTGCTACTGTCGATACTTCAATTTGTTAGATAAAGCTCGTGGAACATGAAATGTTGTGATATAATGTAACTGTGATGTTGAAGCCCTGTAGCACCCATGCTTTTGTTTCGTAAGTTGGTCCATCGATGGATGTAAGCCACCCCATTCCGTGAGACTCCTATTTGTTTTCGTGTGGAGACCACATGAACGGGTCTTCCGCGTGGGCAAACCCGAGTACCTATTCCCCAGGAGATGCTGCATCTGGCCGCAGTTCCTGCTGACGAGGTTAGTTTTATAAAGTTAAGTAGGTTCTCAATTTCCGTTTCTGTTCCGCGAGGTGGGCTGTCGATCGAGATAGCGCACCTAGTCCGCGGGACTCCTCTCTCTCGTGTGGAAGACCGTGAAAGGGGCCGACCGCTCGAGTGTCGCCTGCTATGCTTTGCGCCTTGTTTCCTGCCCGTCGTAGCGCACGTAGGCCACGCGACAAATTATGTGGTATTTGAATACTACACACTCATCTCTGTTGGAACGCCTGAGTTGCGGATACGGAGGTTAAACAAAGTTTATAACTAACTAACGGGGCTTCCGCACAAGCGTTTTTTTTTTTTTGGCGTGTTTTCTTCTCATTAGTTTTTTCATCTCGTATAGCCAGCAGAATTCACTTGAAGTCACTTATAACAACATGAGACTTTCCGGCGGTGAAGCCGAGATGAAAACTCATTGAGATTACGGCGCGACAAAAAGCCGATTATCTCCGAAGCTCTAGTAACCCTTTCTACGACTACTATTAACGCTTATACAGCACGACCCGCGCTCCTTGTCCTTGCAGTTAGTTATTTGGTCTGCTGCACAGCTGTTCAGTGACTCGTGAACCACCGTATGTGGGTTTCTGTGCATGTGTTGTTGTTGTTGTCATCGGTGTGCTCGTGGCTTTATACTCATCATCGAAGCTCTGCTAAGCTCATTATGTGTACAGATTATGATAAGCCTTCGTTTTATACTCACTCTATATGCCTACTGTCTGTGTAGTTACTCTTAGGGCTCTAGAATATCTTTATAACCCAGCTACCGCTTGTAAGTGTCGCCTGTGGGGCGAGTGTCTCGATACGAAGGTAATTAATTTATAGGACGAGCTGCTCTTGCTATGCCATTTCCTCAATATGACTGGGTGTAGTCTTTGTAGAATGCAATGAACTAGCAGCAAATCAATAGAATTAGCTAGTAGGCGCTACTTTTTCCACATTTTCTAATTCTTGTTAATCAGAGAGCGACACTTTAGTGCGTCGTGTTAGTGTAGATTTCCGCCGGGCACGGCGCTGCGTAGTCGGAGTCTGTTGGTTTTAGGCACCGGGAGTCGGGCTCCTCGGTCTGTCCGATTGTGCAGGCATGGCCAAGAAACCCTCAACGTAATAGTGTTTTAGCTTTGCCCATTGGTGTATTAGCCAAACTCTAGAGCTCGGTATGATCATTTAGCCCATTGACCAGAGTAAACGTGAATTTATCGTATGAGAATAGCTCTATCTGTGACGGCCTTAACCCTTTCTCTCACAGCGTGGTCTATGTACAACAATTCAAATAGTACAATTCCTAAAAGAATGGCAGATGAATTCATGCGAGACATTAACCCATTACCTCCCAAGTTTTTACTCTCATTTCTCGTGCGACCTGTACAATAAAGCTTGTCGACAAACAACGACAGTAGCGGTTCATGGGTTAACCTTTTGGCGGACCCCCGGGGAGGGACATAGATGCGATGGTGGTAGAAGTACTTTCCGAACACCTTTATGGGAATTTTGATGTGGTAAGGAGAAAGAGATACTTGGAGCGATGTGAAAGCTACAAAAAACTGTAAATTCGGTTTATTGAGATGGACGGGAGAGTAACGCGGTTGCTACGCGACCATCTACTAGTACCAGAGATGTGAAAGTGTCGGGGCCTATGACCCCAGATGGACCTTAAATTTATGATTGATGAGGAAGTACATGTTCTCAGCACTACGCTGGGCCAGTGACAGAGTGCAAAAAAAGAGAATATCTCGATCTTGTGTTTTCGGCGCGAGGCGGGCGTGATGCCTGCGGCGCTAGTAACCCAACCCACTATAATAATAATAATAACCTTTTGGCGGCAGATTCTTTTCAGTCTCGCATGAATAAAATATTTGATGTCCTACACGCAAAACGCTAGGCGTAAGTTACTCAAATTAGGACAATGGGCAATAACCCTATTATAACCATGTTGCGTTATTTTGCTACAGTTCTTTGTAGTAGTACTACTGTATTGCTGCGAAAAAAGCATTTTAGCAAGCTAGCGTGACCTGGTTGAAATAGGGTTTATCCTTTACCGTGCAGGTAACCTTGTATGGTCACTACCTAAATGCTATTCGTACAAAGGCGTTTTTCAGCCGCTCTATAAAGGATTAATGGGTTAGCCTATTCGTGATCACTGTACCCAGTTAAAGACGTTACAGATAGTGCTATTCCTCCCGCAATTATTATTTAATCTCTTGAGGAATTTTTTTCTTGAATGTTCCTCAAATTTTTACAAATAATCTAACAACATTACACACCTGCTGGACAGACATGTTCGGGCTAATCCCTCTACCGTTTACTTCAGGCATTGAAGGATTAATTTGGTCTCACCTTGTTCTGCATCCTATCCTCATTGACTACTGTACTAAGCCCTCAGGGGCATATTGTGGCGGGCACTTTCCCTGCCGCAATATGTTTGGGCATCACGCACCCAAGGGTCCCGAGTGCCTTCTCCGCAGGGGATGTAGCATCTGGCCGCAGTTTCTGCTGAGAAGGTTAGTTTTGTAAAGTTA
>LQNS02278183.1:1291736-1308978 GCA_001587735.2 Parhyale hawaiensis
AAAAAACGTACATCTCTACAAATTGACATGAACGTACCTTGAAACATCATATACAAGTGTGAAAAGTTTCAACTTCCTAGCCCCAGCCGTTTTTTAGTAATTTTAAAGTATGCGGAAAACTCGATGAATCACCCCGGTCGACGCTATAGCTACCTACTGTGCAAGTTTCAGAATGATAAACTTCAAATAAAAATTGGCCCTGCACGCTCCTTAAAATGTGCTTAGTTACCTGTAGCTATACGACCTCAAAATATCAAAATTTGCTGTTGTTCCTTTTCTAAAAATTAATCAAAATTTTTTTTAGAATATACGGTAGCTGCAGAATTGGAGTTAGAAACTATTTCGACCCAAGAGTTGTAACTAACTAGCTATTGGTGACAATGAGCCCATTTTGTTTAGAATTAGTGTTGGTGTTGGATGTTTTTTGGTTCGAGGGATTTGAACATTTGCTGAACCCAAAAGCTGAAGTCAGACTTGATTTATCAAGCTCTGCAACCCTGGCTAATATTAGTAGCTACCAGATTTTTTAACCTTCTCACCAGGTTTGGAGACATGCCTAGTACCATACATAAGTGGATTATGGGAGGCTGGAGTGAATGGCAAGCAGCTGTTGCAGCTCGCACCCGACATGCTGCCCAAGCTTGGTATAAAAAAAATTGGTCATCA
The DNA here is from genome assembly GCA_001587735.2 of Parhyale hawaiensis. NCBI lineage: Eukaryota > Metazoa > Arthropoda > Malacostraca > Amphipoda > Hyalidae > Parhyale > Parhyale hawaiensis. The sequence continues at coordinate 1,292,403 of LQNS02278183.1, forward strand.
GGAACTTCTTCTACAAGCTGTTGCCCAGCTAAGGAATATTGTAAGTCCTTTCAAAATTTCATTTATTGGGCTTACTAACTACTAAGGCCTATTCTCTGTTTTGGAGTCTCACTCCAGTGAGGCACCATTGGTTGCATTAATTGCAATTAGTTCTTTGCATTGTCCATTCACTTCTGATCACTTTTTTTGTACTTCCTATGACCTTTTTTGTTATTCTCACAATTCAATTCATGTTCACTATTTCTATGCAAGAGGTCTAAATTTTCCTTAACATATCGTAGCTAGCTACTGTGATATTATGGTAGGTAGCTATTCATACCCTTCTCTCATCCAAATGCAACAATCACTACATTGAGGGAGATTTGAATTTGGAATAGAGTAACAATGATAATAGCTAATCTTGCAATTCATGCTGATGTGATGTATTGTGTAGCTAATGCTTTTTAATTTAGTAGACCTATGGTAGGTAACTAGTACTCTTTATAGTTTATTTTGCTAGGATTTCATTCGATTTTTGAAGTTGTTAGGGTAAGTGGCCCAATGGAGACGCACTTGTGGTAGGAAGGCTGTGGTGTTGCAACCAGACACTACAACAGATGTCCAATAGTTACCTGCAAAAAAGGCTTAATACATAGGCCTATAGCTATCTCCTTAATTGTGGTGCTAAAATTAGGAATAAAATTATAGAGAAGAAGCTAAGAATATAATGCTAATAATATTTGCTAGCTAATTAATTACCGTACCGGTACTGTGCTTTCTGACTACTAGTGTTCTGCTGTTCATTGCTCTCTCTGAACCTCGATAATTTTCTTCTAGCATTATCAACTAGACAAGGAGACCCTGCAACAATTAGCTCTCCGCCTCGCATCTCGAGCTCGCTCAGTTCACAGTGAGCTCAAACTCGCTCAAGAACCATCATTAGATGGCAGTATTAATGGAGGTTATGGAGATAATGACACCAGTGCTGATGATGAAAATTCCAAGAATGAAAACAGCAAGAACCACAAGAAGGCTAAGCCTGTGTCGACAGCCATTGTTGCTGGGGTGGTGGACTGCATGGCAGCAGTCAAAACTATTGTGGCCTGGTTATGCAGGTGAGTCTTGCATCTCTATTCCTGCTTGACTCCACATTATTCTTGAATGCCAGTGTCAATTATATTTCGATTCGTTCTTTCATACAGCTACTACTTCACAGTATAGAGTTGACATTTTAACTACAAATGGGAGCGCAACGTTTTAAATTTTGAGTCTGACTGTTGCTCCTATACCTAAACTACTAAAATTACTTATGGTAGCTATTGCAAATAGGTACCTATGTTACTTGAATGCCCTCCAGAGGGGTATAGATGTGCATAGGGCGAGGTTAGTTGATGTGCCCATCCCATCCTATGTTATGGGGAGTAGCACCCAAGGGGTCTCCATTCGTTCCTACTTTAGCCAGGCATTTGCGACGCCTTTCTTTCGTGTCCACTTTGATTCATTTCAGTGTCATACTCCTACTGATGATGCTTTCTTCTGTTCTTCTTTCACGACTTAGCCTATAGTCCCCATGCATGCATGCTGATTCTGGTTGAGAACACTTGTGCATTTGTTTCACGTTTCACCCCACAATCTATAGGCATAAGTCCCTTCTTTCTTCTTGCTCCTTGGATCACACAGTGTACGCTGTGGATAGGGAGGCCTAAACTGAGTAGGTATATGGCTAATGTTGATAATGCAGATTGAGTGAGCAATGTAGTGCGTTGCTTGAAAGGTTGGTTTTCTTGACAAATGCTGCTCTCAGCCTCCCAGTGTGCTCTGCAACCTTGACAGTGAGATTATACTTGGTCCTCCCGCTATTAGCCAATGGACACCATCCATGAAAGTATTCATGTCCTGAAGAAGAATTGTGCTATTCTATTTTGGTTTGATTGCATTGGACAGTGATTTATAGCTGTTAGCTATTTTACTCCCTTCTTGTTTCAGAGTTCCCTTTCATGGACTGGAGTTGTACAAGGACCTATTTAACAAACTCACTGATATAGGTTGCCGCCTGGCTACCATCAGCTTGCGTGATCAGTTTGCAGAGAACCAAGCCACTCTCATCATGGATTTGTGTGAAACTCTTTTTAAAATTGCGGATGACATGATACAGGTTTGTAATATAGGGCAGTTCTGCACTGGTGTATTCCTACTGTATATCCGCAGTAGCAGGATGGTTGAGTGTTTACTCTTACTCTCAGAATACATGGGATCAAAACTGTTGCCAGCTGGCAAGTTCTTTTACCTGGAACGCTGAGTCAGAATTGTGCCCGGATCCTACCTGCCTTGACCAGAAGTGGGTATGATTGGGGGTCGCAGTTTCTCGAGATAAGAGCCTGCCGTTGCTGGGCCTTAGCTCTAGACAGTCTGTTTTCGACTGCATTCGTATATTTCTCTGAGGCCATTTGGCTTGTATAGGCCTATGCAGCATGAACCAGTGCCTGTGGGTTTCGCAGTTAAGGTGTACACTGCACAGTCAAGTTGACTGTACCTTTAGTGTTCATCAAACAATCCTGGTGAACTCTACGACTCTGTTCTTAAGTGGTGGGACTTCAAGGTCCCTAATATGTAGACTTATTGACTCTCTAGGTCTGGAGCACTCTAGTTATACTCGTAGACTCTAGGTACTATGGGTGCAAGCTAGTGCCTTAGGGAGTTGACTTCAGTCTGTAATTGGTTTACGCTGAATTGAGCTATTTTTGTCAACATTTCGCCTATGCAGTGCTTGTGATGAATTCCTGTCGTTATTATTACCATTTGCATCAGCCAATAAGTTTAATATAGGTGTAGTAGTAAGCCGAAGATATATTGCTACTATGTATCTAGTGGTATATGCTCTGTTCAATTAATGAAACTTTATTTGTGGTTTTCTCGTGCTTCAATTACTCATGATGATATTATTTTTTACAGAACGATAAAAATTCCTTGTCCATTCAGCCTGCTTCTCTGGTTGTGGTCACCATAAAGAAGAAGCACGACGACGATCTGGTAAGGCTTTGGCAATTAATGTCAGAACAATGGTTGGTCACAGATGTTTGGCTGATGGGAGCTTGAAAGCAACTCCCAAAGTCGGTGTTTTACCTGGAGTTGTAGGGTCTGTAGAACTTGGTGCGAATAGTATCGAGGCTAGGTGTCGGACATGAGCTTGTCCCAGGAGTTGGAGCTTGTGGAAAATTAGAAATGGGTCTGTTTTGTTAGGAAAGGAGTCCTGAGTAGCTCTTTTCGTGGGTCAGTGGGCTCGGACACTGGCTAGACTAATGAGTTGGACTTAGTCAATCCAACTCCGCAACCCTATAGTCTAACTAGTCAAACCAGCGTAAGGAGTCCGATGGCCGTGGCTAAGAACGCAAAGCACTTTGGCCAGATCTCACTTAAGTGCGTGGAATAGCTAACTTGTCTCAATCGATAAAATTATATTTATTTTCGAATACTGAAAGTGCATTAGTTAATAGATTAGATTTAACACTGCTGCGTTCAATTCAGCCCCGCTGCTAAAGGACTGCTTACGCTGGTTTGACTATAGTTGAAACTCAACCCCTTATATATTTCTTATTAGTTTTAATGGTGTTAAATATATTTTTTTATACCTTTAACATACCTATCCTGTATTTATTTGAGGATGATACAATAAGTGCTCTTCCTTCAGAAATAGGTTAGCTAGCCTACCTATTTAAGTAGAGCATGAACAGCTTAAAGTGACATAGGTATACTGTATCAACATATTTATGTCTTCTTACTCCTATGATGAGTACCTAAGCCTGAGAGGCCCGGTGCAAGTAGCTATATTTTTCATAGAAATAACTTAAATGTTATGTCGCCTACACTCGAGCTCAGTACTTTTTCAGTTTTTCACGCCTTATCTGTGTAAAGATATCAACAATATGGAAAGAGTCCAACGCAGAGCAACGAAATTGATCCCTCAGCTGCGAAACAAGCCATACGAATGTCGCCTAAAAGAACTGGGCCTGATATCTCTCTAGCAAAGACGACTCAAGGGACAACTAATAGAAACATTTAAGTATTTGAATAGCTTAAACGACGTACCCACAACGGGACTTTTTGAAAGAGATGTTAATGATCGCCTGCAAAACAACGAGCAAAAATTCAAGCATATAGCTCGAAGAACAAACTTAAGTGAGCAGTTCTTTCGGTATTTCATGGCGAACATTTGGAATAGACTCCCTTCCGACGTTGTCGGTACGAAGACACTCAACACGTTTAAAAATCGCCTTGACAGACATTGGGAGAGACAGCCTCCACAGCTAAGAACTCCTCCTCCAGGAGTTGCTGCCGAGGCCACCTTAATCCATCTTCTCTTTTTCGGCTCCGATTACAGAGATAGACGTCTCTAAGCTCCGCATATTAGCAGCTATTGATCATGCTTACATGTTTGCATAATCGTCTCTTTGGCCGAGGTTCTTCCCCATTTTTTTTTTCTTCTTTCTTCCAGAGTCCTCTATTTCCTTCTGACATAATGGCAATAGGTCATAGAGCGCCGGGGCGTATGTGTCGGTGTCTCTTTGAGAATGGGCCTGTTGGTACGTCTACTGCCGCCTATCTAATCTAATAAATTTGTAAATTGGAGAAAGGTTGCCAGGAATCAAATGGCTTGCATGAAGAAATTTGACTCCTTTGGGACATTGGATTAGCCATTAGGGTGAAGCTAGTTAGGTTCGCCCATTCTGTCTTACGGGTAGTCGCGATGACAAACGTCACTATAGTGTTAACTAAGCTTTCGAGACGTCTACCTTTCATGCCCACTTGGCTTTCTTCCCTTTTCATGTTCTTACTGATGATACTTTCATTTGTTGTCTCTTGACGTATTGTTCCCGTTTATGTTGTTCTTGTGGGAGAACACCATCGTGAACTGATTCATAGTTTCTCTTGACGTGTTGTATGCGCCTTTTTCCTCTTTTTCATCGCCGCTGTAGTAAATAACGGAGGCCTGTATAATATTTGTTTCGTAACTGCAAAGGTCGTGGCTCTTCACAATATCTATGAATTCCTCAATGCCAATGAACCTCTCAATACACACGGATTTGCCTAATTACCCGATTTATATTCCTCTTCGGAAGACCCCTTCACTGTATGACTGCATAGTGCATACTAACCGGTATCGGTACTGCACCTGTTATGTAAACTACATCTTGTGTTGTTTTTTGTAAATGTAATTAATTAGCGCTGACTGAAATGCATTGCTCGATCGTCCAGTAGCGGCTGTGGTAGAGAAACTAATGAATAACTTGAGGAATAAATTACTAATTCTCTGGTCATGGGAGGGTCAAACACTAGTTTGCTTTCACAATATTTCTGATTAGGTATTTCCATCGATTTTTGCCCCTCAAGCATGAAATCCTGGTCAATAATATTTGTTTTAAATCAGTAGTATACTTTTATTTTTATATCTGCTCTCATTGTTTTTCTCGCTATCATGTTAAGCATTTAGCTACAAGGTTAGAACTCGTATTTATTTGTAATGGGATTGTTTCCATTTTAAAAAAAACAATTTTACAAGTTGATGCCGAATAGTGATTTGATTTCCCACAACATGTAGTGGCTATCAAGCCGCAAACACCCTCCCGACGTGAAGCATTTTCAAGTAACGTTATTTGAATCCATCCTACAGGGCCTGCAGTTGATGCAGACGTGCGACGGTGCTCACCAGGTGCATGTAATACACTACCTCGCTGCCATTCATGCCTGTAGCAAGCTCAGCGTGCAGGACCAGCTCATTCAAGTCAATTACGATACCGTGGTGAGTGTCTACTTGCTTACGGTGTTACTTGGCTGAGTTGGCTCGACACGAAAACAATGAGTAACTGCATCGGCACATGGAAATGTAGGTATTATAGAGCGACGTACCCACCTGTCAATAATGGTAGCCTCTGTTAGTCGGCACGCAATTAAAGTGAAGTGTCTATTAGAGCTAACCGTTACATTTCCACGGGGCTGAAATGTATATAGAGACTAGTGTCGAGTAACACGATGATGATAATGATAATAATATGATTGCTTGATGCTTGCAAGAAAGAAAAGAATTCTAGCGTTGACTGTGCCAGTGTTAGTGAATTATCATCACCCCCAGGTTGGTTGGACCCCTGAGAAGGTCATGAAAGCTCTACACGAGAACCCTGTGGAAGTAATCCTTACTGTCAAGAAGTCTCCTCGCCACGCTCCTGGTGCTCAGCAAATATATTCCTACTTCAAGCCCTTCAGACTGCCCAGCAAAAAGCGCTCGTATAACCATGGTCAGCCCGAATATGCCTACCGCACCAACTTCACCAACAACATCAACCTGTATTCGTGAGTATGCTGAGCAGTGTTGTCTTTCCTTATTGGTTCCTACAATGCCCATTTGCTGTGGTCCTCCGTTCATGACTTCCTGTTTTTTATTGACATGGTTCGACTTGTACCTATCTACTTTCATCTCTAATGACTCACTGTAATAGTGTCTGAGGCTGATGCCAGCGTACATACCTACCTAGTAATTATTATTACTCGTCTTTTCTTGCTACGAGATTTTTCAATTAGATGTCAGCACTCATTCTACGAAATACCTTACCTAAGCATGAATTTCCTCTCATATTTAGCCTATTGTTGTAAATTGTGTATTGCGTTTTTGGAGCCTTCTAGTGCTATTCTACTGTACGTCTACTTAGCAATATTGGGGATTGGGTGGACCAGGGTCTGACTCTGATTTAATATTTCGTCTCCCGGGACCGGTCGGTTACAGACCCTGACTCCTTGCACCGTAAATATCCGCCTTACGAATCTAGAATGTGACTGTTCGACAAAGTAAACCGTTTAATTCCAATTTGCTTTTGACTTCAACTCGTGGGCAACCCTAGTCCTTAGTTGGTGTTCGTCATCATCCACTGACATCCAGAATGTGACTGCCAGTGCAATATAGGGCGTTTCAAAATTAGTGGTAAAAAATTTGACTATAAGTAGAAGAACGGAAAATGAAGTGATTGTCATGAATGACAAAAACTTCAAAACTCCTTCGTTTTTCAGAAATGACGACTTGAGATACTTAGGGGGGGAATTACCCCCAATTTTTTTATTTATGTGCCGATTTCAACGAAACTTAGTACAATATGCAAAATTAGAATAAATGTGGGTTAGACTCAGGCGCTTTTTTCCATTTTTCTCATAGAAAACGAGATATTCAATGAAAACGGGAAAAAGGGCTGAGGAAAATCTATCTAGTCCTATAGTTTTTGAGCTGCAGAGATGATTTTGGTCTCAAAATAAGCAGAATTTGATTCTCTACAAATAAGCGCTTGGGTTTTATGATTGTCGAATAAGGAGACAAGTAACAGTGCACTTTGAGGAAAAATTTGAAAAAAAAAAAAAATTTTAGTTTGTTTAAATTTCCTCAAAAATTTTTTTATCAATCATAAAACCCAATTGCTATTTTTGAAGAATCAAATTTCACTTATTTTGAGAACAAAATTATCTCTGTTGCTCAAAAACTGTTGGACTAGATAGGTTTTCCCCAGCCCCTCTATTCCCGTTTTCTTTGAATATTTAGTTTTCAATGGGATAAATGGAAAAAATCACACGAGTCTAACCGACATTTATTTCCAATTTTACATATCTGTACCAAGTTTCGTTCAAATCGGCACGTAAATAAAAAAATTTACTTCCCCCTTAAGTATTTCAGGTCATTTCTCAAAAACAAAGGAGTTTTGAAATTTTCGTCACTCATGAAAATCGCTTTATTTTCATTTTTTTTTCACCCCGGCAGTTAATGATGTTTCAGGGTTCTGAATTTTTTTCTAAATATTAATAGACATTATATTCATACATTTTTGTTATGACGAGTGATATATAGGTAGGTAGTATATCAAAATTGGACATTTAAAAAAATTGTGAAAAACATCTAGATTTTTACAAATTTTTCGAATTTTCAAGCCTTTCCCAGCAGTTCAAAGACTTGGAATAAAGGCCTAGCATTTTGCATAGCTTATTTTTATATATACTCATATATTTTCCACGCTATGACATGTACCAAATCGAAAAAATTGAAAAAAACTGTGCACCCTGTTGCTCAGTATCATCCTCTGGAAATCTGTTTGAATCATGGCTGTGAGTATTCATCTGTTGCAATATAGTGGAAGCTCTGTTACTTCCTTTACGTGATCATTTAGCTACTAGACTGCTCATATTCTTCCTTCCTTGCTGCTACCATTCATGAGTTCCTTATTTGGATGAACATACTATACTATGTGCCTCTTCTTTCTTTCTCTGTCTTGTCAGTGCAGTGGATGCTGTGACCAGGGTGACTTAACACGGTAGTCACAATGCGGTCTATGACATGTGTCATACATATAATTATAGCTCCCGGTATGAGGTTTGCGGAATCATAGTTGAACATTTTTCAGCCCAGCAGTCGGAATTGGGCTTGATCCATCCGATTCCTCAACCCTGACAGATATGCAACTCCCTCGACTAGGAATCACAGTCTACACAATAAACTGGGACCATGATATCATAGTAGTTAATAGTTATGACTAAAATTACTACCTATGTCATGTTCAGGTTTATGGAGCAGAGCAGCAGCCATCGCCTGATCTTCTCGTCCCTGCCAAAGGCCCCTCCGTTAGCTTCTCCCGAGCAGGCACAGAGGGGCATGGCGTCCCTGCGACCGGAGTCGCCTGACCGTGCACCTCCAAAGAGGTGAGTTCTCTGTCTACGTAGACCTCGGTATGCTTCTCTCGTAGCACCAGTTAGGCTTAGCCTATACAGGCACGTGCCGACAGGGTAGGCAAGGTAGGCAGTGCCTACCCTGCAGGAAAGAAGCAGTTTCAAGTGAACACAATACTGTACCTTAAAATTTTTCACATTCTATCGAATATTTTGATAATGCCTGCCCAGAATACATTTTCGCGGCGCATGCCTGTGCTTACAGCACATGCATTCTTTTTTGTAGATTTTGGAACACCGTGAATTGCTTTGTTTAAAATTAAAGCAGGCATATACCGGTTGTGTTATATTCCTTCCTTTGGATCAAAACGAGTTCTATCGTTAGGGAGGCTACCACCATTTGTTTTTGATTTTTAAAGCAACCTCTTTGCTCTTCTTGGAATTAACTCATCGTTTTGAATGCCACTCGAAACGTTTTCTAGCTTTGCTGCCGAAGTTTTGTTAAACATGAATTACAGGTAGCACTCGATATAGACATTATATTTATATATGTAGGTATGTCATTATTATGATGATTATGATATTTTCCCGCTACAATATAACTAGACACTTCTTGTCTTATGCAGCTTTGTTCTGCGAGTTAAAATTGAGTGAAACGCTAGGGCCTATATCGAGAACAGCCTGTATTTTGATCAATACAATGTACTTTCTTTGACCACATTTCCAATTCTCACAGAGTAAGAGCGGAATTTTTTGTACTGAAATTGCTACACTTGCATTATCATACGATTTAGTTGCTATATTTTTACCAATTGATCGGCAGGGTTGGCAGCCCCGGGAGCTCGGCTGACGGTCGTCACAGCAGCGTCAGCTTCGCTGTCGCTGATGCCGGCGCCCCTGCCGCTTCCACCAGCGTCAGTCCTGACAGCGCGAGCGCTGCTTCGGTTGTGGCGGCGCCCGCAACCTCCTCTCGTCTGTCCTTGGTCACTTCCAGGTGTGTGCTACCCCCACTTCTTATTGTACTCACTCTAAAATGATTGAGCCTCAGTGCTAGGTATTGAGAAGAGCTGACGCGTCTGTGACTTCACACCATGTGGTCTGTATGTCCAGTGTCTCATTTTCTCTTGTACTGGATTAATTTTCTGTGAGAATTACAACATATGTACTGAACATTGTTGTTTTTCTATGTATTTCTTCTAAATTCGGCGTCGGCTTCCTTGAGCTCATATTTTATATTTATTCAACTACCTACTGATTTTTCCTATTGTTCAAAAGTGATGGTTCCACGAAGCTTAAGTGAAACAAGGCTAGCGCTCGTATTGTGCATTGTAGAAGTTATTATCAAACAAGAGCTGACGTTTTATCAGAACAAGACCAGCGCTCGTGTGTGTTTTAGAATTTATGGATAGAGAGAACTGGAGTGTTCATAAAAACATGGTCGGCTATCTTGTTTAACAGTGGGGAAATACTTCATGAAATATATTTATGCACTGCGGTACCTATGTTTAATGTAGAAATGATCGATACACTTTCAGTTTTCGTTGCAGCAAGCCAAGCGCTGCATATTCCTAATTCTTACCAACGTTATTTTCACATTTGAGTCTGCCATTTCCCGCGTGCAGCAGCGCACACAATGCCAGCGACTCCTGTATTCGTCCTACCCACGATGACGATGATGATGACGACGAGGCATTTATGTCGTCTGACGAAGATCTCACTGCTCACCACGACGGTGATGACGATGCTGCCTCTACGTCCGCTGCGAGTGTGCGCCTGTACCCTCCCAAGCCCAGGGCGCCGGTACACCGGAGGGCCACCATCCCTGGTGACACCGCGCCGCCTCTCACCGCCGCCACCACACTCAACCAGGTCATTCTTATGTCTGCTCTTGGCTTTGGACGTCGAATGTGATGGTCTTGTACCAGAGCAATTCAGGGAGTATACGTTGCGCTAAAGAGTTGGTTAGCTAGTTCGCCCATCTATATGATGAGGAGCAGTGTCCCAGGGATCTTATAGTTGCCTTAGCTGGGTCTTTGGGGCGTCTTTCTTTTGTGCTTCATTCCCCTTTCATACTGCAGTTGATGGGGCTTTATTCTGATCTTCTTTACCCACTTGCTGTTTCCATCCGCGGTAGGCCTAATTCTGTGTAGGAACACATTCGTACATGAGTTCCACGTTTCCATCGATATAGACTACTGTCTGTCCTTCCCTTTTTTTCATAAGTTCGCCTTTGTTATGGAGACAGAGGCTAAAACTATACAATATAATAGTCGTAGGTAGTTCTTTTAACAGAGAGTGAAGTTCGCTCAGCTTATGCAATTCTCGTGTAGATCACCTGTAATTTTGTAGTTAAGCCATCGGGACATCATTCTTTCTCATCAGTATTTTCGCTGCCGCTACTCTCAGGCAGGCCAATGTTATATCTGCATTCGATCTTACTTTTTATTGGGATCTTTTGTGTGTCAACTAGGCTAGTTCTATATTTTCAGTAGCTGTTGCGCTAGCTCATGTAGATCATTGTTGTAGCTAAGCTTTTGGGGCGTCATCCTTCCGCGTGCTGACTTTGCTTCCTTACTTGTTCGTACTCGTCCTGTTTCCATTCTGTACCCGCTTGATTTGATGTCTGCCCTGTACGGTAAACAGTACAGGGGATCTTCTACGAGTGTCTATCGTTAATGTACTGCCTCTCCCTTCTTCCTGTCTCTTCTTTGATCGCGGAACTACTGTGTGAACTACTCTCTAATATTTAGCTTTAAGTAATTGTTTTTATCTTTTTTTACAGTACATTGAAGGACTGCGTCAGAGTGGCTTTGCTTTGCGTGCTGGTGGCCGCGTGAGCACAGGCACCGGCCTAAATGACAACGAACCCATGATCCGTAGCACTGCCGGGACGGGTTTGGATGGTCGAACTCGGCCTCACACCACCATTGGGGCTGCCAAGCTCTGTGTCGGCGGTCCTGATGGCAGTGCGAGACACGCGGTCGACCCTTCCTCGGATGCCAAAGCTGCTACTGAGGACCGCTTAGCGCCTTGTCAGGTCCCTGTGGGTCCTTCCTCCCTCCCACCTAATGTCCCGGGTGACGCCCGAGATCCCAAATCGGAAGTGTCCCAGAAGTCGGGCGTTGAATCTAAGTCAGCTTCATCGGGTGCTCCTCCTGGGCTGCCACCGCTTGTAGGCATCAATGACCCCCCACTTCCCTTCACTATTACCTCCCCACCCACGCCCCTAACCCCTAACCCTCCATCAACGCCTCACACACCCGGCGGGCGGCGCGTGTCAGAAGACCGGCCACGCTTGGATAAGAGTCACAGCACTCCGGCGTACGACTTCGGTGCTGACGGCGTGCCTACTTCTGCGGCCTCTGCAGCTGCTGGACAGTCGCCTGGTGGTCTCTGTGTTCCAGGAAGCGCTCCTGCTGCGTCAAGCAGTGGTCACAGGTGCGACCAAATGTTGACAATTGGTTGTGAACATGATTGTAGGTTAATTTTCTTAGTGCCCCCCGCAGGGAGTATAGGATGAGCCATAGCCCTTCACTCAGGGAGCATAGGATGGGCTGTTGTTATTATTGTAGTTACGCAGGGAGAGGCTCCGGAGGTTGTTGAACATGTGGCGGAAGGTATGAAAAGGAAGAAATAGGAGCACAAGAAATCAAATACAGATAAAGTACAGTCACACAGAGAGGTGGGATGGGCGGGACACTCGCACAAGTAGTTCACTTCGTGGGGGACCACTGTGGCATTCGGGACAGGAGCCTTGAGTCCCCCTGCCCGATCCTGTGACGGTACGACATCAGGGCAGAGCAGAAACCTAAACGTGGTTGCGATAGGGTGGAGCGGGCCGCTCGTGAGAGGACCGCCTCCTCAGGCGAAATTTTCAGTGGAGCGGTTCGTAGGATTGGCCACAGGCCATAGGGTTAGGTTAGTTTAGTTTCGTCCATCCTATGTTATTGGTGGCAGCGCCCTCAGGAGTCCTATAGGTTACCTTAGCCGTTAGCTAGGCCTTCAAGACATATGTCTTTCGTGCCTACTTTGCTTCCTTCCTTTGCTTCTCCTACTGATCTTTTTCTCACCTCTCGCTCGCTTGACACCGTGTGGGACTTAGCCCAGGGGATCGTACTGCCTTTATGTCTTGATACCTGCATTACAAGTGTAAATCGTTACCATTATCGTATGTTTGATTAGTCTTATAAAGCGTTTTAATAGGTAGTGGGGAGCTTAATCTTTGTCTCTCTTTTCGAAAAGTTTTTCAGGTCGCTGTCGGGCCGTCCTGAGGTGGCTTCAGTCAGTCCGGCACATCGCCAGCCCGCGCAGCCGTCAGCCGAGTGGCTACGTTATCCGCCATGTGGCGTCCGATACAGCCAGCCGCCGGTTACCTCGAGGCGTGTGTTGGCTCCGCTCCCCATGCCCACTTGTGAAGTTGTCGGGGTAGGTCACCTGGTGCCTGCTCTCTCCCTTCGGCTTCCCTTGCATCGACATTAATCCTCCCAGCGAGCTTTGCCTCGTCCTTATATCTTCTCTCCCGCTAAAAAAAGAGAAGAAAATAAAGAAATTGAAAAATGAACACTTTCAAAAAGAAGAAAAAAAAAACTGTAGGGTGCAGAGCACAGCCTCGGTTATGGCAACCAGGCCTTTGGGTGGCTCTGCACATGTTGAGAGTTTTGGCATTGGCTTGACATGGCGTCCAAGTCTGCAATAATACCTCACTGTCAACGGCAGTGGAATTGTAGCTTCTCTCGGCACAAAGCCTCGGGCTATACTGCGAGGAGCTCCGTACTGCAACTCCCCTTCTCCACTACGAAGTGTTGCCATCCACGGTTGTCCCGCTAGTAAGCCGGTCAAGGCAACCAAGGGAGGGGGGCAAGGCGTCTAGTGTTGCCGCCATCATACAGGGGGTTACCCCGGTAGGGCAACACAGAGCTGGGCCACTGCAGGGTGCAGTTCTCATTTCTCAATCGGCCTCCAGGCTTCGTCCAGTGTGGCCGACCAGCTCCTGCGGCGTGTCGGGTATGGACTGGGCATGGCGCCCAAGTCTGCAAAGGTACCACACGCCCGTAGGAGCAGCCGGCAAAAAAAAAACCTGAATGGAAAAAAGGAGAAAAAAATGAAAAAAAAAAAAATCCCAACTGCAGGGTATGAGACTCACATCTGGCCAGGTGCCGCTGATTCTATGGCTGAGGCTTTGGAGGTCGTGCTGAGTCTGATGATTTCTCACTACCTGTTGCGAGCGTTAATATAGACTTAGCGCTGCGTCCATGTCTGGGTCCCCTCCTGGGGTATAGGATGGGCCCATAGGGTTAGGTTCTCCCACCTATGTTATGGGGAGTAGCGCCCCCAGGGGGCTTGTGTCGGTTACCTTAGCCATTAGTTAGGCGTTCGGGACGTCTGTCTTTCGTGCCCACTTTGGTTCCTTTAGGGAGGCTTGAACTAGCTTATATACCATACCGATGTCCCATAGGATTCGGTTAGTTACATTCACCCATCCTATGTTATCAGGTGTACCGTTTCTAGGGGATCTCATAGGCCGTTGTAGCCCTAGTCAGACCTTCGGCTCATCTTTTTTTTTTCGTGCACGGCTACTTTTCAGTTTTACAGGTGATGCTTTGTTCTGTCCTCCCTCATATTTCCTGACTTACCGTTCACATGCGTGTTAATCTAGTGTGAGAATATTCATGGGTTCCTCGTTTTTCCGGACCCTATATGGCTCTTCCTCTCTAGCAGCATTTTTGCGGCGGCTATTGAGGTTTTAACTAACTTATTAAATAATAATACTTATGACTCAATATAATAATAATTTTATCTATACAGAACCCTTCTTATTCCTGGAGCGGACCCTGGTGTGCGCGCTCATGACTCTTCAGCCAGGAAACAAAATGGCGCCTCCCGGACTCACCTTCCAGGTAAGCGCGTCTTGGGACTTATTGTTTCTTTTGGTTCTTGCTAGGCCTTTCATTATCACACATTATTGCTGCTTCTGTCTTTCGTTAAAGTGCTCTTTGTCGACAGGCTTTTGTATTGTTACACTGTTAGGTAGCTAGCGAGGATTTTATTTCAACGTTTGTGCCATAGCTTTGCTCTTGGTATCGTTGTAGGGCGTAAAGTTTTGTTCAGCTCCTTAACTTTTCTGTTGTTTACTTTTGGGATAGATGCTTTTATTTAAGGAATTAAAGGATATCTGGTACTTCTAGACCTTTGGTCATCTAGTTTTAATTGGAAATAATCGAAATAATTACTATCTTTAGGTTGCTTCATTAGGGACGATTGACCTGTTGCTATTACCAAGCTCTGTCTCATCGCCCACATGGGGTAGTTTATTTCTCTCGGCGATACTGGAAAAGTGGCATGGATGCGAGAGATCATTTCATTCATTGCGTATTTGCTTGGGCTGCAAGATCGGATGGATCAAGTCCAACTCCCACTTCTAGGTCCAGCATCCAGCCTGATTCCGACTCATTTGACGAACCCCGAAAATCCGTCTCCAAATCTTTTTTTTTTTTTTGTGCTCTCGACAAATTAGGCCCATTTTCTCCCACTCCTGGCTTCCAAAACTGTGTGACTCCCTCCTATGGACTCTTTATATTTTATGACTCTGCAACATTTGTCTTTATATTTTATGTAGCTACTAGAAATTCGCCCTCTGCAATAAAATCTATGGCCTGTTTAAATGCCAAAAAATATTGAAGTATTGTCGAAAGTGTGAGGCATAAAACGGTTGAGAAACACTGCCCTAAGTGGTCGTAGGCAGGTCGTAAACTTCCTACGTATTTTTGTTCACACTTTGTTATGCTAGTCGTGCCTCCAGGACTGGCTCCACACCTTCGTTGGCAAGATTACTGTATCAGAATAGAACGTTTATGGGAGTCAGAAGTCGAAGTCGGGCACTTGCTTGTCCCAGCTGTCTGAGTTGCAGGTGGATAAAAATTGGCTTGTTTATCAAGGAGTCGAAGGCTTTTGGGGTGCAAGGAGTCTGAGTGGCACCTTGACCGCAACCGACCCCACAGCCCCGGTAGCTAGACTTTCAAATTATTTTTCCCATACCCACTTTGCTTTCTACTTCTTCCTACTCTTTTTTTTTCTTTTTTGTTTGCCGACTTGTCGTGGTCTCCTGGCTTTCTCTTCCCGTGCTACCATTCCCTTCCTTTTCATCTCTAAAATGCTGGTTCGCTGGCTTGGGAAGCGTTAACCTCATGACAAACTAACTCGACTGTATCGTTCCTGTTACCTGCAAATGACGATTATTCCTTTTAAATTGAAACTATGTTGAAAAAAAAAGAGATGTGTTAGAAGGGTTAACTAACACACATAGGTACCTACAGTAACTCTTACTGTATCTCCAAGTCGCGAAACCGAGGTATCTTGGTAATAGTAACTGTTAGTTCAGTTGCAAAGGCAATTAAGGTATCCAATTAGACTAAAGTATTGCATGTTTGCACAAAATGACACTCAGTAAAGGGCATCTTCTTCGTGCAAATTTAACAGCATTCACGTAAACAATTTTCTGTTGGCCGGTAGCTGAATGCAGTATCTCCGTGCTTGCGCATAGCGTCATAGCGTATCTTGTTGCATTTGTTTGGGGGAAACGTAAAATTTTAGTTCTTTATGCTAGATATTTGCTTCTAAAAGTTTAGTATGTAAGGCTTTTTGTAGCCATCTTCTTTATCAATAACGGAATTTCTTTGCTATTCAGTTGCTGATTTAAAGTTCACTAAAAATTTACGTCACGTGAACAGCTTTCGGGTTACTAGTCAGACGTTGAACTAGAACATACGGTATTGTTTAGAGCCTACTGGAAGTTCAACTTCCACTAGCCTCTTGCCCCCTGTGGGCGGGTGGCTCTCACCCACTTCGGCCTGTCTGGGGTCAACCAACCGGTGTCTAGGAGTCGGAGACCTTAAAACAAGGTCAAAAA
>LQNS02278183.1:1320731-1334547 GCA_001587735.2 Parhyale hawaiensis
CACAGTGATACGTTCCAGAATTTTCCAAACATATATGATTGTAAATCGTTCGAATCTGCGCTGTATTGAATACAAGTGAAGACAGCTCAGTCGTTTGTGGTAATCGTACTCCTGCATAGTAGCCACCATAACTCTAAAATTAATGCCCGGGTTCTCATGAAATTTATATAAGTTGTTCAATACTTATCTTACGCAGAGTAAATGACCACTTGTTTTGTGATGATCTGTTGGTTCATTGGTTTGTCGCTGTGTTTTATTTAATGCTTGTTAGCATAGTAACTCAAAAAGTTATAAATGTATCTTTATGAAATTCACAGGAATTGATGGTATTGTTAAAAGACGTCGCTAATTGATTAAATTTTAGCGAGGATTGGTTGGTTTGTGTTTCACTAATGTTTGTGAGACTGTTAGCAGCATAACTCGAGAAGTTGTGAACAGATCTTCGAGAAAAAAAAACAGAAACTGTTGATGTTGTCAAAATGCACAAATGATTAGATTTTGGTGTTGTAACAAGGAAAGTCATGGTTTCAGAACCAGTGCGAATTTTTTGTTACCGTTGCCTTGCTTGGCGGAGGTATGCGCTATGATAACACGCGATCTACAGTATTGGAAAAGTCCAACTTTTTGTAGGACCATAGAGAGGCCTAAACTAGGAATATGATAATAATTTTTTTGGATTCCGTTTCCAAAAAATTGCGCTCTGTTAAGTAGTTTTGCCTCTCCTCAGCAATAACACTATTTCATACATGCCATACATGGTGCTGTGTGTGGTGAAATATTGATCTTATCTTACTTAAGCTGCGCTATTTCCACCGCAAGGGTTCTTCCTCCGTTTGTATTGCTACAATACAAAGTACCTTTGTAGTGAAATAGCACAGCCGAACTGAGATAGTGATAGCTGTGATGTACCCTTTGGGTTACAAGGGTTTTTTAACTAGTGTATTCCTACGTGAGAGATAAAGCCCTTGGAGCGAGGTAGCTAAACCTGAGTAGGATCGGGTTAGGGATCGAGTAAGTGCTACTGACACTCCCCCTACTCCACCGCTCTTAATGTTATACATACCAACTGTGCTCCACCTTCATATTTAGCCAGAGAGACACAATATCTGCTTGACTGCGTAGCGTGTAGCTCCTAAGCGTTTACTTTGCACGAGTATCATCTACTTTTCCAAACCTACTTTCTGTTGAAGTACCCCGCATTTGTTAGTAAAACATAGGTTCTTCACCAGGATATCGAAAATTATAGGAACTCTTCATCTCGTTGATATTGTATCAGCCTTTGGTAGAAGTTAAACCTTAGGGTGCAAAAGATACCTACGTCTCTAATCTTGTTTGATTACGAATTGCTAGCGATTGTAGGCTACATGATATGAAGGAATGTGTTGTTTTTCCTAGCTATTTTCGTTTGGAATTCCAAAATGCTTGCATTTCAGGAGATGATTTATCTATTCTTAATGATTCAATGCTTGCTACAGGCTTCTACAAATGGCCTTTGTGGAAACAGATGCATCTTGGTTGGTCAAGTTGCATTGTGGAAGTATTTAACCTTAGCTACTTTTGTTTTATCGGAAGAGTAGTAAATTCAACTTCAAATTCTTATTTTAACGTTATTATTCTTACTTTTTAGGTGTAATAAATCCTACGTTGTTGGTGTGATATTGCCTAAAGAATTACAACTTCACTATTCACTGAATGTTTAGTTCCTTCAGAGCAAGCGTTAAAGGGTCGCTCCAGATTTTCATTTTTTGTACGCTCCCCAATATCAATATTTTTATACCTGAACTCGCTAACTTCTTTACTAGGTATGTAATATAACTGAACTACAGTATTAGAAAATTGATACATCTTACAAAATATTCCCCAGGAGTCAGATATCTGCATGGTTAACTGTAAGTTTTATGAATCGGCAGCTTTTCTTGCTGCTTCCATTCTCTCTAATTTAGAAAGTTCGTGATCCATTTCTATTTTTCTCAGTTCCAATTTTCGTCTTCGCCTGTAATTTCTTTACTAGCTATAGTGATCACAGGCTTCTGCCTTGAACATTTTCTCCAATTCAGTTGATTTCTGCAGCCCTACCAGTGTTTGGTACTCCTCAAAATTGGAGCACGCGGTCCATAGCATTTTTGTTAATATTGTCTTGTAATTTCCAAGCCTAAGGAGTTACAGTGTTTGTTTTGTAGCTAATTGAATGGTAGTGGAGTACGAATCAGGCGTCTTAATCCCATATCTGCCGCATAGAGAAAGTACTGGGGTCAAGATTAGTTATACAACATCACAGATTAAAATTGAACCACAGCCACGGTATTTTATGTTAAGAAAAAGGTAGGTTTATCTTATGAAATTATTCCTGAACCTGATTCTAGTTTCTCCTAGGAATAATATTGTATTAAACTTCCTCCACTTACCGTCCAAGATTCAGTTGCAGGTTCTTTAAAAGGAAGGTTCGCCCTTCCTAATCTCAACTGAAAAAGTCTAATTGACATGTACAGACGCACTCCTTTACTTTTTTATTATGCCTTTCATCACTCTCGGTTGTTTTCAGTCCGTGCCAAGATAATAGCTCAAACTCATTTTGAAACGTACAAATAAAACTATCGCTGTTGAAAAGCTAATATTTTCATGGTCAGTTTGGGACCATAAATGAAACTTTGTCAAAAAATTTCAGCTCATGTTAGCTAATGTGTAGTTTCCATTTAAGAAGAGTTTGAAGGTTTTGATCAATTTTAAACGTGCCACGGTATTAAATTTTATAGATTTTTATCAATTGCCAGTATCAAAAATATTAATAATAACTTTAATGATTATGCAATATTTTCTTTAGGCAAAAAAGTGGAATTATATAATCAAACAATAAAGTACATAGTTAATAGTTTAAATAAGAACCTTTCTTCTGGAAAACAAGTTCAAGCCTCTTATCCACGTATTCTGTCAGGCTTTTTATTTCAAAACTAGGAATAGCGCTTGTAGGTATCTTGATTGCTGTCCATAAGTCTTCTTTTGAAGTGTATTGCCTTCCATCCTTGCAAATAGCCTGCTTCAAAATCCCCCACAAGTTTTCGATAGGATTCAGATCAGGAGATCAGGCCGGCCAAACCATCAAACGGGCACCTTTCAATCCTTGCGATGACAAGAACACTCGTGTTGCCATTGCAGAGTGAGACGGGGCATTATCGTGTTGAAATAATAACCTGCTATGCTTAAGCAGTGCAACGTCATACAGCCATGGATTCAAGGCCTAATTAAGGAGCTGACAATAAGCCATTGGAATTATTTTCACTCCATCTGGCAGTCGCAGATGACCAACAAGTTCACCTCCAATATTTGCCCCCCCAATCATAATGCCTCTTTCGCCCTGCGGGTGACGGAACTAGTATGACGCTCTTGGCAGTTTCCAACCCGTCATATTCTCCTACCGTCTGGTCCGTCCAGAGTTACCCTGATTTCATCGGTGAAAAGTACCATGTTCATGTTTGTCTTCATATGCTCTCGAGCCCATTTCAGCCGTGAATACTTGTGCCGGGCCGTCAGAGGAGGTCGTTTTTTCAGGTGTAACTCTTTTCCCCAGGTTTCTCAGCAACCGGCATTTTGTTGTTTTCGAGACTTTAGGGAAATTTACTTCGCTAAAGTTAGTCTTCTAGGTTTCTTCTTGCTTCTTTGATAATTGCTTATTCACATTACGAAGCTCACGAGTACTAGGCTACCGGCTTTCAGGCCTCCAAGAGTCCGAGCGCTCTTTCTTTGGTGAAGGGTCGGCTAAAAAGCGCTGCACTGTGTCAACATGGCGGCCTATTGAAACAGCAGTATCCTTAACAGGTGTTCCTTTAGTCATATCTGCTACTGTTTTCACTTTTTCAGTTTCAGACAGACCTCTAGCCCTTCCCATTTTTGAAGATTTGTACAAAAGCTGATAGAGTGGCACACAAAATAATAATCACTTTAATTGCAATAACTCATGAAATCTTGCAGGGATTCAAATGAAGTTCTGGTGAAAGTGTTGCCCTACGTAAACATTTCCGCCAGAAAAGTTTCAAAGCAAATGGGAAAGTTGAAATATCTGTATTATTCAAAAAATTAATGAAGCTATTATCGTGGCATGGACTGAATTAGTTCTGACGTTGTTGGACTCTTATTTTTGAGTTTCAGCATACGTTGTGTGTATAGAGGTTTGATGCTAGGAGTATGATAATAGCATGGGAAAACCTGGCCTCTTTAGTGCAGTGCCTCTTCAGGGAATGCAGGATTATAATCATACTACTTGGCCTTGTCGGTTACACTTGACAGAGAAGGCGCTTCCAGTCATTCATAAGTTACATTGTGATTAGGCTGTCACTGTACTCGTTTTATTCTCCATAGCTATACACATGTGCATTTCATTTCCATTTTCTTGCAACGATATGTTTTGTCTTTATCCCCACTCTCACGCATGCGCATTGATCTATTATCAAAGCACCGCCATGCATGGATTTATCAATTTCCCTTATAGCGACATAATTCTATTGCTCCCTTTGTTGAATCACGTGTGTACTGGTGAGGAAAATTAAACTCCCTGTAACAATAGACCTCTTTTCTTGGATATAATTACTCGGAAGCTATTGTACCCAATAATAACTTGTAAACACGCGATACTTCAAGTGGTAACTATTGTTTGTTGATAAAAAAAAAAAAAGCTAACATCGATATCAGAGGACTTTTTGTCAAAGCTCTCATTCTACTCTTAAAGTTATATTCTGACGCTTTTAATAACGTGACCCATATCGTAGTTCCGCGTGAGTCTTTATTTCTGCGAGAATACATGCCTGCTTGTATATAGTACGTGTATGTAAACTTCACTGAACTTGCCATCAGTTTAACGTTCAGCTGCGTGTATTTGCAGTTGTGATGAAACATGTGAAGGCTCTCGTGAGATTAATAGAGAAGATGTCTGGGCGCTGGGGTGTGCCTTTGCTCTCTTCACTGTATTCAGAATTGTGGCGCTGTTTCTGTGTTTAAAAGACCATTGCGGTAATTTATCTTGAGTATCAACTTCTATAGAAACATATAAATTCTGTCAACAGCGTAGCCCAATTAAGGTCTCTTGTATCATAACTTATATAACCTCTTTTGCACTTGTGTGACTGAATTATAAAAATTTTATATAATTCCAATGTGGACTTCGCATATCAATAATTTCCAAAAAAAAACAGTAAGGAGATATTGTCTTTGTACATCATAGAGGTGGGGCGATTGTATATGCTGTTCGTGCCATTAATCAACGGTCAGGAAGATGTGGCGATATTATTGAATATTTCTATTTGCTTTTTTTAAATTCTTCTCTATTATCTTCGTAACTCTTATCACACCAGATAGCAGTGAGTGTAAAGGGAGAACTTTATTGTTAATCATATTTGATGAGAAAACTTGATGCACAGTGACTTATTGAACTCTAAAACTTTTATCCTAAATATCTTGTTTGTGCTTGTAAGCCGGTATCTCATAAGAACCATGGAGACTTTGAGTTTTACACCGGACAGTTCCAAATTTAAATGGGATTAGAAGTTCTGAGATATCTTCGACCTGTTATTTCCGAAAAAAATTGACTCTGAAATTCAAACTTTATATAGGTATAACTATTATGTAGCCGCCCTTCACCTCGTGTGGTGCACCTCTGTTTTCTATACCGTTGTAGCCTGAGGACATGCCAAGCTTGTAATCCTCTTGACGTCTCCCGTTTAGAACTCGGAACGTAAATGTGAAATTGCAGAAAGATGGACTCAAGAGTTCTCTAACACTCTTGCAGGCTCTTAGTTTACAAAGCTGGAGTGTTTTCAATGGAATTTAACTTATAAAAAAAAACTGTTCAAATATGTACTTCATTTCATTGTGCGAGCTACGGTCGTGAAATGCATATTTTGATCGTGTTCTTCTGGCTACAAGCTTGTGAACGTTGAACTCGTTTGGTTTATTTACCCATGTGTTGAGTTTTTTCAGCTTTTTCCTGTTCAAGTGCCGTCAGTCTGCATGATGTGCTATTTTGGTAATAAAATTGCTATAAATACCGCTTGCAGTAGGGCGCAGGTTCGTGCCTGCACTTTGGTTTGGGGCTGAATAAGATCATTTATAATATTAAACACATTTATAGTGGTGCTTGTATATAGGGGTTGGCTGAAAAGTTCGTAGGCGGTTAGTATGCTATGCCATCTCGGTGATTCTCTGTTACTGACCTGATAACGCCTAGTGTGATCTTTTCTCGGCGTTACAAATTATGGAGTCCTTACAGGGAAGTAAGCTTTGGTTCGACATTTTAGGACTTTTAGGATCTATGCTCCAGTTTATTGACTCCAAGGAGGATTGCCGTACAAAGAATTAAATTTCGTTCCATTTTTCCGTTTACGAACTTTCTAGCTTACCCTCTCGTTCATATAGTTTTCCTTCTCATCCAGAACCTTTGAAAAAGAAGTACTTCAAGTCTCTCTGTATGTATATTAGTATTGAGCTTGCCAAATGACGCTTCTATTACTTTTTGATGCCATTTGTATCGAGCTTATTATGTAGACGCTTGTACAAGTAGCTAGCTTGTTCTCACCGTAGCGTCAGCTCAAGCTTTTAAATATTTTCTTGTAAATATTAAACTTGCTGCACGCCTTTGCTTGTCTCAGTTCGCTCCAGCGCTAGTTTGGATGTTCGTCTTGAGACACGCATGGCCGGCACCTTCCCCCACGACGAACAAACTCACACTGAAGGAGACAACACTTCGACTGACCAAGTTGTGAAGCTTCAAGCTAGGCCTACCGTCAGTGCCGCGCCCGACGGCGGGGAGGGCAGTAGTGCTAACCCTACCGTCCGTCATCTTTTGGCTAGCCGGAGTGCCAGTGTGTCGCCATCTTTGTGGCGACGAGGCATATTTGCCTTTAGAACCTCGCAAAAAAGCAGAAAAGACCCGAGACGGGCCGACACGTCCTATCGTCGCTCGAGGGGTACTGCAATTTGAGCTGCCTGCCGTACTCGTATGATGTATCCCTATCTTCTGCCATGCTCATGATTGTACTTACTACACGTTTCCTAACTCTATACAGTATGTTGTTCATGTACTGTGTATATAATTTATTAGGCAGTAATTTTACTTATCATTGATTTTTCTTGTTGCTGCACTTGTATTTGTTTTGCATGCGACCTCATGATTTGCCTTCATGATTATACATGCATCTCCGTTGATGGGAGTTGCTGCCTCAGATGTACTCCCTATGTTACTAGCGTCCTTTGGCCTTCGTTCTTGCTCCGCCCATTTTATTTTATCCTACTACTGGCAGTTTTCATTATGTTTTCTTCTCTCCTGTATTGCTGTTCTTATGCGTTGTTGGCTTCTTTGTAAGAGTTCACGTTCTTACATTGCCATACAGTGTGTGTATTCCGTTCCTTTTTTTAACCCTTAAGAGTGAGACTAGAGGTTAAACTTGTACTAGTTGTGAGTCGAGTCATTTTTTACTAGCACTTGCCTAATGGTTAGTGCCTTGTATCCAATATTGTTTGGAGCTGTGTAGTGCTGCTTTCAGGATCTCTTCGTCATCATGCTTTTATGCATTGATGCCTTGTTGCGTAAATAATTCCTGTCTTTACTCTCAGGCTGTCTTCATCTTCCTACTTTCGTATAATAGTTACCTTGTTTTATGTGTTCTACCTGCCATTGCTGTGAGGAGTTTTCCATATTCCTACATTACTGTAACAATTGCCTCATCACGTGAGTGTTGTCTGCCGTGCATTGAGGATTTTTTATGTTCCTCCATTTTGATTGCTGACTTACCTTTTTGTATAAAAGCTGCCTGTCGTCACTTTGAGAACGTTTTTTGTACCTACTTTTTATAGTTAACTTGCTTTTTCTATTTTTCTATGAATGCTGCCCGCTTTTGCTTTCAGGAACTCTTCAACAACAAAGTAATTTCAGGCCTCTACCGATACTTTATTGTGTTTCGTTTGTCAGTATTTCAGATGAATTGATATTCTTCTCTTCTGCTGAGTCTTAGCCATGCTAAATTTATTGTTACCTGCTCGCGAAAAAAGCTAATGGCTTACCTCATCACTATATACACTAGATATATCGATTGTTTCTAATATATGGTTTGCTTGTGCATGTACGCTGACTTTCTTATGATGAAATCCGTATGACCTATTTCCCTTCATGTGGCTACGATTTCAAATTTGCTTGCTGTCTGACTTTGCTCTTCATATTCTTCTTGTCTGGCAATCCGGGGCTGCGCCGTAACATCGCATGCTCAACTTATGATCGGACTTTCAGCTCGCACGAAGTTCAGATACACCGTGGAAGTCGGTCGGTAGCATAGATACTGTTTCGTGAACTTCGCAGGAGCTGAACGTCCGCTCATAATGCCGAGGCCACACTATACAGTCGCACGTTCAACTTATGAGCTGGCGTTCAGTTAGCACATCATTGAACTTAACATGCCAGCACCACATCTTGGATGCAGACTATAACAGTGTTATCTCGGCCTGTATGGTGTGGTCCTGGAATTGTCTGGTAAGTTCGGTCAGCCAAGAAGAGAAAAATGTGCCTCGTATGAACTCTTCGCCTCACGCACTTTAATTAGCCTCAATTAATGAGCTCATCCGTTACCGCCACTGTGGGTGACCTTTCTATTGCATTTGATTAGTAGCTAGTGAAATCACCGTATGGATATTGTAACATTGTCATGTGGCTGTGCTATAGCTAGTCCTCGACTTCCAATATAGCAGGTGTGGGGTCGTACTAGTTACACTCCAGATATTAATTTATGTGTGTCTCACCGACCATAAACGTCCAACATGCTCTGTAGAAATTATTTCAAACAATGCTGCATGCATGCAAAATTAAATTACTTGATTGGTATAGCGGTACATGTTATCAGTATTAGTGCACTTTGAATTACACCTAACTTGTAGTTTCTAGGGGACTGGATAGTATGTGCCCTGCCTGAACTTCAGGTATAATGTGGGGCCTAACGTTCGGTTATGCACCTAGTTTAGCTGCACCGAGCCCATCCTATCCTAGCTTAATCTACTCCTAACTAATCTAATCAATTTTAATACATACCTACCCAGAGTTACGCCGCATATATGGGCTCCTCTACCGCTAACATTTCATGTACATACATTTAATTTCCATAATCCCGTAGGTTGCTTACCGTATCGTTGGTACGGCCTATAGGACATCTTTCTATCCGTATCTGCTACACTCTTTTCCTGTACTATTACTGCAACCTACTTAGAATATACATGTCGCCTTCCAATTCTATCTCGGTGTGCAGTTGCCATGCTTGGTGTTCATCAGTGTTCAGCTTACCCGTCTTCTTGACGTACTACGTGTACAGACAGTATCTTCCTACTGTCCTCTCTTGCATTACCTTGTCTCTATATCGAGAGGTTTTAACTAACGTAGTCTAAGTGCCATTAAGCAACTGGCTGCTCTGTTTCCTGCATTGGTGTTCCTGTGTGTAGCTATTGAATAAGTGCATATATTGGAATATTTCAGTTCGCTTCTACTTATAGGCTTTCTTATTACTCGTGCACATCTGTGCTGCCTAAGCCAGTTAAGCTGTGTGTTTTGTTAGCAGTCAGTGCTTAGCTGCTGCGCTTGCTTAATTGTTTTCCCAAGTACTCATGGAAAGAAACTTGCCATTGTTTCTATAAGCTCTTTTATTCTTTTAATTTAGCTATCTGCTAAAAAGGAGCTGTGATATAGCTAATAATTCTAATAATTTGTATTTTTTTTATTTTGAGTAGCGACTGCACTGCACATATCTACCCTGTGTGTGGTATGTCACATTGTGTACAGCTGTGGATTTTCTACCTTTCATATTTTTTCATATTACGTTTGTTTATTACATAAATATTATTGTTTAGATGCACTGTTTCAGTTTGAACATTAGTAAAGATCATGTCATTGTTCCATCAACCATCATTAAAGATTCTTGATAATTCTACGGCAAAGAAATTTTTTTTGCTTCCTTAGCCAATATGCTTCATGATTATGCAGATTGCTTTGCTCTCAATAGCTCTTCTGATTTAATTAGTTTAGTATCTTTCAAGCTATTATCAAACAGTTTAGCTGCCTCGTGATATTCTATGTTTGTTGATGCTAGCTAGATATGGTACACTATCATGAAGAAGCTCTTATTATTTTACGTCGGAAAGAAAGGCAGCGCATGTTACCTACACCTAATAGAAACTTTAGTTTTATCATCATGCAGTAATTGTTACTGATGGTGTCTGTGTGTGTGTAAAGGCGTGGGTGGAGGCGGCCGAGGCATATCCTGTAGGGAGCTCGGTGCCGGGGACCACCAGGGCTGGCTGCACAGGCGCTCTAACAGCTCCAGGAACTTCCTGCAGCAGTATACATGGGAGAAGCGCTGGTTCATCCTCAAGGTATTCCTCCTCCATTGTTTTCTTGATATAAATCTGCTCCTAAAGTATTAGGCTTTTAACAATACATGAGAACTGCATCCTACAGTATATGGCTGATCAGTGAACTGTCCCTCGGGGCATAGGATACGCCATAGGGTTAGGTTAGGTTAGGTTAGGTTAGGTTCGCCCATCCTATGTTATGGGGAGCAGCGCCCCAAGGGGGACCCTGTAGGTTACTTGGTCATAGCTAGGCCTTCGGGACGTCTGTCTTGCGTACCCACTTTGCTTCCTTCCCATCTCATACTCATACTGATCTTTCTTCCGTCTGCTCTTCCTCTTCTTTCCCGACTTGCTGTTCCCATGCGCGTTGATCCTGTGTGGAAACACCCTCGTGAATGGGTTCCAACTTCCACGTGTCTATCGTCATACTATATGTCTCTTCTTTCTTCCTCTGTGATATCGCCTTTGTTGTGGAAACGGAGATTTAAACTTCTGAAAATGATAATATTATCTGGAGATGGCATTATATCAAATCCTGAAGAATACGATGAGCAGCATAGTAGAAATTTTGAAATTTCTTCTGTGCTGCTCATCGTATTATTCAGAATGTAATAGTAATAATGATCACTAGACCATTTTCCTGTCAAGATTTGGCTTGAGGCAGAAGTGGTACACATAGCGGTAACAAATAATCCACCTCTTCTTGTATCGCTCCTGTATACCATAAATATTCTTGGTACGTAAGTCAAACCATTCTTCTACCAGTTAGCTGATTATGCCTGATTTATGCTTGAGACCACTTTTCTCTCGTTAAATACTGTACATAAAGTAAACTAGACCATTCTCCATCTAAGAGAAAGTACTGTATTAAATTTCTGATGAGAATATTTCCCTACTTACGGAGAGTACCATATGTCTTAGACCATGTTA
The DNA here is from genome assembly GCA_001587735.2 of Parhyale hawaiensis. Classification (NCBI taxonomy): domain Eukaryota; kingdom Metazoa; phylum Arthropoda; class Malacostraca; order Amphipoda; family Hyalidae; genus Parhyale; species Parhyale hawaiensis. Next base: position 1,332,033 of record LQNS02278183.1, read on the forward strand.
CGTTATATACCTTAATTACCCATCAACAGAAGGGCTACCTATACGGCTACTCCGGCATAGACGCTCACAAGGCTGAGTCTCTCATCTACCTGCCTGGTTTTCACGTGTGCCCCGCCCAAGATGCCAAGACTAAGAAGTTCGCCTTCAAGATCTACCATGCGAGTAAGTGTTGACTTGGTGCCCCCTAGACATAAGGACTGTTACAGGCATATACTCGGTAGTGCCACCCAAACTAGGAAGTTTGCCGCTAAGATGCTTCGTGCGAGTAGGCTAAATACTGACTTGGGGACTGTGACATTCTAGGCTTGTGAAGGAGGAACAGTTTTATCAAATGTTCCTGCTGACCTGTCTTCGTAACGTCACTGCACCCATGAACTTAACTATTTGAGATGCGTTTCTTGCTTGCGGAGTGGGATTTGTGCCAAAATGTTACCACTAGCTTAACTTGGTGACGTCATTACACCCTTGTCAAGGAAAGAGGTTATATCTATGTATATTATCTACATCTCTTGAGTATGTGTTCACAATGGAAAACATATCTATACCGGTGGTAGTGCACTATAGAAGGAATACAACATTGGACTTTGCTTCACGTTAGTGGTTTTTTGAATTTGTGTTGCATAACCGTGAAGATAATCATAATAATAAATTTGTGTTGCATGGAAAAATAAATTTTACTTTCGTGTGACACTTGAGTTTTCTCGTACGTTCAGTGCCTAACGCAGTTCACGTGGTGTCAAAAAACAAATGCACGCTGAGTTTTTCTTTCAGCGGTGATTTACCCTTCATGTTAGCTGCTGTCATTTTTTAATGGCTGAGTACCTTAGTGGAGACATGAATATACACGTAAACACATAAACATAATTAACGTTAAGAATATTACATTACGATTTAAAAAATCACACCAATGAGCGTGCATGTTGACTGAATTTTGCTATTGCCTCACCAGAAGGAGCGGCATTCTACTTCGCGTGTGACACCGCTGAGGAGCGCAGCAGGTGGATGAGTGAGATGGGCCTGTCGGCGCTGTCGTCCGGCAGAGACAGTTCTGGAACTTCATCCCCCGCCAAGACTGCCAGCCCCACTTCCTCTTCTCCGACTCTTGCCGCTCACAATTTTGGTACTTCCTTTGTTCCACTTTCCAAATGCACTCTGTAATTCTGTTCTAGTTCACCCTCTCAGGAAGCCACAGGCCGCAGAGCTTAGTTACGTTCTCCCATTTTATATTATGAGGAGCACCCGTCAGCAACGCCATCAGGGGGACCCATAGGCTGTTTTAGCTAGGCCTTCGCGACGTCTTTCTTCCGTGCCTACTTTGCTTTCTAACGTTTTTATGCCCTAATCATGATTCTTTCCTCTTTATGCACTTAATGCGAAGCAATATCACTGCTATAGTCAAACCAGCATAAGCAGTCCTTTAGGGGCGGGGCTGAATTGAACGCAACAGTGTGAAATCTAATCTATTAACTAATGCACTCTTGAGTATTCTAGTATAAATCTAATTACATCGATTGAGACAAGTTATACCGCGCGCTGAAGTGAGCTTAAGTGTCTTTGAGTCTTTGGGATTTTATACTTTAATGCCAATAATAGCTCATATACCTGACGTGACATTATGATATTGAATGCAGTTCTTTGGATTATTTGAGCCGTTCTTTTGCTTCGCAGAGGAGCCCTACTACAGCGAAACGGACGACGAGCCTGAGGATAGCGTCCGTGTTGGGCTGCCACCGTCGTCGAGCAGGTGCGTCTGAAAATGAATAGCTCCACGTGACGTCACTGCCAATCACGTGGCCGCATACTCTTCCCACGAGAAATTCAACTGCTGTGATTGGCTGTAACATAAAACTGGGTTTTATTTTAGTTACGCCTATTGTATAATGTTTATTTACTAAACTCAGTTGTTCCAAAATATATACGCTAAATAAAGTACACGAAATTATGTATTTTGTACTAAGTTAACCTAGTTCACCTTCCCTAATCTTCTCCAACCCGCCATCTAACCTAACCTGACCTATTCTTACTTAACTTACCCTAACGCATTTTTAGTCTAACCTACCCTAGAATATTCTAATCTGACCTAATCTGGTGCAACCTAACTGAACTCCCCTCCGGGGGCATCGACTACGGCGGGGAAACCCTTAATATAATAATAATCTGGGGGCATAGGTGTTAGGACTAATGTCCGCGCACACTAGGCTATATAAGATCGCACAGAGGAAGTGTCACCAACCTCTCGCTGCGCCGTTCTAAATCAGACTGTTGTCGGCTGCGCTCCAGCTGCCCAAGTCGCCTGACAGGCATGACGTCACTGGACACGTGTGTGCCGGTGGCACTAGTCTGAAGCCTGGACATTCTCGGTGATGGTATGTGATGGTGACGTGTACGCGCGGTGCGTGTGCGTGCGTGCGTGTGTGGCCCCACAAGTGCCGTGCAGTTTATACGTTGCGCAACAGAGGCTCAAAATAGAGCTGAGTTTTCTGGTGGATGGATGGTATTTTCAGTGACCAGATGC
>LQNS02278183.1:1346573-1365181 GCA_001587735.2 Parhyale hawaiensis
TTTTTTAAATTTCTGACTGAAAATTTAGATTTGAATGATATTTGTTTATAAATGGCCTCCCGGAGTCGGAGTCGGACTAAAAATTCCGACTCCGACTCCTAGAGCAAGTGAGATTCCGACTCCGACCGACTCCGACTCCGGAACCCTGGTTCCAACTCCTATTGATTCTTAAAAATATTATTCTTCGACGATGATTTCATCGATATTCTGACTAGGAGAAAGTAAGAAAGACTGCTGAATGGCTGTCATAGATACAGTATTTTTAGAGGAACAACGCTCTGCGATTGTTTGTAAAAGTTGACGCTAGTAGCTGTCTGGCGGATTTTTATTTTTTCTTAGATAGGTGAAAGGTAACGCGTTGTACACTGATCACCTTTCTAGACGAAGCTGAATATTTCTTTCCCATTTGTCTCGCGGTTGCCCACTAAGCCTAGTAATGAAAAACTAGCATCGTGATGAATTGAAATGCTAACTAAGACTCTCTGTGTGCAGCCCACCATGGGTGTCTGCATGATTGGCAAGCAGCGACGTACGCCTGGCGTCCTGACCCTGAGGGAAGTCTTCTTCTGTTCACCTCCTCCCTCACCTTCTGCTACCACCTCCACCGTCCCTTCCACCAGTTCTTCACAATTCCACCACCATCATTACCTGCCCAACACGACGTTAGCGTCTACCACCTACAATCCTACTCCTCCTAACTCTTCCTCTGGTGCCACGCGACACTGCGCGTCCTCCCGACAAGCTGGTCTGGTTGGCACTGAAAGCTCTCGACAGGTTGGGGCTGACGCAAGTCGGTTGCACACGTCCTTTGGTCAACAGGGCAGTTCTCCTTCTTCTGCTGTCAGTGATGACGTCATCAATGGAAGTCTGAACGACAGTGGCGGAAGCAGTTACCCCAGGAGAACAAGAATCACTGGGTACACCGGCCCCGATGGCAAGCCTCTTGTGGTATGTTTTACTTGGAAGTTTGTGTTGTCTGTTGATATAAGTACGTACCCTCTTGTTTACTCGTCAGTTGCTTTATTAGAATAAAAGCACTACATCACAGTTTGTTTTACAAAGATAGACCGACCCTGAGGGCAAATGTCTCTTGGTATGTTGTACTTCAGAGCTGTGTTGTATTGATCACAAAATCCTCCTTCCTTGTAGTTATGTTGTTCAGAGCTTTAGTTTATACGAGCGCGCGTATTGCAATGTAATTTTATTGTTTGCTACGAGATGTGAGTTCGCCAGCATAATATGACACTAACAGCAAAGTTTCTTCAGGTGCTGCCTCACTATCCTGACATGGAATATCCCCCCACGTTCGAGGCTGGTTCCTACACCATTCCAGGCCCTGCCGACTCGTCGTGTGTCGCCTCCAGTCACTCGCTGTCGTGCACTGCGTTGGGTCGCCACTCGAATGGCTCCTCATGGCAGTACACTTCCCCATCGTCTGGTCAGCAACACAGCACCTCGCACACCCACACGACGTCTCCTGCTCCTGCGCCCCGCGCCATCATGTCTCAGGCTTACACGCCGCCTTACCAACCACGGACCCCAAAGTCACCCACGCTTTATTATAACCTCCAGGGCTTCAATTCCGCTAGTTTACCAAGCCTGCCCAGTCAAGAATTAGAGCCGAGTGTCCCTGCCACTCGGAAACTTCAACAGCGGAGCCCCGGCGAGCCAGCGTCCCAGCCGTCTAGTCTTCCTGTGACCCAGCGGCCGCAGATGCCCCTTCCCCAGGCCAGCTCGAGTGTCTCTTCCTCGGCTGGACTGTCACTGGTAATTCCTGCTCCCGCTACTTCCTCCGCCCAGGTTTCGCCCAATCCGTCACTGAGCCCTCGCGTTATCGTGGGCATCAGCTGCAGCGGCAGCGACTGCGTCGTTAGCCATCACCATTCCATATATGTCACCAGTCCTGTCAAGCCTAACACGACACCTCGTCCTCGCTTGGATCCTCCCACAACTGCTGCCAGTGGCGTGGGGTCTCCCAACACCGTCACCGACCATAGCCAAAAAATTGAGCTATCAAATTCATGTTCTCTCGACAAGATATCTTCATTAAAAAGAACCTCCCCCGATTCTTCTACAGTCTCCGGTAACGAATCCTTTCGAAGCGGTGGTGCAGTCGAACAACAGTCGGTAGAAGGCCTCAATGAGCTGGGATCAGCACTGCCTAGTGGGAAAATTGTTTTATCTACTGTGAGTGCCAGTAATGGCGGCCGAAGTGGAGGCTGCACCACCGTTGTGGACCCGCTGAACAGTAGCGCTCCCACCACAGAGAATGTCTACGAGAGCATCAGCGTCGGGAGCTATCAGTTCGGTGGCACCAGCGGCGGTACGGTCATTACGACCCCGAGCTCTACGGGCCACATTGTGCGGGCAGTAACGTCTCCAGTTGCTAGGGATTTTGATGCTAGCTTTCAAGACTTAGACGCACGTGGCAGTCGAGACCTACCCCCCTCGGGCAGGTCCGGCCGCCCCAGGCTGGATCCTCCTACTCTTGTGTTACCCGGTCCGCCTTCAGACCCCCCTCCTCCTGGTCAATAATCTTCTAAGCCTTTCTTCAATCAAAAATCGCTCTGGCCGAGTAGCCCATAGATTAGAATGTTATTTGTATCGTGCTGGAATTAGTTCTTACTTCCTTTAAATATCTATCAATCCTTTTAATGTTAATCGCTGTCGAATTCTCTTGTTTTATGTTGTTAATGTAGAACATTTATTATCGAAGAGATTGGAACTTGGTAAAGTATATAAGCGAAATGGCTAATAAATATACAGTGATTGCGTGGCTATTTTATCAGGCATTTTAATGAAATATTGATTTTAGACCCGATGTAAGGGCTTCCACATTGCTATGATGGAACTTAGTTGTACTATTTATGCTGTGTTTGTAAAAGGTAATAATTGTGCCGGCTTTATATGTTCCCTTTACTCTTTTTTCAAGTATAACATGCGGTTAGACGTAATGACGAATTATTCCCTTAATTGCGAATTATGCGGTAATGATATTTTATTTATCAAATTAATATTAATAGTGCTCTTTATGAATACCGTTATCAAGTTAAATTGCTGAACTGCTGCTTATATTCAGAAGCAATGATTTGTTCAGAGAGAGGAATTCCACTGGGTCACCAATATTCATTTGCTGTTGAGACGTAAAGTGGGGTCCTGCACATGGGAAAACATGGTACAGTACATGAGTGATGAGAAGAGGTCTCGCGCGCTGGCACTGATCGGTGAGTGATTAGCGAACAGTGGTCGTCCAGAGCCGCACAGACACCAGCCTCACGTTGTGATAGAACAAACCTGTGAGGGGCGGGCCATAGACTGTTCGTCCAGGCTGGCATGCAGTGGCGACGTGTTAGGGTGAGGCTTACAGAGGGCACCACTGCTGCTGTTGAGGCTGGGTAGCGCTCTCACCACAATTTATCCTCTACTGGCGTATTAATTTCTATCTTCCATGCCCTTTCTGTGCCAAAGAATTACGCCGCACCAGTTGGTACGTAGCTGCTGTTGTCGATTCCATTACTGATCTTACTAGGTGCTGAAAATCGTTCTTATTGCAGTGTCGACTTCAATAGTTGACTTTTTTTAGTAGATGTGAGCAAATGACTCAGCCAGGAACAATCATCCTTACCTATAGGGCTAAAAGATCCAGTTTAGTGTACTGTAGCACGAACCGGCATTGTTTTGTTCTTGCTATCCAATAGTTTTGGCTGAATTATTTGATTGCATTCACGCTGCGCAACTTCTCATGGACGCAGAACTGCATTGCTAGCGTACGTAGTTGCCGCATTTGACTCTGCAATCTGCATTGCTACAAGCTCGTCCTATTCTGTAGTGACTGCTGCCGTTATTAGAACATTTTTACAGTATGTTCAATATTGTGTGGCCTTCCTTTGCTTGTATTATGCTGATATTAGTTTGCTATTAGTGCTAGGTGCTAGCCCATTCAATCGTATGCTATAAAGGTGACAGTTCGTAGAGTAGTAATTAACTTCTTGGTGACGTGTCAGATGCACAACTATCTTCTCTCACTCTTGATATTTTATACAGTAGCTGCAGTGTAGCTATATAATCCATATACTGAGTCTTCAATAACGGTAGGGCTCTTGCATTCGCCTAATCTTATATTGTGTCTTGCTTTTTTCGTCTATACCGTCAATTTCCCCTTAACATTTCTTATTCCACACGCATTCTCAGAACATTAGTCGATGTTTCGGGACTACTTACGAAATAAATATCAAGAGGATCTGCGCACATCCCTCGCATATTACCTAATATGCGAGGGATGTGCGCAGATCCTCATTTTTTTATTATATGCTCTCATTCTGGAATTAAATCGTCTTCCTTTTCCGTATAGCCGTGCTGTTTCTCATGCTGGAATTCCCACCTGCTGTCTGTAGACGTGTTCGCCACCGCACCCTCAATGTTACCTATTCTTCGGAGAGCTCCTGTCTCGTTTACCGCTTTGCATCAACTACAGTCTAAATCTTCCTCATCTCAGCCTCCTTTTTCTGCCTCCTAAAATGCATTTCCAGATTATTTATCTGCAATAAATTTCAATTTGTCAAAAATGAGTCAATTCATTACGAGCAAAATTCAGTATGCCGTGGGTAAAGTAACTTTTCTTGAACTAACGACGAAATAAGTTTCATTTATGACGAATAAACCTGGAAGTGAGTCAGAGTTCGTATCTCTTTTCCTATGGTCTTTGGTATTTCTTTCTGCCATTTTTGCATTACCTCAGTAAAGCTGGGAACCTTGAATAGAATAATGATGTACCTACTCCGCTGCATCGAATATTTAACTTAACATTTGTGACTGAAGTAGGGATTGCATTCCGGTCATCTTTGATGCATCCTTGTCGACTTGCATCGATTTATCGAAATCCGTACAACAATTTCTATTTAGCTCATGTGTTCTGGAATCCCATTGCAAGCTGTGCCCTCGTAACGTGTCATATGTCGTCTTTGAATTTTTTCATTTTATAGGCAACATGTCTTCTGCGTACAGGACTTTGTGAATGGTTTACGTATCCTGCCGGGCCTGGATTCTTAAATCCCTCGTAAAGTTAGGAGAACGAAAAATGTGGAGAACCGCGGTAATGTACCGACACTCCGGCTCAGGTGTTGGTCACGTCTGTATACTGATCATAAAACACTGTAATCAAAGTTGTTTTAACCATTGCTCAGTGTATTACTTAATGTTTAATTAAGACTAAGTTACCAAATTGAAGAGAACAAACGAAAGCTTAACTGCTGTGTCACTGCACTCGTGTCTGCTGCTGTACAGTTTCGATACTCGTTATTTTACGAGGCCGTTGAGATTTCGATCCCTGCGTGAACTGGCGTTGCGGCGATGGTCACAGTCACTGAAATGCGTTGTATGTCCGACGCCAGGGTTAGTTGTCTTCCATCAATATTAGGTCATGCTACGTAAAATTTGCTCGCGTTATGTACAGTAGCTATTTAATTATGTATAAACCGACTGCATATGTTGCATGGTCGAGGCATTATGTAAGTCACAACCCTAATTTTACCCGTGCTGTACCATTCTCCCCCGCATCTCGAGAACCATTTAGCAATCATAATCCTGAAAAACAGTCAAGAACCGCTTGCAGCGGCAGCATTTCGGGTTACGGTGAGGGTACTTCATGTGGCGGTAATTTAATAGCTTGTGACTGAAACTGACGCTCGTACGACCGTTACGTCTGCACACTTTGTAAGGGTTCTACGAACACAGCTGTAGGCCATATAGCTACTTCCTTTCTTGCTCAGCTGCTTGGCATTAAGCTTACCTCGATACAGGCACAAAGAAAGCCTTTTTGTGATCGTGCATAGGTAGATTACAGGGTGACGGCATTAAACTTTCAGATTTTGAATGGTATTATCTCACTATAGTAAGTGTGCGAATAGGATGAACATCATATAAAAAAACCTGATGCATCGGGTATCCGGTGTAAGTCTTGTGTTAGGTAACGTGTGCATGTTTCGGATATACGTATTTCTTACTCCAGCCAGTGAGTGAGTTATGGCCATTCGAAATCCATAAGTTTTATAGCTACCCTCAGCATTGCAGTTGTTGTTATTTCTCTTGATACCAAAGCCACTTGTTCTTTCAGGTGTAGCCGCTATGTACTAGCTTAAGAATAAAGCTTGGCATTAACGTATTAGCGATTTACTCTCGATGTTTATGTGTAAGGATTATCTTTTTTAGCTTTGACTGTAGCTGTACATTGAATCTCTTTCAGGGGAATACGCTCACCATTCCTATTCTCGGTCTTCTTCCGGAGATTGTTCAGGTCAAGTCTTTACATTTGTTTCTTTATTTATTCATTGTTTGAATTATGTTGAAATTTCAGTAATTGAAATCTCGCTCTGAACATTAGCGGTGGTTTTTTGTTCAAAAATTGGAATTTGAATGATCTCGACCGTATGAATGGATATATTGCTACCGGACCCAATCCGATGTATTATTCATATCTTTGTCATTTCACTTCCATTAACCGCTTCCTTAATCTGCAGTTTTCTTAATTTTTTCTGCCGTTCTTGTTTGTCAAGCCACCGAATAATCATAATATGCAATTTCTTAATTAACCTGTAGCATTTTATCAGTTTCTTATCCATCTTTCCCCCCGGTATTTGTTTTCTTTCTTGATGTACTACTTCCTTTATTAAAATTCCTTGTAAAATAACAGTAGAATACAAGTAAGACGTATTCTTGCCATTTATCGTGATAACTGCTTACCCTGCAAACTATAGAGAAGTTTTAATAACAGCTACCAGAATGCCTGGAACTTTCGATTCACCAAATACTTGCCCAACAGGAATCTCACAATAATGATGGCTGTCACCGAGGCGGTAATTCTTAAACGTAAACAATATACATTGTTATTTCCTGAGGTTTGTCGAGTAATCGCCTTTAAAGGAATTTATAGTTCACATGAATAACTGTCTGAAGATCACAATCTTTGTGTCGCATGAATCATTTTTATTATGAGATTTCTACTGTTGGTTATTTTGGGGATTGTCAAAGTTTCCAGTTTTTCTGCATGATGTTGCTACGTTTGTGTCTTGCCGATCACTTTAGTAATAAATAATGTTGCTACTTACTCGAGACAATAATTGTATTCCCTGAACCTTTTATCATTATCGCTCATCGTTCGTATACTCGTCTGGTACCTACTTGAAAATTAGATCGTTGTAATTGTGTAATATTGTTGTTATGGACGATGTACGTACTTGTGTGTATCCTATTTTCCTACCTCTGTTCTTCCTCTTTCTTTCAGACTTAGTCCCAAATACGATCCAGCGTCCTGTTTCTGAAAGAATTACCAATATCCCCGTGTGGAATTGCGTTACCCGCCGGTGATTCTAGGGGAAGTTTGTTCTTGCAGTGCTACAAGAGTTTGGCCGAGCGACAGCGTTATAAAAAGAGAGCTTAATTTCTCCATTGCTCTTACGTGTGGATGCTCCGTAACTCCACCTTTTAATCTTCAGTTTTTAAAAAGTGAAAGTTTCATCTTTACTAAACATGTTGATGAAACGAACTGCCGAGGTTGTATACTAATCCAGAGTTGCATATTGAATTATTACCATTCTAAAAAGAAGCTAGTGCAGTTTTTGAGATTGTCATTTATCTAAATGTGCAAATTGAAACTACTAATATGTTAAGCTAAACTTAGTTCAAATTGAACTTAAATCTTTTATATTAGTTCAGTTCCTGAAATTTAATTCTAGCTGCTCTTAGGGGTATATTCTGGCTGGCCCTATCACTGCCTGAGTATTTACTATATGGGTCTCGGGATGCCGAAGGGTGTCCTTACTGCCATCTCCGCAGGGGTGATGTTGCTGGCCGCAGTTCCTGCTGAGAAGGTTCGTTTATAAGGTCATGCAGCCCTCAATACTTCCCCTTCTGTTCTGCGAGGTGGATAGCTGAATGGTGGTAAGCGACCCATTTCATGGGACTCCCGTGTGGGGGCCACGGAATTAACCCTCCGCGTGGGTGTCCTCTTTCTTCTGTCTCCTTCTTGGCTCGTTATTTTTTGCTGCGTGGCTGAGCGAAATCGTTCAGCTGTGTCCTGTGGGTTGGAGATGCTTTGCGTCTCTTTTCCTGTCAGCAGTACACTGTCCACTTGAGACCATAGAACTCTAAGCCCGTCCGGCAGAAAAACAGAGACAAAAATTATTGAGAATTTGGCGCGAGGCCAGTGTATTGCTTGCAGCGCTAATAAACCAGCTTTCAATACTACTTAATTCCAGAAGCAATTCTTGTAAATTTTGTAGTCATTCATAGTTTTTCTTTAGCGAACTTGTATTTTTATTGTTTCAGTTATTTTGTCTTGAGGGTAAAAGGATGTACCACAGGGTTCGTAGTTATGATATGGTGGTAAATTGGGAGTCTGTTGGTTAGCTGACAGTACATAACTTAATTTTTTTTTTGTTTTGTTATGATTGCTACAGGAAGTCGCTCTCTTAAATTTTAATACCGTAATCAACACCTTAGTGTGCAGAAGAAGAAGTACCTGGCTTGGTTAGAAAAAAGTTGGGCCAGTTTGAAAATTTATCCTTTAGCTTCGGACGGTACTGTAAGTTGGGCGCGGTGTTGCCAAGCATAGTTCTGGCCTCATATATTGCGCCTACTGGCCGAAATAATGAGAATTGCACCATCAGTAGTACGTCTTTCCATCATCCACGCTGTAAAATTCTAATTTTCAAGCATTTAATCCAAATACCTTTTTAGGCAATCGGCACCATGTTATGTGTATAGAATCGGTGTGTATAAGTATTACTACTTTATTAGAGATAAACGGAAAATTCTTCGATTAATCATGTGAAAGTTAACAGAAGACGCACAAGTTAATGAAGCTCGACTACCTTGAAGCAGAGTAATTTGGTTGTTAGCACAGGTGGAAATATTTCTTCGTACTACGTTACTATAGAGAATTAGTTTTTGTGCTCAAAATCTGTACGACTGCAGCATTTCAAGTATTCCAGCTTCAGTAACTAGCCCGCTCTCCCAAGTGATGACTGCGAAGTTCTTTATTAAAATTAAATGTATTTTTGTGTTATAGTTGTTAAAGATATTCATAATTGGCCACAGGGAAAGTAGTTAGTGATACTAAAGCACCTATTAGCTCATGTGAAATTTGTATATATTTAAGAAGATATTGGCAATAAAAAATTATTTTGTTGTCTTCTAGTTCTTAATATACGTTTCGATCGTCTTTCTCAATTCGGATGACTTAGCCTTTTGTGAGGATTTGCTCTATACCATTGTTCTCCTTTACAGCTGAGATACTTTATAAATAAAACTTATATTATTAAGTAATTGTTTCTCACCCAAAGCAGCGTCACTGGTGAAATTGGCCTTCAAACTTACGATAGATTTTACGTCAGGACAAATAACTGTTCAGCGGTCACTGTTGCATTTATTTCTCGTTCGGCAGAAGTTTTTAAAACTGCTAACTGTAAATGCTTCAATAAGAAGTGTATTTTCGGAAATATTCAGTCGAGAGTGTTTTTGCATAAAACGATACAAAATAATTTATGCTAGTTTACTGAAATCTTTGGAGATAATTCTTTTGACTATATGTAGAGAAAAGTTTGTCAGCAGAAAAATTTTCCCTCGAACTTAAAGTTTAAAATGAATTGCGAGCAGTTTACATATAGATATCTACGTATACATATATCAGAACATGGAATTTCCTACTACACATCAAACAACTATCATGTTTATTCTTTACATGTGTTTTGTTGTAGTGAGCTAGTGCTAGAAAATGCCTACGTATTCGAGACATTAACTAAAAATTCGACCTTTCGTACAGTCCTTAAAAACATTTTTAGAGTTGCTAAACGAGTGACGAACGTTTACTCTTTACCGGCCAGATAAATAGAAGTGATCGCCGCAAGTACGTGCACAATAAAGAAATTTGTAAAATTACGTTCGTTTCTTACACAGAACGTACAATGTAGTAGTTCAGTGTAAAAGCCATTTTTTATTGAACTTCGTTGCACAATATAAAATCAAACATATGAGTTAACTGTGACACAAATTGTCTATATATCATTTAAGAAAAAACCGATGAAGGAGTTATGGGGGTAAAACGAATCACCAAAATTCTATTTAGTCTTGAAAAAAAACTTGTCCAACATCTCACCGTCAGCAAAAGTTTTATATCACATTTGATATCCGGCGCAATTATTGTTCGCAATACGTTCAATAAAATCTTTAGTATCAATAATATAGCATATTTTCGGGAGCACTATACAACAATTTTTAATTTTATCAATACCACATCACTAATTAATAATTAGACACAATCATCCACCACCTCGGGTTAAGGAAGATCTTGTCAGACCGTCAAAATTGGGCTCTCTAAGAATCATACCAACCACTGTATGAAACGCTTCTTGGTATGAAATCAATTTTATGTTTGAAAAACATTCCTATGCGGTAAATTTCAAGGTTCAAGATAGAATTTTCTTCAATTTACCCTGCAATTTAGAAATATTACAACTGCTGCTAGTGTTTACCACCCCTACGACCCCCCCGATTCTTGCCTTTGCGACGCCTCCCCGACCCAGAAGCCTGCGACGGCTGAGCTGCAGCCGCAGCAGCAGCCGCTTGGTCTTCCTCTTCGAACTGCTCTTCCTTGTAGGCCCTCAGCGTGTCGACTGTGACGTAGAAGCGTATGGTGGCGTTGCATGAACAGATACTGAAAAAGAAGAAAAAGTTCATGTCATCAAGCCTGCTGCAGACCATTATATTTTACCCTGTGTGGCACTTCACGGCGTTCGCATGCGTTCCTGTGCATGTGCCTGTTAGAAAAAAAAGGTGCGTTGGTTTCTGACGTACTTTTTACTCAAAATTGATTAGACACCGCAAACTTCATTAACTCTTTCACTACCGATTCATTTGTTTTCATATATTACGTATTTGTAAGTCTAGGATACTTGAAAAGATCGTTGGAAAATCCCCACGTCCATAGGCTTCCTTATAGGTTCTGGGATATAATATCCCATCGGTATTTTGTACAGGGACTAGTGGCCCGGGCCGTCATTATAAATGACGGCAGAAAATTAGCACTTCAGGAAAACCCCCGCTGTCTACTGTGCTTGTTACTTTCTTGATGAAGAAAGCTTTCTTGCAGCAAACTGCAAAGGCAGAAGGGCAAGCGGAGCTCGCCGCATATCATCTGTGCACTTAGAACGGACATAATTGCTTTATCGCAGAATTGACCACATCTCGACTTTTCGGCTAAAAATTTTAGCGAAAATTTCACAGAAAGTTAAACTTATGAAACTGATAATGTCTGTAAATTTTCAAAGTACTAATCGTGCTAGTTCTAGAAATATTATGTTTTTTGTCAATTTTACTAATTGCACTGAGCGGCGGTAATAGCTTTTTGACTAAAAAACAAAATATTCACAGTTTTACATCACCAAAGGAGCAAAAATGAACAACGCAAAGAAGGAAAATACGTATAACACAAGAAATTATTAATCAAAAGTTTACAATGATTGAAAAAAGTCAACTTCAATAATCCTTGAATCCATGCTGCCAGTTAGTTACTTTGTTGCAGAAGGTGGAACTGCTCTCGCTGCTTCAGCAACAGCATCCCACAAGACAGATTTTGAGTTCTACTGCATTCCATCTGCACAAATTTTTTTTTTTAGGAGGGCCCAGAAGTTTTCAAATGGGTTTAGATCAGGTGAGCACGGTGGCCAAACCATTAGTTTCTCTCCATGGAACCCCAAAGAGCCCAGAAATGCTGTGGTAGTACGGGCAGAGTGAGAAGGCGCATTATCATGCATGAAAATAAAGTTTCGAAGCAACGAAAGGGGTATGTCGGCGGCCCACACTCAAGTGGTCGGCCCCTTTTGTGTCCTTCCACACGAGAGAGACTAGAGATGTCCGCCTACCAGGTTGGCTATCTCGATCGACAGCCCAAGTCACGGGACAGAAAGAGGAAAGTAGAGAACCTACCAACTCTACAAAACTAACCTTCTTAGCAGGAACTGCGGCCAGATGCTACAGAAGGCATCTGGCACTCGGGACCCTTGGGTGCGTGATGCCCCCATATTGTGGCAGGGAAATTAAGGGCACGCCACAATATGCCCCTGAGGGCGCTATCGTCTCAGTATACTCGATAGGTGTTGCTATAAAATTTTTTTAATCTCTTCGAAGATATGAAGATTTAAACCTCGGGGCGCTTTTAGAACGGCCTACCTATACTATGTACGGGGAACGATCAGGAATAGCTCGTTTGAACCTACATCGAACAGCCGAATAGAGGCTGCAGCTCTGTGCGAAATAGTAACGACAGACACCAAGCTGAATGCTATGCACGTCACCAATGCGCTCCATAAATTGAACAGAGTTCGGACCAATATTATTTGTTCCCCGTATACTCTCTGTATAAAGTGTTCGAAGTTTTTGTTTATTTTCCAACAAGAGAACGAGAACAGCTTAGTCTTACGGCACTCCAAATTTCAAGAGGTGCTTCGAAGTTCAACCAGGAACGTACTCATGCAATACGCAAGATGAAGTTCTGTCAAACTTTTCTCATGCCGAGGCCAGATATGCAATCGAGTGAATAACTGGAGGCAAGGACGAGCAACTCCATTTTTTTCGGAACATATTTAAACTCGGTAGCATAGATACGGTGGCATGAACGACAAGCGAGTTGCCCATCGTCTCGTAGTCCCAATGAAATTGCAGTGTGCCCCTCCCCCCCGCATGAGATAGACGATACATTTGAAACAGAGCGATAAGCCGTTTCTACAATTTGTAAAGTCCTTTGCCGATGTAAGACCTATATAGTTCCCGATAGCTGCCTTCAAGCAGGCGTACGTAGCCGCGGCACGGCTTCAGTTTACGCGAAATTTAATTGTATGAAAACTGTCCAATATTTCCGTCTCTATTACACGTCTCACTCCACAGCAAGTGACTATGTTGAACTTTCAACTATCACTCCAAATTATGTGTCATATTGGAGGCCGATGTAGCACAGTGGCACCGAAGGGCTCGTTGTAACACACCCCGAGTTAGGCGCCGTCCGAACGTGCAGACGCAACTTGCTGGCTGAAGTCCCGCGGCCATGACTACGCCGTCGCATTACTTGAGATGGTTCTAGGCAGTTGCCGGCAACGAATGTTGTTACGTGGGCACCTAGCTTAACAAAATGCTCTAAGTGCATTAAAAAAACGGTTGCGTAAACAGATATACTTTCTAGTTTTAAGGCTAGAGATACATTCCTGAAACACTTGAGTGATTCATTTCATTGTTTTTTCAGGTATGAAATGGAGCGTAATGTGAATAGCGTATAAAAAGGAAGACTTTCATTTGCTTCAGAGAGAACCGTCTCTATTCGCTTTAAGTGCGATTGAAACTATAGCAACAACGCAATCCACGAGGAGCTTGCAAAAACTCGTTAACTAGGCTATCGTGCTAATCTACCGTAGAACGGGGTAATTAAGATCATGTGGGGCAATTGAGATCAATGATTATTGTAGCCTTGTTAGAGTACTTACACAAATCAGAACATATTTTTTAGATGTCAAATCCTGGCAGATACCTACCACAAGCCTATAGATTGTGTAAGTACTCTAACAAGGTCACAATAATCATTGATCTCAATTACCCCCACTATATCTCAATTGCCCCACATGATCTCAATTACCCCATTCTACGGTACCTTAAATTCAGGAAGCGCTCGACAATCCATATTAGGCCAAGAAGATATTACTTACGCATCGAAGGGAGTGATGAGGCGAGGAATACATTTGGTGCAGTAGCAGTGCTCACAGCCATCAACCATTGCAAAGTCCGCCCTCATTCTCGTAAAAGTATTCATCTTGCACAAGTTGCATAACTCGGAGCGCATTTCTTTCGCATCGTACAGTACCGTAATCCTTCTGATTTTCTTCACAAAATCGGCCGGAGCTTGGCCATCTTTAATATTTTTCAACGTCAGTTCTTGAGGAGGTTTCAAAGACTGGCTTCGCCACAGCTTCAGGATCAGTCCCGACCCACCATCATGCTTGTGAAATTCATCTGCGCCAAAGATGCTAAGAATCGAGCGGTACGCTATGTAGCACGTGCGGTTTAGAGAGTCCACCTCCCTGTACACTTGATCAGCTAATGGTTTCCCATCAGGACATAAATAGAGATCCTCGGGATGGATACAACTCATGGTGATGAATCTGACGCAGCTGTGAGCTGCTTCAATTTCATACAGAAAGTCCCGGGCACTCAGCAAGCTGGAGAAAGTATCCTCGGAAACGATGATAGTTCCTATTAACGTTGCAAAATCAGTCAGCAGCGAACCCGCCATTTCAGTAGATTTCTCAAAAGATAACAGCAAAGGCAGACGAGTTGTCCAATCCAATTGGTGAAATTCTTTCTGGAGCTCCTGAAAGTTGGTGATAACTTTATTCTCTTGTAAAAATTGAACAGCACTCGGTAGAAGAGCTTTGAGATCTTCCATGAGATTGTCCACACTAAATTTAGAGGCCATTGCGAATTTGGTGGCAGATCAGTTCCGGAAGCTCGTTTTCCAACAAAGTTCAGAAATATATGATATTCGTAAAAGTATTAAAACACTAAAATATCAACCTCTGCGGGCAAACTATGAACAGCTCGTCAAAATACAGATAAGTATGTCTCGCAGCCTAGAATGCGTATGCATATGTTTAAACCTACTAAGGCATAACGACCGAATAGCAAGAGGACAAAAACTAACAAATGTAGGGTAGTTATAGTGTTTATCCTCACAAAATCAACGCTCGCAAGTGCAGCAAGTCAAGAAGATGAGGAAAACTGCACGAAGATGCATCAGTAGGAATATGAAAATGGAGGGAAACAGAGTGGGCACGAAAAATAGACGTTGCACTACTAAGTGCTTTGGCGACCACTGAGCGGCCCTACTCCCCTTTTGATAATATAATCTTATCAATAGGAACTGTTGCTAGATTAGGTAAACTCTGCGGTAAGGCACGGAATTAATCAAGTGGCATAAGGCTGATGGATATTTCGACAGGGGTATCGAGTCTGCCTGATAATCCCCAAGAGGAGTGAAAGAACAAAATCTTAGAATAGATCACGATTTCGACGTATACTTAGCGAGGGTGTGCTTCAGTAATATGAATTTAGTAGTATTATACTTTTTTCTGCAGTAAACGAAAATAAATTATGCTTATTCAGGTCCGTTAATCTTGCCCCAAGCTGTGCTATTATCGTACGACTGTTATGCTTCTAGTGCAGTATAATTGAAAACTCCTAGCTGTCGAAACGCAGCCTAGGTAAGAGAGGATTAAGCCTAGGCGGGATTACACGAGTTCCATGAACGAGTTCTCTTCGCATATAGTCTGAACGCTTTTTCTACAACTCTGGATGTCTCTTCAAATTTGGAGTGAAAATAATAAGTTCAATCAGATTCTGAAAGCTGTGCCCTTCGTGTATAATGCACACAGTCGTGCATTCTTAGATTAGCAAAGTGAACTCGTCCCTTAGACTGTTTATACATATAGTGAGTGGGGATCTGACTCGATGTTGGTCTGACCAGCCCACGAAGGCGGCTTAGGCGGGGCATGAGGGATTGCGCATGTGTCATATTTCGTACTTAGATAATATTGATCTTTTATATTTTACTTTTCCAATAAATATAGAATTATCTTGGACTGTTTTGGAAGTTATAAGTGTAATTAAGAATTGAATAATGGCAACAAATTTTTGGAAAATGATAAAATATAACAACAGTGTGGAAATTTATTGGAAACGTAAAACATAAAAAGATCACTTTAATCTAAGTACGAAGTATGACACATGCGCAATCTCTCATGCCCCGTCTAAGGCCGGCTGCACACTAACAACTTTCGTTGTCGCTAGCAGCTTAGACGCAACTTAGCTTATCCGACTGCGCAGCCGTGGCCGTGACTTCAGCATGACGTCTATGAACATCGTGCTGTAATTCTTAAAATACCAATCGTTGTGAACACCAACTGCTCATAATTAAGAGCGATCGTTGAAAGTTCAACATTGCCACTCGCTAGGGTGTAGCAATTGCAGTAGCGACTGAAATATTTAAAAATTTTTGAAGCAGCTAAATTTTGTGCAAGCTAAAGCCGTGCCGTAGCTACGCCTCTAAGCTCTTAGCGGCAACGAAAGTTGTTAGTGTGCAGCCAGTCTAAGCCGCCTTCGTGGGCTGGTCAGAATATATGTCCATGAGAAAAGTTTTTGTTCTACGTTCCTATTGTACATCATGCGGATGCTTTGTTGTGTTTCTGCCATCACAACTGTGTATCTTCCAAGTTACAAGCTAAACCGGTAATCGTCGAGTAGGCAGGCCTTGTGGGGGAAGTGCACATTTTTGGATGTCTCTTCAAATTCAGAGCGAATCGCATATCAGAAATTATCATGATATTTTGTTCAACGTTCGAAGCCGTCGTCACGGTAGTGGTATTCTCTTACTCTAAGCTTCCCTATTCACAGAGTACACTGTCGTCCAAAGAGAGAAAGAAGGGACACAAAGAACGCCGAATTATTCCAGTGATTTAACTCAGGCTCGTGCGCCACTGGGACGCGAGGTAAGTCTCGTTTTAAAATATCAATGATTTTTGTCTCTGCCTTTCTGCCGAGATGTCTCAAGAGTGGTCAGTCCGCTACTGACAGGAAAAAGGCGCAAGTTGAGCATCTCCAACCCCCGGGCACGGCTGAATGTTTTCGCTCAGCAGCACCGCACAGGGGAACGATAGGAAAAACAAGAAGGTAGAAGCCTAGCGGGAATAGGTCGGCCACCTCGATCAGCGGCCCTTCGCCCGAAACAGGAGAGGTAGTATTGAGAGCCTACCTAATTTTACAAAACAAACCTCGTCAGGAGGAACTGCGGCAAGCTGCCACATCTCCTGCGGAGAAGGCACTAAGGAGGACCCTTGGAGTTGTGAACTTGTGAGGCCCAAAGCGAACCAGCCTCTGAAGGGATAGTACTACATATAGCAATTCTATTTAATATTTTATATTCGGAAGGCAATAGCTACTAGACTACGGGCATGAATATTATTCCTTTCAATTTTCAATTTAGTTAGAAATCTCTCTTAGAATCTACCAGAATTCTCAGCTTTCTCTCCGATCTACCGAATAGGTTTTTTTTTCGATTTTCCATGACCCAGAGACACAGCTCATCCATCATCCTGCAGGAAGATAAGAGTAGATGACTTGTAACTCCGCTCCGATAACGAAGTTGCGCCAATGGAATTCAATAGAGTCTAAGACTTCATATAGCTAGCTATATTTTCTTTCGGATAATTTCACTATTATCCTCAAAGAAATTAAGGTATTGAGTTTTGAACTCCTATTAGTGAAGAAATGCTAATGCAAACAGGACGTGAACGCGATGGCGACCCGCAATAACTTTCGTGTTTTTAGTGATACTGCCGTCAGAACAATTCGATTACCTCCATCGCGCGCGATTTGCAAATTTGAATTCAGGTACATGTACACATTCCATTAATGCGGAATTGTTAATGCAAACTTTTATCTTGAAACTTCTCATAACACATCAGTTTGGTGAATTTTTCAAAAACTGTCAACTCGTTTTATCAGCGCGTCACATGTGATGGAAAATGAAAAAGTGGGGAAGTTAATAACATTAAAACGCACTAAGCAGTAACAACGTAGGGGCAGAGACGTGTCTTCCCTCTCATAACGGTTCGCTGTTATACTTTGGGGGTGCAACTCCTCAAAACATGATGTGGACAGATACAAGTAGTGGGCACTTCGGCCCACCCACTAAAGTAAAAAAATAAAAAAATATGGCCGGTGGTTTTGGCCTCACTCATGACTGGGCGGCAGACAGCCGCAACTGCCCACCACCGGCCCTAAATAGAACAATAATTAGCTAGACTCTTACGGTCCTCTTACTACCGTTCGATAACGAACAGAACGCTTGACCTGGTTAAGCCGGGCCTGATATTGAATCAGTTGGAAGCAGCCCTCAAACTTCAGCGAAGAGAAGCAATTTACACAGTACAAAATTCTCAAACACCTCTGGCAAAATGGTCGTCTATAATTTTTCTATTATTATAAACTTAGTTTTAATACCGTATCCCCTCAATGAGTGATCCGTAGAATGCCGACTCGGTCGTTCTATATAGCTCGGTAGGAATATTTTACCTCTGCATTTCTGACGGAAAACCTCAGTTGGCCGGTTGGATCAGTGCGCTACTACTGGTGGGAAAAGGCGCGAAGAAAAGAAAGAGACCTTCAGGTGCACAGACGGCTCCTTTCGAGGCCCTCCACACGAGCGAGAGTAGAGGTGTCCCGCGTCCTAGGTCGGTTATCTCGATCGACAGCCCACCTCGCAAAACGGAAAGGGAAATATAGAGAATCTACCTAACCTAACAAATAAACCTTTTCAGCAGGAACTGCGGCTAGCTGCAGCATCCCCAGCATAAGAGGCACTCGGGACAGCCCTTGGATTTGTGAAGCCAATACATACATATAGTAGTAGTAGTAGTAGAAGTTTTTACTAGCGCTTCAGTGGCACACTGCCTATATCGCGCCGAACTATTCCTGTGTTTAACCACAGGCTCGTGCGCCAACTAGGGCGCGTTTTA
>LQNS02278183.1:1382820-1404166 GCA_001587735.2 Parhyale hawaiensis
CTTGGAATATTTTTCTTCAGTATTAGATAGGGGAAAAATGAGGAAGCCCAAAAGACGGCGGGGGTTTTGGTGAAGTGTTAATTTTTTGCCGTCATTTATAATGACGGCATGGGCCACTAGTAAGAGCATAAATGGAAGTCTGGTGAATAGGCATTAGCAAATATAGAATCTCTATAAGACGAGAAAGAGAAACTTGAACAGCCGCTACACATTTTATATTTGCAGTAAGTATGAACGCAAGATCCAGCACACGTTCCTGACGAAGGCCAACTATCTTCCAGCCCTATGCATGTACGCAGTTCATAGTAAAGGAAAACCTCTCTGGTATAAGAGAACTATAATTATTATTATTTCTATTGCATTATTCATAAGATAAAGTTTGGGTGCCATCATAAAGGCGCCATTACGTAAGAAAAAGTAGGAACATGTAACACGTCTGCAGGCACGTGGAACCCATTCACGAGGGTGTTCCTACACTGGCTCAAAACTCTTTAAGCACAGCAAGGCGGGTAAGAAGAGGAAGAACCAAGCCAAGCATCAACAGTAGAAGTATAAAATTGGGAGGCAGCAAAGTGGGCAAGACAAGACTGCCGTCCCAGAAGCCTAGCTAACAGCAAGGGCAACCAACACGATCCTCCCGGGGTCGCTGCTCTCTAGAACATAAGACGGCCGAACCTAGATAGCCAGAATCTACGGCCCAAAACCCATTCAGGGCAGATGGGAACAAAAAAACACTGTGCCCATGCGACTTCCTCTCGGATCAACGCAATCTAGCACAGCCATTAGAAAATACAGAAGCTAATCAGGATAACCAGTAAGAGTACCGGTAAATATGAGCAGAAGAGTAAAGTACCTACCCTACAGCAGGAGTCACACTAAGATAAATAAATGTGGACGGCTAATTCGTATCTGAAAAGTAGTCTGGTCCGCCCCGCATAGGATACAGTAAAATCAGTACTGAAAGATATAAACATATCACTAATTGTCAGCGCGTAGCACCACCAGCAGTATTCATGAAAGAACACTGGGCACCCGCAGCATCAGACCTCAGCAGCGGTCTGCCAAGTCATCCCAAAGTCCGGTCACGTCACACCGTTCGGTACAAATATGAATTACAAATAGGAGATAGGCTGCGATCTGCAACAACGTCCGGAAGGCCTAGCTAATGACTAAGTAACTTACGTAATCCCGCTGGTGAGCTGTTTCCCATAACATGGAGTGGGCAAACCTAACCCCTTCGACCAGTGGCCCGTCCTATGCCTCCGAGAGAAAGGAACTCATTCAGATGTTAAATAGTATACAAATAGAGAAACCAAACACCTGTGGTAGCCTTGACTTGTAAAGATATGCTATGTATTCTACATGTGCGATGGATTCGTTAGGAACTTTTGAAATCATGACCAATAGCAACTACTGTAAACTTATACGGCAGTGGCGAATTGATACTACTGGGAAACTGGGCTGCAAATGGCATCGAATATCCCGAAAACAACGAACAAATTAGTTATAGGCCCATCCTGGTGAATCAGAACGCACAGTGTACTGTCGTCAATTAGTGAGAGGTTCATCAAATCTTCCATTACAATAGTTTCATTCTGAGCACTCTGCGCGTTTTCGACTTTGTTGCATAACGCTGTGCCAGTTTCGGTTGTACTGCGAGGGTTCCTACGTGCAAGTACAACATTCAATGCCGGTCAAATTCGGTGGCAAGCATATGACTAAGTCTCCATCAAGAGTTAATGAAAAAATTGGAAGTTTATGGTATCCAGAAGACTATAAACGCTGGATCCTTGCAATGGCTCTCTGGTCAGCAACAGCGAGTGAAGCTGCAAGGGGAGACGAGTGACTGGACGCCGGTCTCATCTGGGATCCCAGAAGGTGGCGTGCTCGGCTCACTTTTGTTCATAATTTGAGACCCAAATAAAAATTTATCTTAAAATAAGTTTTAAGGTAAATGAATTTTCATATGACATTAAAGTGTCAGCCTGTAAATGAGATCAAACAAGATCTCAACCGCCTCATGGAATGAACAGTAACGTGGCAGATAGCTTTAATGTCGACAAAACCTCAGGCTAATTAGGCACTTCATTATTTATGTATAAAGCACAAATGCGCTCGCATTTGGAATTCGCTGTTCAATTTCAGTCGCTACATCATAGAAACGATGTCGACAAAATGGGAATGATCCAATGCAGAGCAACAATGACCGATACCACAGCTGTGAAACAACCTACGCTAATGTCGCTTACAGGTGTGGGACTCGCTTGAGGCAAGACGACTTAGGAGGCAACGAAACCAAACATTCAAGATTTTGTACAACTTCCACGACGTGTCTACAACAGTCAAATATTCAACCCAGGATCAAACAGCTACTCTCAGCCAGCACCTTCTATCGTATTTCATAGTGAACAGCTGAACATCTGGAATAGACTCCCCTCCCAAGTTGTCGGTGCAGATACAGTAATTGCGTTTTAAAATCGTCTTAACATTGGGAGCAACACCAACAACCGCGAGTTCCTCCTCGAGGAGTCGAGGACAAAGTTTGCGAGGCCACCCTAGTCCATCAAATTTCAAGCCTCAATTAATTTAAGCGACTCAGAGTTCAGCAAATTTGTAGTCGTGCCTTCACAATTAACTCCTTGGACGAGATATTCTCTTCATTTCTTCCTTGCACATCTAAATGATACGGACACATTTGCAATAGCTCAGAGGGTCAGAATGTGAGTCCCAGCTGCTCTCAGGGAATGGGCCTGCTGGTGCGTCTACTGCCATTTATCCTAAAGAAAATATTTTGAAAGTGATAGATTATCCGCAGTATCTTTCAGGGGTCTCGTGTGCACTAGCCTCAACACCATGAACCCTGCTCCTGCGGGACAATTGGCCCGCCAACCCCAAGCTCTTAACAAAGAATATATTTATGCTATAAAGCTTTTTTTTCAGAATTGAGGGAAGTCAGGGGTCGCTGTCAATTCCGTTTTAACTAGACAACACAGTTCACATTCATGTATTCGGGCCAGCAATAGCAAAACTACAGATCCTATCAGAGGAAATGCCTCCTAGCATAGCGGACGACGGGTTGGAAGAATCAACAGCCGAGCCACACAAGACGCAGATCGTGTCACCCATTCACAAGATTCACATCTAAGTATTTACTCACGCATCCAATGGAGTGACCAGCCGAGCGATGCATCTTGTACAGTAGCAGTGCTCGCATCCATTGACAATGACGAAGTCAGCGGTCATCCTCGTAAGCAGAGGCATCTTGCACAAGTGGCAAGCGTCGACAAGGATTTCTTCGTCCGAGCTCAGTGGCGCCGAAATGCGTCTCATTTTCTCAAGAAACGGTTTGGGCGCTTTTCCATCTCTAATATCCTGCAATGAAAGTTCCTGTGGGGCTGATAGTTCCATGCTACGGCGTAATTTCCTAATAAAGTCTGCGAGGCTTGAATTTTTATTACTGCGTTGCACAAACTTTGATCCGCCGATAATTTTGAAAGCTTCACGGTATTTGTTGAAAAATTTCTGGCTTTGTGCATCAAGTTCAGCGTACCTGGCATCGGTGGTCTTTAGGCCACTCGAACGCAGGGGGTTAATATCGGCTGGATGGAGACACGCCACTACGGTTATCATCTGGCAGTATCGAGCTGCTTCAAACTCGCTTAGTAATGTGCAGGCGTTAACAACATTGTTTTTGAAAAGAAGGTCTGAAGAAGCTTTGAAGAATTTAGTGGAAGCATTTGAAAAAGAACGTACGATGGTTGAATAAGTGTCTTCATGGTTTTCTATTGTGAAGTACAATGGAGGCGTCTTCTTCCAGTCCTTCCGGATTGTTTCATGCATCTTTGTGAAGGTTGTGACGCCCGTTATTTTTAGAGCCTTAGCCATGTCTGGTAGAGATTCAAAGAGCTTCTTGCGCACTGTAGCCCAGTCTGGGGTGGGTGATGAAGCCATTGTGTACTTTGACCTAAAGCAAAATTAACTAGCAGCTATAACTTATATCAAAACTCTGAAAAAAGGAAAACTTATACATACAATCTCAAATCCATACACTGGTTTCATACATGAACATTAAGGGAGATAATAATAGTTCTCTTTGCTTACACCTCCATGCACTGAGCATAATAAATTGATATCTTATAGGCTTATAATTATTTCCTAAGGGTAGAAACCCGAGGTATATATAGGTTGACTTGTCAGTTCACTTCTTAAGATAGCTACAATGCAGCATTTCTATAAAATGTGAAATGACATGCAGTAAGTTAAATTAATTTAAATGGGGGAATTGAAAATTGCATAACTGCATTCGTGAAAATTAATTTAAATGGGGGAATTGAAAATTGCATAACTGCATTCGTGAAAATTAATTTAAATGGGGGAATTGAAAATTGCATTACTGCATTCGTGAAAATTCGGAGAATCTAAACTAAAATGACCCCGCGGAAACAAGCTGGGCATCGTTTGCCAACAGAAGTTGGCGACTTCATAGATTTATATTGATTATAAAAATTCACTGAGGTTTATATGTAAGGCAACTTCACAATATTAGTAGCAGTAAAAAAATCGAATGTTCAATACCATCGATTTGTAAGTTAGGCCTATACATAACCTAAAGACTCCCTTACAGCCGTAGCACATTTGTTTCCAGAAAGGAAGACAAAGTGTCTTATGTTATTTTTTATATTCTTCCGTATATTGAATAGCTGAAGAGCATGGCAGTCTCCACAATCTCCAAGGGACGTACAGTGCGATGATTGAATAAAGGAATCCGAGGGCATTTCTCATAAAGATCGACGCAAATGGGTGCAGCATCTCGAGAAAAGAGAAAGAAGAGAACAAACAATCATCAGCACGAATACGAAAACCGAAGATTAGGTATTGTAAGAAGATTTAAGCCTCCCTAAATAAGTACTAAGCTCTCTTAAGAGAGGAAAAGGAAGGGACATATAGCATGTCGACAGAAAAACGGGAAACCCATGCACGAAGGTGTTCCCACACAGGATCAACGCGCATGGGAACAGCAAGTCGGGAAAGAAGAGGAAGAACAGACAACAGTAAGATCAGTAGGAGTATGAAAGTGGAAGGAAGCAAAGTGGGCACGAAAGACAGACGTCGCGAAGGCCTAGCTAATGGCTAAGGTAACCTACTCAAACCCCCTGGGGGCGCTACACCCCATAACATAGGACGGGCGAACCTAACTAACCTAACCCTATGGCCTATGGCCCATTCTATGCCCCCGGAGGGGGGAAAAAACCGAAGAATGTGAAGTGGGTGTTACATTTGGTTTTCGCTCATATTACTCATGAAATAAATCGTACAGCTATAGGGATGTGCACGCACACACACACACATATATATATATAAACACATTTAAATATGTATGTATGGATAGGCATGCTAAATTTCAAAAATTAAAAAAACAATATTGAATCGCAGATGTTCAAAATTCAACTAAAATAATAAAAAGCAGGTGCTGAAAATTCACTAAAGAGTTATATATCGTCACAGTTAAAATTAAAAGTAAAGGAAAATATGCTCTTGTAGTGCGCGGTCGGGATCAATAAAGGATTAGTAAGGCTAGGGAAGGGAATCGTTCTTCAGTGATTCATTGTTACAGACACGCTCGACCTGCTTGTAACAGAGGCTCCAGCAGATTAGCTACGGTAACAGACTATATATAGGAGGTACGAGTAACGTACGCATTACGCTACGAGGCATTCAAAATCATTGAGGCAGTTCCAGGGTTGTAAAAGCACTTCTACGAGTAATTCCTGCTACCAGCGATGCATTGCGGTCCCCTAGTGCAGTCTACGAAATTACAACAAAGAACAGCTCTCCGAGGGTGTTCTTCAGGAAAGAATACATCAGTCGCATCTAGTGCTATGAGGTAAATAGACTCCAAAGAGACAGCGACTGAGATAATTCTAAGTGGAAGTAGGAAAAAATGTGTACATCTACCTACCTAGAAAATTTGGCAACAAGCCGCATGATGAAATTATAGTTATATTATGTTGTTAAGTACTCATGGAGACTCTTCCACCTGTTGCTTAAGAAGAAAATTGGTGTTTTGCGGTTGCGAGTAAAGAAAATGGTGAAACAGTTATAGGTAATCATTACATTTAAGCGATGTTTTAAGTTATTCATTTGCGGCAATGTATGTTCGCCACCACGTTAAGACGAGTGCACAGTGCGCCGATATTCTGTGTTGCGGTTGAGCCATTAGGGACGAGGCGCAACACGAGAAGTTTCTTTAGCATCCTGTGGAAAGACTCGTGCGTTTATTTCATACATAAAATAGGGAGGTTTTTCCAGCGAGGCCTTAACCTGGTCGAATGGCTATATAGTATATGTGTATCTTCAGATGCTCTTATATTGTGATTCCTCCCAGCGGTCTTACTGTTTCCTGCCCTAAAGGTCATTTACATTTGTATTCAGTTGAATATTACCAAACTCAGACTGAAATCGTAAACGCTGTCGCCAATACGTATGCTCAATGTTTCTGTTCAAAGGAAGTCCTTCCACGGGCAGCATTTAAGTATGTCAAAGGTGTTAACAAATAAATGTTACTGATGTGTATTTTATCAATAGACAACCAGAGGTGTAGAATTCGCGCGAAAAATTATAGGTATTATGAATTCCAGAGTTCTGCAGCGTTAACTGAAAAAAGCATTGATATCCATTTCTGTCCTGTTTTCTATGCGAAATAAACAATTATAATTTAAAGCCGTGTATCTCTAATCCTTCACCGTTTGAGCTTCCTACTATGTAGTCTTTTATATATTTGGAAGGGCTTACTCTCCTTCCTATTCTGAACGCAAAGTTTATCTAAATGAACCGGTTCTGTATAGCATGACGTCGTTTGATTATTTCATTATTCAGGCATTAATTCAATAACATGCTGTTTATTCATTTATGTTATGTTTATTATCATT
Organism: Parhyale hawaiensis; assembly: GCA_001587735.2. Lineage (NCBI taxonomy): Eukaryota > Metazoa > Arthropoda > Malacostraca > Amphipoda > Hyalidae > Parhyale > Parhyale hawaiensis. The sequence goes on from LQNS02278183.1 coordinate 1,389,750, forward strand.
ATTATCCCTCTTTATGATATATATACGTGTATAAATCACGCATTAGTTCATAACTCAACATTGTAGTATCATATCGGAACAAAGTAAATTTTTAGACTAATTTATAGACACATGTATGTTCATGTAAACTGATGTTTGTAACGACCGTCTAGGTCATGTCGGATAATGAAGGCAAAAGATCTGATACAGTTTGCTATCCTAATTCACTTATCGTTCAGCATCGTAAACTTAGAGCTCGAGTCAGCATTTTTAAGATCTCCATTGTATATCGGTCAAGCCATCAATCCATCTGCAGTAGCCAGAAGTTTTGGGATATTTACTAGCATTGTAAACATACAAATAATTTACTGGCAAACTAAATGCAACTTTTCCTACTATTTGCAAGGCCAACCGGAACCTAGTTTCCATTCCTGCCTTCCGAAAGTGTAAATAAGTTCCTGAAAAAATCAACACATTAAGCCCTAGCTTGCTCATGCCTTATTCTATTCTACCTCTGCTTTCCCGACTTGCTGTTCCCATGCGCGTTGATTCTGTGGGAGAAAACCTTCGTGCATGGGTTCCCCGTTTCTATCGACATACTATTTGTCTCTTGCTCTTTCCTCTGTGATATCGTTCCGCTCGGAAACTGAGGCTTAAACTTTCTGACTATAACTATAACCCTAGCGTCCAATGAATCCCGTTCGTCCTCCTGTACATAGATCTGCGTAGAAAGAACTATCTTTGGAAGGTACCAAGATTGTTCTCTTGGCGCTCTAGGGTTTAGGATTCACATGATCAAGTAGCGGTCCCCACTCGTTCCCCTCGGTGTGTAAGTGCTATTCATTCTGACGAGCCTGCAGCCTCGTCAGACCTGTGTGGTGCAAACAAATCACTACAGAACGGATTACCAAGAATTCAAGTTCAGCGCTGGCCATTGTTCCCTATACTTGTCAGTATTGTCAAACAAAGCAACGCAACCATAAGTTTGACGTTAACTCCCAAGACCGAAAGAAAGGCGAGAAATTATAGAGTTTTAGTGCACCGCTGCAGACCGGCTGGACATTAAACTGCATTGAATGTTTACCGACGTAAAGGTTACTGCAAACTTGCTAAACACTCCCTTAACGACTTTAGGGTGAAATTTCCTCTTGAGTAAAGCGGCAGTCAACTTAAAAACGCATACGAAATTTTCTTTCGGAACTTCAAACATGAGCCGTTATTAAAGCTAAGTCTAAGAATTATTTCGCATATTCCTTCAATAATTCAGTACGGCTAGTAAGTTTCACTATAGCTATAAATCTCAAATTATACGTTGCTGATCTCCGAAATGAGAAACTCTGTCATAAAATACATTTGTTGCTTCGAAGAGCAGACCAGACAATCCAGCCCAGGAGATACCAGCATATTTGGTAAATTGAAACAAGGTTTTCGTTATTGTTCTGAGACAGTTTAAGCTTCCCGAAATCAGTACTGAACTGTTCTAAGAGAGGAAAAGAAATGAACTTACAATTTGCCGCAACAAACGTGGTATCCATGAGCGAGGGTGTTTCATTTCTATTAAAAATCTCTTAGATCACACATTACGCCTACTTCTCATCCATTTGCATGTTTTCTCATACTTCAACTTCAGTAGTTTAATCTAAGATAAGCCTCTGAATACCTTACATCAGATGTTCTCGTATCGTCTAAAGCCTGGTGCGCACGTAACAACTTTCGTTGCCGTTAGCAGGCTAGAGTCAACTCAACTAATCCTACTGCGTATAGTCGTGGCCGTGACTTTCAGCTTTATATGACGTCTATGAACACGGTGTTCCGAATTTAAAATATCAATCATTGTGGACTTTAACTGCTCATAATTAGGAACGATAGTTGAAAGTACACCACTGTTGCTTGCTACGGTTTAAAAGTTGCAGTAGTGATTAAGATTTTCGACAACTCTTTATAGCTAAATTTTACGCAAGCTTCAAGCCTTTTATGCGTATCCATCGTTAAAGGTTTGCTCTTGACATTGCCTACACGTTGATTGTATTATAAGAATTATGGGACTTTTGACGTAACAAAACCACACGATTACAACAGCTGCGCTACCACTCCCTTTTCATGATGAGTAAATGCACAGAATAAGCTTTTTACGGAATGTTTCATACGTCTGCATTTATTTATGAAAGTGTACGAGGCGAACATATATTCTTCACGCATAGAAAAAGTAGCCTGCATTTTTTTTGTAAGTCAACCCAAAATTGATCGATGAAATATTTTCTGTAATGTGTTTTACTGAGTTTTCTGTTACAAAAGCGACAGTAACTGAAAAGAATATTTAAAAAAAAACCTTATTTAAATGCAATTCTTCACGTTTGTGATCACTATTTCGCAAAAGTTGTCACTTTTCTCTCATAAAATTATCTGTACGGTCCGAAAATAATTCCATGACAAAGATTTCTGGCAAAAAAAAAATTTTAATGAAGAACTTCCGAATTAGAAGCGCTGGGACCCAAAGTTACAGTCCGAATTAGGAGGTGCGAATTAGGAGCTACTACTGTAATAATTGTTCAAACTTTTTGCTGGGCCGTCGTAAACACAGGCTTGAGTTTACCAAAAGAGATGTAAAATGTAAGCCGTCAAGTTTAGCTTGCTTAGGAAGGGCTGTTAATTATGTGCCGAATATGTCTTCAAACTGGGGGGTAATTATATCTTAGAATAATTCTTTGCAAGTGTGTGCTATTTAAAAGGATTCTGAGGAGATGGAACTCGTTCTTTAGACTAGCGTGTGTACAGGCTCTTGAGGGATAACTTGCTTGTATCATCGCGTTTGCCTCTGAATACCTAGAAAGCACATGCATATCCTTTGTATTTAACAGTCCCTCTCAAGTTACTACCATTGTGTTTTAAACTCTGAATGAAACTATGACAGGCTGGCCCCACCATTTCTGAAAGACACGAGCCGCCACTGCCCATATATATAGCTGATAGAAGTACTAGTTTTTATTATATTGAATTGTTTGGTTAGAGCAGATTAAGGGTTGTTTGAACATTGCAAAGTGAGCAGAACCTGAGCACTTTAAAAAAGTAGCACAATTCTTAAATTTCGCGAGAATTAGAAATATTACCAGCAATATGACATGTAGCCTAGTAATAGTTAAAGTGAAATTTTACTTCAGGTACAAACCAGAATTTCGACATTTTAAGGCTAAGCATTTACGAGTAAAATAGTATTCATGTAAATTGTGTTTAAATGGGTCCTTTTACCTATATAACACCTTAAATCGAAATTATATCTTGGACATAATGTAAAAATTGACCATAGTTACTTCTAGAAAATATGGCGTTTATAGTACTCTGTATGCATCTATTAGGTAAAATAACTTGGGTAGGTAATCCTGAGCATTTAGCACGGGGATGGGTTTGGTGAAAGACTCCCCTAATCTCTCCTCTATACTCAACACTATGTGTAAAGGCTCAAAAAATTTTTTTTTCGAGTTGGTTTTACAAACGCCCCATGAACAGTCTCGAACTCAGGTTCAGAATAGAATTTCGATATGTTAAAGGTGATAGGTACATTAGTAAAGGACCAATTTAAACACATTTTACATGGATAGTCCAATTTTGCTCACACATGTTTCAGTTTGAAGTTCCCATTGTTTTTCTATGGGAGAAAATACCCGGTGACTCCAGAGGAACCTTAACTGACCCAACCAACCTAACCTACCGTAACCATTACCTACCCTCTCGTGGAGTCGCCGGGTATGTTCTCCCATCGGAAAACAATGCCAAATTCAAAGTGAAATGTCTCGAAAACTAAGCATTTGCGAGCAAAATTGTACAGATGCCAAATGTATTCAAATAAGTCCTTTTACGTAGCTGCATAATACCTTAATGTCAAAATCCTATTCTGTACCTGAAGTAAAATCTTACCTTGATTTTTAGTATTCAAATTGAAGAATACCTTAAGCTACAAATTTACCAGTATGAATACAATACAGTAATAACGAAGACAGGTCAGAGTTCACATAAGGGGCTTCTGTAGTTTGGCTATTTACGGCGGTGCTTTCAGTGATATTGCCATTTACTAATGATAATAAACGTATTTAAGGCTGCGGAAAACCATTTGTCATTATAATAAGTCTGTAGATATGAGAAAATCTCGAAATTAATTGTCCCGATAACGCTACTAAACTACGTCCACCATGTTGCCAGCGTGAGGTACCAGCTTTGTTTACATGCGTGAAAACTAGTTTCATTTACTATAAAGAGTCCCGTAAATAGTTTTTTTTTGCTACAACTACAACGTGGCTCTTACTCATGTAGGTTAGGCAGCTAGGACTGGTTCTACTAGTATCCTACGAAAAATACACAAAAAATGCGTCCAGCGATATCCCGCTCCGCTGTCTGGCGTCCGCCATGATGTAAACAAAGTTGCCGTTGTCGGAGCAAGGATACTGAGGTTTCTTCGTTCCTACAACTTTAATATTTCATTGTCGACGACTTTAGAAATGGTTTTGCGCCGATTTAAAATACGCTTATTATCATCATACAATGGAATTAACACTGAAAACAGCGCCGTAAATAGCCAAAATACAGAAGCCCCTTAGGTAAACATTGACCCAAAGGCATATCAATACAATGCAACAATTTTCTTGGCCAAGCTAAAACGCACTACCAGCACTATTCATACTACGTATATTGAGTAACATACAACCGGTAGCTCCAACCCGAAGATCTGATGCGGTGCATCCCCTACCCATAGGGCAGTAAAGAGCCACTGATCTCGCACTAGGCTACCTAAACTATTATCAATATGATTTACGTGATCACTTTGTTCGGTTAACTAAAATACTAATTTGATTAAGGGTGCATCATCAACTTGGGCATTGGTGTCAGGTTACATTCTAGATTTTACAATACTTATTAAAGATGTGTTGTATTACCCCCTTTTTACTATTTTTTCTAATAAGGTTGAAGTTGATATGGCGTCTCTCCACCGATGGGTTTGGGTGCTCCTTGTAGTAAAGTGTCCCGCCTGCTTGGGGCCCGGGCACCGTTTACTCTCTGACACGTCACAATATGGCAATGTCACGCCATGACTTGCCTTGGAAATTACCTTGAATTTCATAATCGTTCGTCTTTTGTTGTTTTCCGAAGCAAGACCTTATTTTTCCAAAAAGCTAGACGTACGTACTCGCAAATCTTTCCCCTGAAGCTGCATACCGACTAGATCCAATTTTTCCATTTGTTAAATTAGAGTGAAAATTATAAAGAAAAATGGAACTGGAAGTATAGAAAGTAGCACCGGAGCATGAGCTCTTCGAAAAAAGAACTTTATTGTACGGCTGCATTGTTTGGACACCTAGTTATTGTTTCCATAGACGTAAGGGGCTAAGATTGCTTGGGGGGAGGGGAGAGGGCAAGTCACAATTTCCCAGAATTTAAAAAATTTCGAGAAGTTATCTAACTTGATGTTCATCGGAGTGAAAACTATCAAATACGAACTGATATCTGACAAATACGATAGCAGAGGTAAGAAGAAAGTACATGGTACGCCTAAAACTAAGGGTGTGGCGATTTTTATATTCTTTGCAGCTGCAGTTTCCCATTTATCATTTGCTGCCGCCACGGTAGCAGCATGCTTACGTTCGCAGCTCTAATACCTTGTATCGCTTGCACGTTCGAGGCCAACCCAGACACGCGAGCTCTTTGCAGATCTAGGTGTGCTGACTCGGCAGTTGTGTGCATGCACTGCGTTGTGGTGGAACTTGCCTTCCTCACAAATGACGGGGGTGGAGGTCTCGGGCCATTTGTTACTTCCGTCAAATTGGCGCCATAGTTCTTGGTGACCCGAGGTCGACTGCAACTACACTTACTCCTCTGGGGCCAGTGGGCCTATACCCGCAGCACAAACCAGTGCATGTGGGTTTCCCAGGTAAGGGTGTGGTCTAAGTTGACTTTACCTTTATCTTTACCCGCAAACAAAGTGAGAGAGGTGATAATGTTTTTGTTGAAGATTTAAGTATACATATTTGTTTGTTTGTATATATCTTTGTCTGACCACCCAATAAGGGGTCGAAGGAGTAGAGCTAAGTTCATGATTTTTTGCAGGGAGTCTGGTTGGCTGTCCTCATTGTGACCCAGGCCAGAAAACTATGATTAGCTGGCCATAAAAAATGACGGTGATGAAATTTGCTCCCAACGTGGATGATGGTCTTACGCCGCCGAGACGTTCTAGTTTTACCCGCTTTGCAGTTTTTAAGCTATGTAGGACTTGACTGTCTATTACATTTACTAGTGTCCCGAGCCGTCATTGTAAATGACGGCATATTGGGTTATTAATGACTGGTGCACGTGTACGATAAATGACGGCAGTAAGTTAGCCCTTCAGGAAAACCCCCTCTGGCTTCCTCATTTTTCCCCTATCTAATACTGAAGAAAAAGATTCCAAGGTACTCAACTTTTTTTTCGCCGAAAAAAAATTGCAAGGTACCCACTTTTTTTTACATTTGAAACCTGAATTTTATCCTATCTTATTCCCATAGAGCGTGACAGGAACGATATAAATCTCTCTTAATGAGATTAACTTCATTATTTTATTTACGTTAGTTTCAAGTTTTAATTAACCTCTTCAACTAGGATTCAAATCAAAAGGACGTGGATGGAGGACTTGTTATATTACACTCTACTTTTTAACTTTTCATGCTTATTGAGGAATTTCTAACTTTACAACTACTATCTTATTTACCTCTCTAATTGGAACCGCCATGATAACTTCTACAGCTAATATTCACATTACTGCAGCCTAAGCTACGGGTAGGGCAACTTCTCTATACTGATATTAGCAGTTAGTTTGTATCCATCTCGACGATATACGCCAATCTAACTTATTTCTAATTTTTTATATACACCATTTTATTGGATTCACTGGTGGCCCATGCCGTCATTATAAACGACGGCAAGAAATTAACACTTCACCAAAACCGCCGCCGTCTTTTGGGCTTCCTCATATTTCCCCTATCTAATACTGAAGAAAACGATTCCAAGGTACTCAACTTTTTTTTCGCCTTCTGACATCTGAATTTTCTCCTATCTTATTAGTTGTATTTTTCCCCTATCTAATACTGAAGAAAAAGATTGCAAGGTACCCCACTTTTTTTTTCGCCGAAAAAAAAATTGCAAGGTTCCCCACTTTTTTTNAAATCTGAATTTTCTCCTATCTTATTCCCATAGAGCGTGACAGGAAAGATATAAATATATAAATAAATAAATAAATAAATAAATAAAAACACGACGTGAATTATTATATAGTAGATAATAAATCGTCAAAAATTATTAATGGATGCCCAGTGATAATTTTTGCCTTCCTTAGAATTTTCGGAAACTTGCGTTATGGCATTTGATGGAACTTGTCTGCGTATTTGAGTTACCTGCACCACAGCATATTATTATCATCAACCTCGTTGCTTATTCGTAGCTATGCTACGTGAAAATATAACCTACGATGCGATGATGATTCAGCAGTGGCATTGCATGTAACGCATCACATGTTACAAGTTACCAGAATAATGAATAACACTAAACAAAAAACTTTTCTACGTAGTTTGAAATTTTTCAGTTAATACATGGTAACTTGGATGCGCTGAATACCAAAATGGTACCCGTTTCTCTCAAACGGGTGTTTTTTTTTGTAAGCCTATTATAAACAATCCGAAATTTTGACACTATTAAGCGTTATCGATTGAGTCGTGAAAGTCGATTGAAGCCACACCCACTCGGCTTAACTTGTCCAAAACTTCAGACTGGTGCGCTGGCTTCGACCGGGTGGTCTGAGCTTCAGGTTGTTGGCATGTAATATAACCTGTGAGATTGCCCGAAACGCGGCATCGCGCCATGAAAATGGAGTTGTAAATGACTCGATGTAATTTGGTTGCTTCCAAGATTTGCAATGCACTACAAAGTGGCGATGTCATTGATCCTATATACAGCTCCGTACAAATAAAGTCGAGCGGGTTTGGCTTTGATTGACTGCAACAGCCCAATCGAAAGCATCCAGTATCGGGAACTCACTGGCCAAGAACGAAAATAGCTAAGATTAAAGTACACTAATTCGAATTGCAGCTTTATCGGGGCTCTAGTTACGAATTTCACTTTGGTTTGCATTAGTCAAACCAACTTTCCCAGTACATGCTTTTACGTGTTCGTGTTAGTAGTATGATAGGTAACTAACATACTAGTAGGAGTATTTTCGCTTTATGTAATTTTGGAAATAGCTGCCATAGTGCACGTGACGTTCACATCGTATACGTCATTTCATTACTTTTAATAAGTGAATGTATCTTTGCACCAAAATGATATGGCTTCAGATAGGGAGATGTTCCAGGCCTACGTCTGTTGTAGTCTGTTACATCTTCCCTGAATAAAATGTCATTTATGACAGGAATCCAGTCATAAACTTCATAGCGTACTTACTCTGTTTACCGTCAACCAGTAACGTACGGAAATCTGATCGAATTCGAAAGATCGATTTTTTTATGCGTAGAATTAAATCCTGGCATGATGCCGAGAAATTGGTTTCATTTTCGTTTTTAGGGCACCGAAATTATACTCTATCATCTGAAAAACTTGGACTGACTAAAAAAATTTTTGTAAACCAGTGTAACATTCTTGTTAAAATTTCGATTAATTAAATGAGGCTTTATTTAAACTGTGATTCTATTCCTAATATGAACATGATATTCGCCAAAGCAGATGTAACAAAGTACAACAGGCGTAACTATTCTTTCATGACTTCCCGAAGCCAACATATTCAACAGAAAAAACTTAACCTCTCATTAGTCATAGCAAAAGTGTGATAGATACTCTCAACATGACATTCACTTTAATAGTTAGTGCCACATACATAGAAAGCAAAAATACTCGTACAAGGACACATACAGATGAAACCACGTGGCGATAGTTCAGAAATTTGACCTGATTGAGGGAAACCAATGTAATGTCTGAAATCAACGTATCGATAATAACTTAAATCAGTTAAACTACATTACTTTTTTTATTAGTGTTTGATTTGTAAATAGTCGATTTTGTCAGAAGATCAAGATGCTTATTACATACTATCTAAAAAAAAAAAAAAACTGACCGGATACAGAAAAATGGGAGTCATTTCGTATATAGCGCTTCAGAATTTTGTCCTATAGCAGTTGAAAAACTTAAACAATGATTTGATTGTTGACTAGTGCTATAGATCAATCTGACCGAAGAATCGGCATTTGCAAAAATGCGCAGATGCCCAAAGACTGCCAATTCCAACAGATGCCGATATATTCTAATAGTCAGATACTTCCTGTTGCCGATTAATCGGCACACTTCTAAGCAAAACTAGTATACAGTAGTTTAACAGGATTCTTTCGAGAAGGAGATAAGAAGTCAATGCAGATGTGATAGTACTCGCATGGGTTTCAATAACTAAAGAACTGATGGTATCCTCAACACCAGCGTTTTAGCTTACAACTTTTTCGTTGGTAGTTTTTTTCTTGAAAGCTTCTTAGCCGATTTTGATGATTTTAGTCCTCCCAAAAATTGTACTTTTAAGCTCGACTTGCGCTCACTATCAATTTATCCTTACGCTCCCATACAACCCTGTTAGGGTTGCGCCAATTTTCTATAATTGGGCCAATCTAAAAAAATTTATTTAAAACACTATTTTCTCACTCCCTAGTAGCAAGCACCATTTGTTTTCCCGAAAATTCCTCCATAACACTCAGATTTTAGACTGAAAAATCTAACTTTCATATCTACGTGCGTGACCAATCAGTTCAACCCTATGCACATCTGCATCTCTTCAGGGTTAAGATGGTGCTTGGCACTAGGGAGGGATAAGATTTAGTGACTCAAATTCATATTTTTATTGGCCCAATAATAAATTAGCACATAGAACAGACCCATTTCATCCTTTTTTTAAACCCTGACAGGGTTGTTTGGGTACATAGAGGTGAATTGATAGTGCACAGAGGTAGAATTTGAAATTATAATTTTTTTAGACCAAAATCGCCGCTGAAGTCTTTGAGAAAAAAGTGGGATACAAAACGTATGTAGCTAGCTGAAACGCTGGCTATCAAGACACGGTACTCAGTATGCAATACTGTATTTCTACATCGATCGTTAAAAAATTATGCAACTACCCAACCTGTGTCGCATTGGAGGCCGGGTTAGCGCATGCGACACCGAAGGTCTGATTGCAACACGCCCCAGAGGTAATTGAAGTATGATGAGCAATTTGTCTAATGAAGCCCGATGCACACGTACCTACCTACTTTCGTTGCTGCTAGCAGCCAAAAGTCAGCTGAACTAATCCGTTAACGTAGCCGCGGCAAGGCTTCAGCTCCCATAAAATTCTACTGTAAAAATTGTCGAAAATATCACTCGGTAGTCGCTACCGCACATTTCGCACCATATAGCAAATGGCAATGGCGAACTTTCAACTATCGCTCATAATTATAGGCACTTCAAGTCAAGAAAGGCTGATTTTTACGAATTACTGCACGATGTTCATAGACGTCATGCTCAAGTCACGGCCACGATTTCGGAGTCGAATCAATTGAGTGAGCTCTAGGTTGCCAGCGGCAACGAAATTGAATAGGTGATTGCCGGGCCTAAGATAAGTTAAGAACGCAAACGGACAAACCGCTCATTGCCAAAATTGGTGATTCAATTTTGACCAACTAAGACAAAGAGACAAACTGACCAATAAATAAAAAAAAAACACACATTTACTCTTTAGCCCGATCAACTCCTGCAAATTTTATAAAAATCGGTCTCTTAATTTTAGATTAATAAAGAAAGAGGAAAAAAAACATTCAAGCTGTTGAACGGATCTTCAACAAAACGTCTGCGTCATCATCTGTTTCTCATAACATATTAAGAAATTCCTGCCAATTTTGTCAAAATCTGCCCCAAACTTTTTCAGTTATCTTGCTGACAGACAAAGACACAGATAAACAAATTCGACATAAATAACCTCCTTAGCGGTGGTAATAATAACTCGTCAGTGATAAAATTTTTATAGAAAAAAGTCAAAACTTGGGGCAGTGGTGAGCAGACGTCTCTATGACCATGGCTCACGACCATATTAGTAGACTCTTGTGAATCTCTGAGAGCTTACTACCAATAAATATTTTAAACGTTATTGATATAAGTTCAATGTAGGCGTTTCTGAAACTATATAAGGCTGCTTTAAGCCTACAGAGAGCACGAAGCTTTTAGTTTGCTAAATAACCTCAATACAAACAGCCTTTATTTTTACCACAGCGAAGGAGGTTATGTTTTCCTCGGGTTTGTCTGCCTGTCTCTTTGTCTGTCTCTCTGTCTGTCATCAAGATAACTCAAAAAGTTATGGGCGTATTTTGACAAAATTTACAGGGAATGTTAAGCTTGTTAGGCGGAACAGATGAATAACTTTTGGTGAAGATCCAACGATCCGTTTGTTTGTCTGCCTCATTTTTCTCAATGCCATAACTCAATAAGTTACCGACGGATTTTTATGAAATATTCATGAGTTATTAGGTACATCACGAAGAGTAAATGACCAAATTTTTTGTAATGATCAGTTCGTTCGTTTGTCACTGATTTTAAATTTATGCTTGTTAGCACCAGAACTCTGAAAACAATGAATGGATCTTCATGAAATTCATAAGAGTTGTTAGTAATGTTAAAAGACATGAATGATCAAATTTTGGTGCAGATCGGTTGGTTCGCTTGTATGTTTGACCTATGTATGTCATAATGTTTGTTAGCAGCATAACCCAAACAGTTATGAACGGTTCTTCAAAAAATTACTGAAGTTAACACTCTTGAAGAGCACGAATAATTGGATTTTGGTGTTGATACAAACAAAATCGTTTTCTCCATACAAATTTGAATTTTTCGTAATCGTTGCCCTGCTTGGCGGAGGTATGTGCTCTCAGAGTGCTCTAGTTCATAATGCACTAATAACACCGCAAAAATGACAGCGCAACTACCTCGCGATACGATCCGCCTAGTTGCATGATAAAGTATTCTAAGTTTGTCACGCAGGAAATTTATGCCAAATAGGATCGTTCATCAGTCAAATATACACTGGACATTACATGAGCTTGTGTTTGATCCTATCTCCTCGTCATTTCAAACAATACGGCTATTCTAAACTGTAACTCATGGGGACATGGAAATAATGTCGAGTAATTATCTGCCTCAGAAGCTCTACATGACCGTCAGCGAGCTTTTCCCGCTAACACACGATGTAGAATCTACGTTGTGAGCTGTGGCTCAATTTGATATGCACATTGAGTTGTGGATTTCAGCTAACGTTGGATTTCAGCTAACAACGTGCTGGACACGTCCCTAGCACGTTATGATGCGATGTACAAAGGATGTGCCCAGTACTTTGTTAACACGTTGTGATACGACGTGCTAACAACGTTATCTGGAGCTGATTTGAGCTAGGATAAGGGGCCTTAAGGTGATGCACTGGCCCAATCGAGATGCATCTGCGGTAAGGGGGATATGCAGCGGCTGAACGTTGTGGGAAATGCCTAACAATACATCATTTTTGGTGGGTATTTATGAGAATTATTCAGCTTTTTTTTAGCAAGTATCATATTGAATATTTCTTGCAGCGTCTGGTCGACGCGCCACAGCCTTCCTACAACAAGTGCGTGTTCATTGGCCCAGTGCAGGAAGCAAAGAATGCAACGGGAGGAGTCAATAGGACTGAAATAAAACATAGCTGTGACCGCACGTAGCAAATTTACATCACATCGACGAGTCGAAGTGCTTTAGGTGTGGGGCCTCAGACGTTCGTATATTGTTTTCTTGAACGCATTTTTTTGACAAGTACGTTGGTTTCCTCTCTCTAGATGCTGTTGCATTTGTTTGCCGTGACCCTATTACGCTGGCGACAGCCGAAAACACAATATTTCAAATAGAATTGAGTCTTCTGTTGTTTGGAGTCTTGAACTCTAGCTAAAATGGAGAGACCAGCTTAGCTGCAGTGCCTGAAGTACCAAACCAGACAGAGTCCATGAGCTTGGCTTGACTTGTAAAATTTTCCCAGGCTGCTCTCTTGTTCCAAGGAGGTCATCTCTTATACCTTTGATACCCTTGCTGATACTTCGGACAAGGTCCAGGCGACGTTACGCACGCCGCCCATCTTGTGCAGAGGTGATGCTGCAGTCCGTGACCAGCGGGGTGGCTAACAGCGAGTTATCCCCACAGTTCACGTAGCCACTTACAGTAGGTTTATCTGGCACTTTCAGTAAGCATGCGTCCAATAAGTCTTTAAATTTTGCAGTCTCTGTACCGGTGACATTTCGAATGTGACGATGCATTTTGTTGAATAATCTCGCCCCTCGGACTACGAAACTATTAGAATACTTTGTGGTTATCGCATCACCACCAGTTTTGATCGGAATGCGCATCTCACAAGTGCGACCAGTACGGTTTGAGTGTCTGGCCTGGATTCGCCCATTGACATTGGCAGTAATTCCTTCTAGAATTTTCCACATATATATGATCGTAAAACGCTCGAATCTCCTTTGAATTGAGTACATTTGAAGTTGAGCCAGTCTTTCGTGATAGTTTAAATCTTTCATGCCTAGGATTTTGGCAGTGAACGATCTTTGGATCGCCTCGAGGCCCTTTAACTCTTTCCATTTTCTTGGCATCCAAAGAGGTGAACAGTATTCAATCCTGGGCAGTATCACTTGTTTCCATAAGGTGAGCATTGTGTCTGCCTCTCTTGAAGAGGAAGTTTGAAGCACCCATCCGCTCCACTTCTTGCCTACGGTCACAACTCGAGCCACACAATCTTCAAAAGTGGCATTATCTTGTATTCTCACCCCAAGATCCCTTAAAATTTGCTTTCTCTCGATTTCGCTCCCATCTCTCGTCTTGTAGGACGCGGATTCAGTAAGGGAGAAGTTTTTTCCGTATCGTAAAAGTTCAAATTTTGATTCTTTGAAGGTCATGTTGTTAACCGATGTCCAGTGAAAGATGTTGATTAGGTTTAGTTGCACATTCCGTACCTCCGCCGTTGACTGTACCGCTGCTAATATCCGTGTGCCATCAGCGAACGATGAGGGAACGGCAAACTTGCATTGGTGCCCCATATCATTTATCATGATAAGGAAGAGTATTGGACCAAGCACGGTGCCTGGTGGGACTCCACCGAGTACCGGCTGTCGTTTAGACACTCTATTATTTATAATTACACTTTGGGTTCGGTTTGTCAGAAAAGCTTCGATCCATCTAAGACATTTTCCACGAATGCCCATTTTGAAGAGTTTGAATAGCAGTATTTCATGGTCTACTTTATCGAATGCTTTGGCAAAATCTAAATATATTACGTCCACACTTTTGCCTTGGCATAGTAGGTCGAGAATAGAGTCATAATGCTCAAGCAGCTGCGAAGTGGTTGAACG
>LQNS02278183.1:1410590-1447591 GCA_001587735.2 Parhyale hawaiensis
AGATCAAACCCAACGAGAAATAAAGAGACGAACAAACATATCATCACAGAGTCGAACAAACATACCACCAAAAGTTTGGTCAATTACTTTACGTTTTATACCCAACAATTCCTATAAATTCATTCAATATGCTGGGGCACCAAGGCATGAGTTGGGGACGCGCCGTAACTTTCCACAAGTATTTTATATACTGATCCTAGGAACTAATTAACACAACCTGGTACGAAAAGGTTAGTAATTGGTAGTACATATGCATAAGCTATGATGTCGCCCGAGGACGCAGCTCTCGTAACATAAGATGGACAGACCCAAGATATGACCAGTGGTCTATCCTATGCCCTCTAAGAACTAAAAATAAATAGTACTTTAAAATTTTAAATCAGTTTTACGATTGTGAGAGTCCAAATTTACTTACAGTGCTAACAAGGAGAGATACAAAGGTTAATAAAAACATATCCAGAAAAAAGAGAATTATTGGGAAATTAACGCCAATGATGTGAGCATATCGGGAAGAAGAAGGCAGAAAGGAATTAAAACACGCAGCAGAAGAATGATCACTGGGGGGGGGTGGGTTGGAATGCCGGTATGCAAAAAAGGAGGACATCGTCAAAGCCTGACGATGAAGTAACTTTGTGCTGCATGAGAAGAGTTGGCTAGTTAAAAGTGCCTGGTTCTCAAGTGCAGTGACGCAGGCCTCAGTCATAAATCCTGGACAAGGCAACCCTGTTGTTGCTATGTGCAAGTCTGATGTGGTAGGAGGGAAATATGACTGCAACCTATGTGGTATATGTGTAATTTGCACTTTTGATAATAAGGGCTTTAGTATAAGAAACTATAACTGATCTCCCCACATTTCTCCTCTGATGCCCTGAGTAATCCAGGAGGCACAGCAATAGCTAGGAAAAAAGAAAAGTAACTTTGGATGCTCTATACATGGAGGCGTGACTCCCTTTAGATCACGAGAGAACCATTCAGGCTTTTTGAATTTAGAATTACATTTTATCTTTACTAACGGGAAGCAATCTGCATAGGATAGGTGAGCCTAATTAACCGATACCTTTGACTCCACTATCAACCTCCTGAGGGGAAAAAGATGAAAAAGAAGAAGAAATGGTAATGATTGAAGAACGTGCTAGGAGTAAGATAACGAATGCAATGGGCTACAGAAAGATGCTACTTATGTTAGGGGAAATGAGGTCCCAGATACTTTTTCCTAGCAAAACAATCACGCAGAATTAAAATTTGAGTGTAGCTTTACCAAAAACGATATTTCTTACAGTCTGTTCACACGTTCATCTTTTGATGTCCACTTTCTACGATTGCAAAAAACATGACGGAATATTTGGATTCTTTGAAAGTTGGACAAAAGATGAAAATGTGATCCGGCTTTCAACAGACGACGATGCATTAAACCCCTTCGATCTCACTTATTTTTTTTTTTTTGGGGGGGGGTGTCTGTTGATGTTACGTGCACTGTACACACATCTAATCTCATCGACACTAGTTCGTACATGCAGGTTGGAATATTTTATAAAATAATTCAGAGTCAACAATTCACAATTGTTTTCACTTTATTGGTGTGGCAACTGGGACTCCCTTCTAAAGTACACGAGTAACAAATCTAGCATGTCTAGTAACAATGTTTCAAAATTAGAATTTATTTTCGAAATCAGGGATAAACTAGGCTAAAATGGTATGAAAATTTAAAATGCATTCTTTGTTAATTAGTTTTACAAGACCAACCAGCTTCGCATGCGCGAGACTGAGATTCAATTTTCTTTCATTAATTATGCTAAAAAACAAAAGTTATTTACAGCACAGCCGAGTGATCCGTGCAGTCTCATTAGGTAAAATAAGATTAGGTTAGGTGATCCGTGTTGATTTTTGAGGGCGTTTTCGCTAACTCCAGGCCTAATTGAGGCACACGAAATACGAGATCAGAGCTGATGTTATACGTGATATCGTCCTTGGAAAGACTTAGCGACTAGATGGATAACAAGCATTCAAGCAGTATCACTTAAGTGTGTTCTAACCCAGCCATTCTGAGATCAAAACAATTAAACGAGGCTATAGGTATATAACTATTGTACAGTGAATCAACGCTGCATGTAATGGAACAAATCTGAAAACGGTGAATTCAAACATTTATCTCTATATAGAACAACGATAAACATTCAAAAGCACATTCTTTCGATACTATTATCCACTCTCTCCGAGCTTCGACTTTTGGTCTTTTCACCAGTCGTGTATCCACGTACGAAATCAATTTTAACTGTTCGGGAAAGGTAATACTATATAGATATCCCACTCATATCTGGGCAACTACGGGTAATGTGTATTATACGGTAATTGCATAGTTACCAATCGTTTACTTCCGGATACCCCGTCGTCTACCACGTCTGGGATTTTTCTTTCTAGTCCATCCAGTTCCAGTAGCCTTCGTACTCTGCGCTGTGGTAGCTGGTTCTTTTGGCTGGTAGTGTGCTTTGTAGGCCTTTAAGTTCTCAGCTGTGATGTAGAACTGTATGGTGCGGTTTCATGAACAAATCCTGGAGGACAAGATTGATTAACGAGATTACATATTTCAGCTAGATCTCTTGCGAGGTGTACCGCTGTTATGGGTGTATCAAAGGTTTACTCTCATAGACCGTTGAGCATCTTAACTTAGTGTTTGACTAAAGATTTTGGACGTCGCTTCAAACTAGGCGAGTTGCAACCGAAAAGTTTGTGCATTTTCCTCGCTATGTTAACGGGTACAAAAGCTCATGCAGACACTGGACATTAGATGTGCAAAGAAACGAACGCTGTCGTGATTGATAGCCTTGACAAGCACATTCAGTGCTGCCAACTCTGTCGCATTTGTTCGAGACTTTGCATCGCACAAGGAATCGGGACCAGTCGCAACCACGCAGATGTTACACACACATGACATCAGCAAATTTATATCATGGGAAGACTGAACTACAAGTTGCAATAGCTAGAATTCGATAAACAAAATGGGCCTAGACCCATTGTGTGGAATGAAGGCTCCTATAGACACCTAACCGTATATAGAGGGGGCTCTACTGAAACTGCATTATTATAAATTTTGTTTAACCTCCGTAGCCACAACTCGTAGTGTAGGCTCATCTGTCATAAATTTAATAAGTGTATGTGTATTTTTTTTTGGTAATAATAAAAACTCTTCCTGATTCTGTTAATATATGATATAAACCGATAAAAAAAATTAGGTTGCCATATTTTGTCCGATTTTAGAGCCAAGAGAATGTAGATGCTGTCTGCATGAATGAACGTATTTGATATTCGTATGATTTCAGAGAAGCACACAAACGGGATGGAATTGATAATTTTTCTCCAGATTTATCACTGGCAACACGAGTGCAAAAAAAAAAAAAAAAAAGTGTGTTTTATTCGTCACTTATTTCTATGAAGGAGAGTTTTTTACTTGTTGAAATATCCACAAGAATAAAATGTTGTTGTGAATGCGTTGTGTTCAGTGAAGTGAAATAAATGCGAATTACCGTTGAAGATGAATTTAAATTTTAATTCCTCTATATACATAGTATATATCAAAGGTTCGGCAGATACAAATTCATTTTGTTGCATCATCTGCTACTTCCATAAAACAAAGTTACTTCTTGAGCATTGTGCGACATAATTGTGTACATATTACTTTTCAGTATCGTTTGCCATTTATTATATTATGAAACAGTAGTTTTATTTACAAAATATATAATACAGTATTACCACTCTGCGGAAATGGTCAATGTATCCAGAAAGTAAGGCGGCAAATCTTGTAAAGTTTCTCATTAAGGTAGTTTTTAATGTAAAAGCTAAGATTTTGCATAGTGGTTGTACATATGTGGGCCATAAGCAAGCCAGGGGTCGGAGACTCCTGGTCAGATTTCTACAGTGATCTATTAGCATTCACGCTCGCTTGCATTAAAAATACTAGAACGCCTCGTGGCGTAAGACAATCACCCGCGGTAGGAGCAAATTTCATAGCCATTATTTTTGAGAGCCTGCTAATGCTAGTTCTTTGGTGTGGTCACATCGAGGACAGCCGACCAGACTCTCTGCAAAAAATCATGAACATAGCTCAACTCCTTCTACCTGTTTTTGGGTGGACAGAATAAAGCACAAGATAAATGGCAGAGTGAACTTTGACATCAACAGGAAGCCTACAAATTCTAAATTTACCATCCTGCGAGTACCAAACGAGCTGTTGTTGGATCATATATGGATCGAAGTGACAAGTATTGTTCGCCAGCGAATAAAAGAACTCAGAAGCAGAAGGTCAGAAACATCTTGCAACAAACAAATGTATATACTAGGTATATCTTCAACGAAAGCATTTTTTCCTCCGTCACTTCTTTCTGGGGTGATAAAAAGTACTTTCTATTAATGCCAAGGAAGCCCTGTTAGCAGGTTCTATCGCTAAAGTTTCTAAAATCCTGAGAACAGACATTGCAAGCAAATGCACCTCTGTGGAAATGTCAACTAACATAATTTTGATAATAATGAGCCACCGTCTTTGCTGCAACTCTTCTCCCCACATGTTGTCCAAGGTTTCTATCTAAGTTAAAACTACCAGTAGGACTTGTTCATATAATGTGAACTAAGGGACAAATACATTACTTTTGGTAAAACGCTTCGTGGAGTGGTCACCCGTGGTTGGGAGCGTCATTTTTGATGGCCAGCTAATCATAGGTATTTTTTGGCATTGTTCACATCTAAGTCAACGCACCTCACTCTTTACCAAAATTATGAACATTGCTCAATTTCTGCCTCTCTTCATGCGGATTTATAAATTCAACGCCGTCATTTCTGATGGGAAGCTAATGTAAAATTCTTGCTAATTTTCACATCTTAGACAACCCACCTGACTGCCTGCCTGAAAAAAATTGTTATGACTCAATCCCTTCTGCCTCTTTTTGGTTGGACAGTAAAAACAATCATTGCCGTCATTTTTGATGGTCAGCTAATTCCAGTTTGTTGGCATAGGTCACATCTAAGTGAACCCACCAGACTCTCTGGAAAAAATTACGAAGATTGCTCAACTCCTTCTACCCCTTTTTGGGTGGACAAACAAATATATTTACATATATATAATGTATACTTGAATCTTCAAAGAAAACATAATCACCTCTCTCACTTCGTTCGTCTGTGATAATCGAATAGATATGGCCTTTGAACATTCATTTTGAATATAATTTTATGGACTACGGTGTCAAAATATGTAAGATTTAGTGTACACAGTAGGTTTATTGGAAGTCATCTTGAAATTAGGCTTATTAAGTCCCAACCATGGCCTAAGTTTGATGATTACGTTGCTTTGCTTGTCTAAGAAAACCTGTGTTTAGAGACTTTTTTATAAATTATTTTTTTTTTACAAGCGAAGATGTGGAACCCTTAGAATTGAAATAAAAATTGCACCCAAATTTTTTCAAACCTTATGTTATCTTCTTTTAAAATCAAGTGAGTTTTTGCTTCTACCAGAAAAATGACATGGAACTATAAATGAGCCTATACTATCGTGCGTTTCAACAGAAATAAGTGTGTAGTATTCATATATAACATAATTTTTCGCGAGGCCTACGGGCACTACTACGGTCAGGAAACATGGCGCAAAGCATAGTAGGAGACACTCGAGTGGTCGGCCTCTTTCACGGCCTTCCACACGAGAGGGATGAGAGAAGTCTCGCGGACTAGGTGCGCTATCTTGATCGATCGACAGCCCACCTCGCGGAACAGAAAAGGAAATAAAGAGCCTCCCTAACTTTACAAACTAACCTCATCAGCACGCACTGTGGCAAGTTGCAACATCTCCTACGGAAAAGGCACTCGGGACCCTTGGGTATGTGAGGCCCAAATATGTTGAGGCAGGGATACGGCCCGCCAGAATATACCTCTGAGGGCGCTGAAACTGCATCCAGTGGCTTCTTCTCCGTGTTAAGAATAGAGTATCTGTGAGCGATATGCCAACCCCAATAAATTTTGGTTCTCATGAACAGTATGTACAGTTTATTATGAGAATTGTCATTACTGTACTACCGTGCTCACTCCATGAGTAATCCTTATTGTGATGGCTAGGTCTGTCTACATACCTGATTCACAATATTTATTTTGATCTCCGCATTCCTGGCGGAATGTCTTAATTGGCCAAGTACGCTACTACTGGTCGGGAAATCAAGTGCCATGACTCTCTCATTGGCTGGAGAGAAAGAGAAAAGAAGATGAAAGTAAGCAATACTAGTCTAGAAGGCTCCTGCCGTGCCCACTCACTTCAAACGAAGTCGCGCGACGCAGATGGCTTAGAAATATCGATCACAGGCTCATCTCAACAAGTAAAGGAGGAAATAGAAAGCACATCCTTAACCCTACACTCTAACTTACTAGCAGGAACTGCGCCCAGGTGCAACATCTTCTGCCAAAAGGCATTTAGGGCATGTATAGAGTTAGCCAGTGAGACATCTACATATTAATATTCTGCCAGGGATAGGTTACTTAGAATAGCTAAAGGAGCCTTGTGTGCACTGGCTTCAACGCTATGAACCCTTATACGCTGCGGCAATTGACCTCTCCAACCCTGAATTCCTAGAGCAAAGATGAGTAATTTTATAGTAATTAAGCCTAAGGGATGTCAGCTTCCACTGTCAATTCTGTTATTATTGTTATTACTTTGAGTAATTCAAGCCTTCGTTTTCAAGCAATGGCGAGCTCAGAGAAAAAGAACGAAGAGACCTAAAATACATATAATGTTGCTAGTAAAGTGGAACCCATGCACAAAGGTATTCCCACATAAAATTAACATGCAAGGAACAGCATGTCGGGGAAGAAGATTAAGAATAGAACAAAGCACCATGCATAGGAGTATGAAATTGGAAGGAAATGTGCGACAGACAGACGTCCGGAAGACATGGCTAATGGCTAAAGTAATGTTACTGAAAAATTCCCTCGGTGTCGCTGCTTTTCATACCAGGATAGGCGAGCCTAACTAACCTAATCCTGTGGCTCGTTCTATACATAGGCCCTGTTAATGCAGTGTCAATTCCGCCATAAAGGGACAATGAGGTTCATGTTTAAGTGTTTAGCCAGCAATAGCCGAACTATGGATCCTGCAAGCCTCCTATACTACAGCGGAACGACGGGTTGGAAGGGTGAGAGCCGCATGTGTCACAAAAGATACAGAGCACGATTCCTATCTACATGTAAAAATTTACTCACGCATCCAATGGAGTGACCAGCCGAGCGATGCATCTTGTGCAGTAGCAGTGCTCGCATCCATCGACAATGACGAAATCAGCGGTCATCCTCGTAAGCAGAGGCATCTTGCACAAGTGGCAAGCGTCGACTAGGATTTCTTCGCCCGAGCTCAGTGGCGCCGAAATGCGTCTCATTTTCTTAAGAAACGGATCGGGCGCTTTTCCATCTCTAATATCCTGCAATGAAAGTTCCTGTGGGGCTGAGAGTTCCATGCTAAGGCGTAATTTCCTAATAAAGTCTGTAAAGCTTGAATTTTCATAACAGCTTTGTACAAACTTTGATTCGCTGATAATTTTGAAAGCTTCGCGGTATTTGCAGAACATACTCCAGCTTTGCGCATCAAGGTCGGCGTGCGTCACGTCGGTGCTCATTTGGCCATCCGAACGCAGTAGGCAAATATCGCCTGGATGGAGACACGCCAGTACGATTATCCTATGGCAGTATCGAGCTGCTTCAAACTCCTTCAGTAAATTGCAGGCTCTAGTGAAATTTTTAAAAAGACATTTTGAAGAAGCTGAGGTGAAGTAATCCGAAGCTATGCCAAAAGAAGATAAGACGTCCGAACAAGTCCTGTGGTGGTTTTCTATCGTCAAGTACAACGGATCTCGCTTTGTCCAGTCCCACTGTTGTATTTTACTGTACATATCTGTGAAGTTGGCGCAACCTGTTATATTTAGAGCTCTGGCCATACAAACGAAAGACCTTTCCAAGGAGAGGCACAATGCCTCATAGACCAGGCCTATATTGCGCTTGCACCGCTTAGGCATTGTGCACTTTGAGCTGGAGTAAATTTACGTAGAAAAACTGATATAGAGACTCTGAAAATGAAAGGAAATATGTTAAACACAGTATCAAATCCCATTATCATTATTGCACTGCGTAACAGCTTAAAAATCGTCAGGGGTTTCTCAACTAATTTAGACTAATTTTGCTCTTCTGAGTCCGAATATCACATTCATTTTGCTCTATCAGGTCAACTTTCTGAGATACAAAAATAGGTCTACCTGACGAGCTATACATATGCTCATATCAGAGGTTTTGAATTCAATCATATTTTTTTGAAGAATAAATCGAATACAACATTAACTTATTTTTCTAAATTAGTACAGATACCTACGGCAGCTTATACGGATACGCTCATACAGATACGGCAGCTCTTAAAGGACATAGAGTTTCTAAACTTTATGAGCACGCTAGAGTACGCCGAGTGGAAATCCTTAGTTCAGGTGGTGAACAATTTCCTTGGAACACGAAGGCAGCAAACCACGCCATATTCGTCAGCGGCATGACAGAGGCCTTCCAAAAACTTGGGTGTTTGATGAGTATAAAGATGCACTTCCTGTTCTCACACATTGAGAAGTTTCCTGAAAACCTTGGGACGATGAGTAGGGAGAGAGGTTCCACCAGGACATGCGCCACACGGAGGAGAGGTACCAGGGAAGGTGGGACGCAGTCATGATGGCGGACTACTGCTGGTCGCTGCATGAAAAGACAACCCAGCAGCTGCTTACACACGGGAATCGAAGAAACGCTGATTTATGCCTTGAACTCTAAAATTTTATGTCACGTAATGCCCATTCTTTTGCTGATATTATGAATTATGTTTATAAAATTTGATGGGGTAAATAAAAATTGAATGAATTTGGATACGTTGACTTTTATTTCTTGAGAAAAAAAAATCGTCAGGGGTTTCTCAGCTGATGATCTGCAGAATTTTTTTACGCAATATCGATTTTTTAAAAACTGCTGTAGCAAAAAATCCTGACATGATTGAGCAAAACCAAGGTCATTTTCGCACTCAAAGCATCAAAATTAGTCTAATTCAACTGGGAAACCCTGGGCGATTTTCAAAAAATATATTTTTTTTTGTTACCCAGTGTAATTTAATAATCATTTCATAACCTCGCAGCTTTTATAGATTTGAGATCTATATTACAAGGCAACAATCTACGGACCGGCCTTTCCGATTCGCTGGCCCTTTTCTGCAGTTAGTCCTGTCTGTATTAGGCTCTGCTTTTACTTTGCTCGAAAGACTCATCCTCCGTTATATTAATAATCATAATAAGCAATACATTTTTCCATATGAATGCAATACCTAACAAATTATATGGGTGCAGAACTCCGAGGTATTTGTTCATTTATATAATGGGACAGAAGTGCGGCTGTCCTTTTCACGGACTGCAGCATCGCATCTGCGCAAGATGGGTTGCGTGCGTAACGCCACCTGGACCTCGTCCGATGTATCATCAAGGTAATCAAGGTAGGAGTTGTTTATAATGTGAAAAGGCATAAATTGTTAAATTTTGGAGATCGGTTGATTCGTTTCTATGTTTGAGTTATGTTTGTCATAGTGTTTGTTACGCAATAACTCAAAAAGTGTTGAATGGATCTTTATGAAATTTGCAGGAGTTGTTAGGAATGTTAAGAGATATAAATGACTAAATTTTGGTGCAGATTGGTTGGTTCATTTGTATGTTTGACTTATGTTTGCCATAATGTTTGTTGGCAGCAAAACTCAAGCAGTTATGAAAAGATCTTCAAAAAAATTGCAGAATCTGTTAATACTATTAAAAGGTACAAATGATTAGATTTTGGAATTGATACAAAGGAAATCATGGTTTCAGAGCCAATTTGACTTTTTCGCTTCCCTTGCTTTAATTAGCAGAGGTATGCGCTCTCAGAGTGCTCTAGTTTTTCATGAGTTCATTAAGCCTCCCTCGCCACAGCAAAGGTGTTCCAAGAAAAGAAGTGGAAGGGACATATATAAGCGTGGAACCCACGTACGAGGATGTTCCCGCACAGCATTAAGCATATGAGAGCTGCATGAAACTGGAAGGAAGCAAAATGTGCACGAAAGCCAGATGTCCCGAAGGTCTAGCTGAGGCCAACGGTACGTGGTACTCCTTCTGTACGTTGTGCTATCTCAAGCAGAGGATACAGTCGAGCCTGATCCACCGAAGCCCATAGCATATTCAACGTCCCTTGGAGAGGGTCTTCTCAGATTTTGTGTTCCTTCCAAGACTTCCGTTCATTTCTAAATATTACTGAACAGACGGACAAGAAAAACCTTTATGCTCACAAAGCTTACGAGACCAAAGTTGCACAAAAGAAACCACCTCAGCGCAATATTGCCTACTGCCAGAACAATAAATTTGTTCAGTCCCGATTCGAGAGAAAATTCCAGTTTAGCCGAGGATGAACTGAACGATCGGCTCAAGACAATTTCCCCTGCTCGGGATTTGCCTAAAGCCAAACTGCTTTAGGCGGAAATTTCCCGCTGCAGACAATCTGTGCTCTTACTTTCAGATGGGATTACACGCTAGCATAGGCCTGAAAATCGCAGCCAAACGAGTTTTCTGGAAGAAATCGCCTTGTTTAGAACATATTTTGAAGTGGATCTCTGACCTCTTCCCCAGCAATTATGTCGGAGAAAGTTTAATTTTAGGATGAATGTTCTATTTTAAGAGTATATTTAACCCTTTCTCTTGCAATGCACTTCCGTACATTTCAAATAGTGTTATTCATACGAGAAAGAATAGTTATGAGAGAAACAGTTAATAAGAGAACGCCCTTCGACGGCTGAAAAGAAGAAACATTGAGTCAACCGTGTAGACTCATTTCTGCTATGAAAGAAGTGAACAATAAAGGGGTTAACTCTCTGCAGATCAACTCACCATATACGCTTACTTTAATAATGCTATTTCTACAATAGGGTTTTTCAACAGCCGGGTAAAAGGTTACCCCGTCATCGCGATGGTAAACGCGCAGCAGTCATGACTGTTGTGCGCTCCTATGACAAAACCCAGTTTGTCACAGTATACGTATAGGCTACAGCAGGCTATAAATGCTATAGCCCACAAAGTCAAATTGGGTACCTAGCTGGCGTAGTGCAACATCGGGCGGAAGGGGTATACCCATTAACAAACAAAGTAACCTCTCCCATTTCTCGTACGAATATTACTAATAACAGTGTCCAAAAAAATTACACGAAGTATGTTAACGGGTTAAGCGGACTTATTCATAAGTAAGGCGACTTATAAGAGGATATGTAATCACGAAGCTATGTGTACCGAGACAAGTGGTCTAATTAAACCAGAACAACTTGACAGGAAACAAGGCAAGCCTCTGCGATTATGCTATGCGAGTACCTGCGTAACGGCCGACAAATCCGTTGATGCAAGGGAAGACGTTCTGAATTTGGAGTATGCCCCTGATAGAGAAACGTGCTTGGATACCACTTTAAAATTCGTGTCGTTTGCTAATTTAAGCTCACTCAACAGTAAAAAAAAAGTAATTGGCGACAGTTGGAATGGATAAATTCGCAGTTACGGCTTTGATTCTTAACAATTGCTTTAGACTGTGTAACATCGGGTGAACAGAAGGACGTGCTCTTCTTCTCTTCTTCCTCAGTCTTCGCAAAGTTCCGAGGAAAGCAGATGAGAATGGTCATCTGTTCTTATTAGACGACCGATATACTCTCCGCACCACAATCTCAAAGGTGAGTAGGAACGTTCCGGTGTTTCGACTCCTGTGCTCCCGGGCAAACCTAGTTGAAGGAACCCTGTAGCCTATACATGTCCTAACTTCAGCATACAACGCACCCCACTAAAACTGACTCTCAACACGAGGACCCCCTGCTCTTCAGAGTATATCAATTTAAATTGGGTTTGTCCATCCTTCCCCCTAACAAAATATAATTTGTTACTTGCTTTGTTCACTGCGGCCGAGTATAACTCACAGCTTCATGTATCGACACAATGACAGCGTTTCTACTTCTAGGCTCTAGCACTTGCAGTGTAGCGCTAGCAAAATTCTGACCGAGAGAATTGATCTCTCCGAGACATGCAGCCTAGCTTCAGTTTTAGTTGAGGAGCTAGCAGCCAAGCGCAGCAAAGAAGAGACTATAGACCAGATCTGGGAGGATATCAGGAAAGTTTTTGAAAACTGTGAGAAAGACTAGTCCTCCGTACTAAGACCAAAGAGAGCACCTCAACCTTAACGACATATGAAAGAATATATCTGCTGGAAGCGACTGGACAGTAAAAGAGGGCGCCACGCGCCAGAAGTGGAGTTCAGGTGGACTTCATGCTCCTTGTCTTCGACAGGATGCTCCTTGAACTGAGACGAATGTTTATTGATGAAAACCAGGATTCATTGGAGATGTGGCTGGCCCCTTACAACTTGACGGCTCCGCAGAAGATTCATGAAGCCAGCGAGGAGGACCTGTAGCGACGCGCACCAATTGAAGATGGTTATAGAAAGTTTAAGAGAGGAGAGGTGAACCTAACATGTCTAGAACTCCTTGTACTTCTGAAACCAAAAGTGAGCTCTACCATCTCACTAAAGCTGCTGCAGTCATACCAGTTACATCTGCATTGTGTGAGCGAAGTTTCTCTGCAGTAAAATTCATTAAAACTTACCTGAGAAACTCGATGGGACGTAATTGACTAAGCGACGACGGTGACCTGTCCATTGACAGAAAGAGAGCAGAATTTATGAACATGGAACTGTTCACTAACGAATTCGCTGCGGCTCAAAAGAATAGCAGGATCAACCATGCAGGCTATAGAGCTTGATTATACACACTTGTCAGAATGGTATTTACCGTACTGAATTACTTATAACTCTCTCGAACCTAATCAGGGCTCGACAGTAATTTTTAAACTTACTTGTTTAAGGGGATAAACAGCTTCCAAAACTCTCTTTCCCTAAACATATTCTACTTGCTCTTGCTTCGAAATAATTTACAGACAGCGAGAAAATGTTGCACCGGTGTTCAATAGTGCAAGAAAATAAATTGGCAAGCCAAGTTTTGTGTAATACTGGTTTTTGGAAAAGATAGCTGCATTTAGGAAAATTGCTATCTCAACTCAATGTAATTTCAACATTTATTTTTCAATAAAAATAATGAAACATCAATGAAATACTGGACAATTTACTCAACACACTTTGTATTTTCCTGGTGGTGGGGTTTAGTGCCACACTATGAGTTCCATACGGAGGATGGTGAGGAAAAGGAGAGAGATAGTTAAAGGAAGGTTGATAACCAAAGAAGACTGAGACACGGAGAGGGTGCTTCCACAGATGCTCGGCAGTTAGTGTTGTCGGAAATACATTGCCCGAGAAAAGATGTGAGACTGTTTGCACACCTGCCTCACAGAGTGGGCACGGCAGAGAGGCTTCCAGCCCAATCCTGCGCTTGGAGGAGGTGAGGGCCGCACAGTAGCTAGACTGCAGCTATGAGAAATCAGTGCTATAGGGACAGGGCTGCGTTGTCTCTGTTGCGGAGACGGCGGGAAAGGGGTGCCGAGCAACTCGTTTTTCTTCAGTTTTGCAGTGGAGGCCACCACCTCCCTGTA
This sequence comes from Parhyale hawaiensis, assembly GCA_001587735.2. Lineage (NCBI taxonomy): Eukaryota > Metazoa > Arthropoda > Malacostraca > Amphipoda > Hyalidae > Parhyale > Parhyale hawaiensis. The sequence goes on from LQNS02278183.1 coordinate 1,424,216, forward strand.
AACTGACGCCAAATCCGCCGAAAGGGTGGCAGCCGGGATGACAAGCCAACCAACAAGTGAGACACCGAAGGGTGGCACTCTGACGCTAGAGTGTGTTCGTTTCGGCGTCCGCTGTCGGTGGTGAGCGTTTCATGCCTCTGATGTGACGGATGACTTGGAACCAGAGCTTGCAGAAGATACTGGCTTCTAAGAGGTCAAGAAAGTCTCCGATCGGAAGTATTTGATATAGTGGTGGAGCGGATGAGGGCCCTATACTTCAAAATCAACGTTCTCTCTACGGGCCTCAGCTAGTGCAAACCAGGCCTTTAAGTATCCGTTTTCTAGAGAGCGCACGGTTATGGATTTCATCTGCCTTCACGCTCGCCAGCGGAAGCAAAGGAAGAAGCGATGGTGCGTCTTCTCAGTTTTCGCTCGATGGGAATTCCAGTCCGCTTGGCGGTAGTTGGTGAAAAATCGGGAACCGAAGGGTGCTGGGGAAAGGGAATGAAGCGAGATTGTGATGGAGAAGTGGTCTAAGAATAAGAAAACGGAGGTATGCCTCTAAAAATCGAGCGCAGGTGGGTCTTCGAAAGGGAGAGATTAGGAGAGGGGGGGGGGAATGGCATGTGAGGAACGTGAGGGAGACTCACCATTGAGGACAAGTTTACTAGTACATTTGCCTCATGAAGAACCACACCTCTACCGGTGGAGCGCTGAAGATCAGATGGGGACTAAGAGGAATGATCTGGACGGAGGTTTGGAGAAAGTTGAAAAGAAGGAAGTCTCGTAGATAATCGTGAGACACGAAGAAATCGGAGGAAGATAATCATTTTAGATAAGTAGAAAGCTGTTAGCAGCGAGTACTTACCCTTACTCACTGTATTTCTAATTCATCATCGAGGAGAAAGCTGCTTGTGTCCACTGGGGTGTAGAACATCGACTGGTGAATGAGGGCGATGAAGCCTTCACCACTACACGGACCGAGCCTGTCCCGCCTGATGGCCGAGTAGTGGGACTAGTTACGCAGCTTTGAGCGACCAGATAGTTTGGTCTCCTGGATACTGAAGACAGAAATTCGCTTGCGTGAGAGGAAGTTCTCCAGCTCTACAATGTAATGTTGCAGTGCGTTGCAGTTTAGCTGGAGAACTTTCCCCACATAGGCGGGGAGAGCGGGTCGGAGAAGACGAGATAGAAGAGGACGCACGGGATTGAAAGGAAGTGGCGACACGGGATGGGAAGTGGGTGAGCGGGCGAAAAGTGGAACGAGGGGAGGGGAAATGGATGGGGAGATTGGTTGGGGCTGGGAGAGGAGCAGCAGGCCGGACAGGTCCGACCAGTGGACCAGCTCCACACCCTGTGAAGGTCCAGAAACCGCCGGTAAAACCAGCTACCGGAGTAATCGCATCGGTATTTGGGAACACAAGCCCTCCGTCCCTCTCTCTCTACAAGGATTACACAGTTCAGTGCCCGGGTTGGGATGAAGATCGGCCCTCAGCATAAGCAACGCCAGGAGGCGGCTTCCAAGCGCTTCACAGTTAAAATAGGGAGATATGTAGATTGGCGCAGAGTGGGTGGAGCAGTGGGTGAGCCAATCCGGCTCTCTCACGGAGGGAACAAAGAGAGGTGGAGGACGGAAGAAAAGGAAATACCGGGAGCGAGAAGAGCAGAGGGGGAGGTCGCACGATTACGGAATGATCCTCATTTGCCGAGCGCAAACTGACAAGTATTTCCGTCTAGGGTAATCAATCATTGACTTGGAATATGACTTGTTCATTCTTGAATTTTTTGTGAGGAATATTCACATAAGACCTGGAATTCCAGGCGTATCACGGTCGAAAATTTGCTAGATTAATGTCTTCCGAAGAATTAGGAGATGTACGCTGTGAATGCTATCGTTCATTTAGGACAGGTTTTGAAACTCTTCCAAAGTGTGGACCTCACAGTGAGAGGTACTGCCACGTCCATCATTCTATTACAAAAGATTATTTCATTGTCTCATGAGAGAGCGAGATTAAAATATTTGCATTGCATTGTCTTGCTCTTGTGTGTATAATGTACTCTAAGTTTCAGAGTTGAATAATTAAGAATAAATAGTAGGTGTCCCCCTTATCTGGTCTCCTTCCTCTGCTTAGAATATATTTGTAAGGACTCAGAATTTGAATGTGACTTGATAGTTTACCCTCAAGTTTCGGGTAAATGACCGAGTAAGCGTAGATTCAATTCATTTTAACTAAGTGTTCAGGAAGCCATATGTGCTCATATGAAGAGCCTTGTGGATGAGCACGCCATTAGGTAACCTCTTCTTCTTCGACTGGAGCTCAGATAGTAACGAGGCAGGGGTGTATTTTTTTCCTATCCTGCTGCCGATTCCGCTATTTTACATCACCATCAGACGGAAGTGAGTTTTACTCTCAGCATTCAGCCGAAAGAGCGTGTAGTTTTGCTCGTCGGTACAGCAAGAAGAGCCGCGCCAAATCAACCATAGAATCTGGGAGTCGAGCTGTTCGCTCCCTCCCTCGCACTACGAGACCATAACGGCTATGGAAAAAATGTAAAGCACAAAGAAACCATTTACAAATGACCCCACAGCCTGCTGATGAGGAAATGCAAATATTGTTATCTGTAGTGGGATTCGAACCCGGGACTTCACGGTTGCCAGCTGAACACTGAAACCAGTGAGCCGTTCCGCTTCCATCACAGAAATCTAATAGCAAAATCATTCCTTTGTACAGAGCACTAGTCCGCCCGCATTTAGAATTTGTTCTCCAATTCTTGTCGCCGCATTAGTGCAGCGATATCCATAAAATAGTATGAATCCAACCCAGGGAAAAAAATTGAATCTTCAACTGCGAAAAATGTCATCGGAGTGTCGCGCACAGGAAGTCGGAATCATATTTCTCGAGCAAAGACGACTCAGGGTCGGCAAATAAGATTGGCATTCAAGTACACGAAAGGTGCCTATATAGCGGGACTTTTGGGGCAGAAAACGCGATGATCACCCCCGAAACAAAGGCCGAAAGCTCAGAAAACTACTCTGAGCCAGCAGTTTTTCTCGTGCTTCATAGTGAACATTTGCAGCGGATTGCCTTCCTAAGTTGTCGGCGCAAACAATCCACGCGTCTACAAACTCGACAAACTCGTAGCTATGGAAGCAACATCTTCCATAGCTGCGAACTTTTTCAGGGGTGACAAACTCCTAACGGCCAAAGCTTCGGAGGTCACCTTAAACCATTATGTATCGTACCCCATCGAATCGAACGTCTCGGAGTCCCCGATTTTCTGTTGCGGTTGCACGGTCATCTCCTGGGCGTGGCATTTTCTTAAATATATCTGTCTTCTTTTCTTCAACCTCAGAGGTTAATATCGTCTGATGTAGCAGCCACTCTTCGCTGCTCTTTGGCAATGGGTGTTGTCCGTCCATTATACTGCCAGTGCCAGGTAACTTATCTCATCATTGTTACACTGGGGAGAAGAAGTTGTGGTTTACCATTCAACAGTCAGGGCAGGCCCTGATAAACTGTGCCTCTTGACAGTAGGATTATCAAGAAGTGAGATAATGGGAATGGGGTATTTCAAAGATTCTTTGAAATTTGATGTTTTGGGATAAAAAAAAAACCACCATGGTAGCCATTCTGCGCGTACTGTAGACGAGGATTCCAATTAAACTATATCAAGATCAAAAACATTAGTAGCTTAGCTCGATAGAAGGGAATAACCGCTGGACGCTGCTGGGGCTGCAGATTTGCTACAATTCTGGTCAAGCCCCCCCATAAATATCGTTAGCCCCCAGCTCGCCCCCTTGGAAAATTTCCTGGCTACGCCACAGACGTCACATCGACGAGCGGTACAGCTGAGCATCCTTCGAGTTTTTAATTGATATTGCCAAGCCCTTAAACACAGAGGTAAATGAACAGAATTATACTAATTGAACAATAAACATACGGTAATTATCAACAAAAAATTGCAGTGGAGGGTTTCACAGCATCAGAGGCAAAATCTGGTTTAACTTCTTCGAAGTGAAGGTTTATTTAACTTCATATTCAGTTTACGCTGCTCTACACAAAACGTGTTTTTTCACATCGCTGTATTTTTTGAGATGATCCATTCAACCTTCAGCTGCTGCAGCTGCTCGAGTTGCGCCCATGCACACAACACAGTAAAATTGTGGTTGTCAAGTTCAGGAAGTCAAGTACAGGCAGGGTTTTATTATTATTATAGTTGGTTGGGTTCAGGCTGGGTTTTCCTCAGAAGAATATAACACTACTTAATTATCTTTGGTAAGGGTTAAGAGACCAACCAACGAAGGCCTGAGGTCCCACCTTCAAATACTGCGATTCGTCGATGTTGCGTCATTCACCGACATGCGAGTAGTGTATAGTGTAGCGAGATACTCGTTTTTGAGGGTAGGTTCCCCTCGCGCCGCCGGGTCATCGCGCCGCCCCTTCCTGTTTCCCAGGCCCCGCCCACTTACGGTTTGCGCCCCCCATTGACCCCCGCTAAACCGGTAGTGCATCGGCCGTTATAAACCGGAAGCTCACGCGTGAGGGGAGCCGCGAGGGTAGGTTACCCTCAAAAACGAGTATCTCGCAACACTATACACTACTCATGCGGGCACAACTAAGTTAGTTTGTCCTCCAGTTACACTCGCTGCTTCTTGAACGTGTCGTATCTTGCAAAAACTTAGCTTAGCGAGTGCCAAACTTCTCACCTATAGATCTTGAGGAACGATGTTGTTGAAGGTTGCGAATGATAAATCCACAAGCTTTATATCCAATTATGCTTGCTTTCTAAGGTTACGAGCGTAAGGCAGGTAATGCTAATTACGTCACAGCTTTAGCGGCAAATATTTTAAGGACGAACGGTGCGCGAACTGCGAGTGCCTGATGCTAGAAGATCATAAATAATATTGGAAGATTGTAAAATTTCGTCAATAATATCCCTTTCCCAAGGAAGTGAATGCGTCTGTGTGTTTTTGCTCATGATTTTTTTTTATAGAAAATCACTTCAAATGGTTGAATACGGTGATGGATGTATTTTACTCCTGCGAAAAATAAACGTGGCCGACGCAAACTTGCGACGCCTGATGTATTGTGCGAGTTTTAATTTTCTATTTGCTACAGTATGACTTCTGCAAGTGCGTCTATATCTCCTTTCCTACCATTTTCTTTCCAGCATTAGTTATCAAACCCTTAAATTTTAAGGGAATCATAAAACGAATCTTTACAGCTTTCTCGTTAGTTTAATGTATCCGGATTTCTGCTACTTGACGAGCGAAGTAAAAGTAAAATAGTGGCAGCCGGCTCGAGATACTGACATCAATAACACCGACGGCCGTAATTTCGAATACCAATCCAGGCTAGAGCGCTCCTCCAGCGTTTGACGTTTCCAGTGAGCATTGGTGTCAGTAAAGCTGCTCCAGAGCTCTGACTTTTTTTCAACAATGGGAAGCGTCAGGGCAATGAGATTCAATAGATACTAGATATTATAGTTGATGAAGTCATAATGTTCAATGTTCATATATTAAACCTTATGGCAAAAGTCTTTGTAAAAGCAACTTCCGTCGATATCGCAATAGCTCAGGACGATCTGTTTTCGACTGCAGCCGTCCACTATTCTGGAGCAGTTACCTTATATTCACATCACGAATTAGTGCGTTGGGAGAATTTTCCTTTAGTATTATAGGCAGTTACCTTACGTAGCGCTAAACGTACTTAAACTATAGCGCGCTGAGAGCGCAAACCTCCGCCAAGTTAGACAACAGTAACGAAAATTCAAATTGACTCTGAAACCACGGTCTTCTTCGTATCAACACCAAAATCTAATCATTTGTGCCTTTTGATAGTATTAGCAGTTTCTACAATTTTCATGAAGAACCGTTGATAACGTTTTGAATTATGCTCCTAACAAACACTATGGCAAAATGAGATACCAAACACACAAACGGACCAATCGATCTATACCAAAATTTAATCATTTATGTCTTAACATTACTAACAACTCTTAGAAATTTCATAAAGATCCATTCAAAACTTTTTGAATTATAGTGCTAAGAAGTAAATGGTTAAAAACAGCGACAAACTAACAAACAAAGTAACAGATCATCATAAAAATTTGGTCATTTACTCTGTGTAACATAGCTAACAACTCATGTAAATTACATAAGAATCCGTCAACAACTGTTCGAGTTATGGCATTAAGAAAAAGAAAGTAGACAAACAAACAAACAAACGGATGAACGGATCATCACCAAAAGTTCACCATTTGTTTCTCCCAACATAGTTTGCAGTCCTTGTAAATTTCGTCTAAATCCGTCCACAACTCTTTGAGTTATCTTGGTAACAGACAGAGAGACAACGGACAGACGAACAAAGAGACTGACAAACCCGACGAAACAAAACATCTTTGGCGGAGGTAATTATTGCTACAACGGGAAACAATGCTCAGAAAGCATACGCTTGTCTCATTATCATTTTGAGTAGAGACGAAAATATTTCAATGCTAAATTTTCTTTAACGCAAATCTTCCCTCGTACTGCTCGGGAAAAATACCGAGAACAGACAAGGCAAGTCCAAAGAAACTTGCTAATTTATGAACTTTTTGCGTAGATTTTTGGGAACCTGTTTATGATTTACGTTGTCGTTTGCACAATACGCACACCCATATAACATATATCAACAAACTCAGGCTCTAAGTAGTAACATCGGGACAACTCTCCTGCAGTAGCGCTTCTGTACTCCAGATGACGTATTGAATCAACATGCGAGAAATTCGCAAGGTGTCAAGCACTGGGGTAATCTTTATCGAGAATTAAACCACGTTGCGCATAAACCACGGAGAAAGGAACGGATATGTACTTTAGCGAGAGAAATTTGGAACTCGACGTGTACTCTCGCATTGCTGTGAAGGCGTCATAGCTTGTGCCCTCTCCCTACCAAAAGAAATATTTTCGGAAACCAGTTTCAACTTAGAAGTTGAACAGTTTGAGCATTGACCAAAACGACACAGTTTGGCCGATGTCGAGCACGTGGCTGTGTGTTGGTTTACGAACCAACAATTGCATAAGAACTCGGCAGCAACCTCATCCGAGTATATCGGCGTTTATGGCCATTGTTAACCTACGAAGTAGAGCAAAATATAAAATGTTATCTAATGATTTAATTTGCGTAAGCAGGGCAGTTATTTCCTTCCAGACACACGGGGAGTGCTTAATGTCACTACACAAATGCACAAGTAATTAATTTCTGACCAAGAAGTCGTTCCGTTACATGATACGTTACAATGATACTACATAAGTATCAGTAAATATTCACTAATCAATATTTCACGCAGCAATTATTGTAGCAATGAGCCTGAAAACTCTAATTTATTTTGCTCTAACTACTTTAGTCTCATCTCCGAGCAGAATGAATTTTACGCCAAACTTTCGTTTCGTAATCCGAAACTAATTTTTATTAAAAAGTGACAAATCTTGGAGAAACTATAGTGCACTTCTAGGCGCTTACACGAACACCAAATGTAGATTAACTTCTCGGCGTAGCCAAACGATGACGCCGTAAGTACCAGATACGAGTCCATCACGATTAACTCACGAAAGTACAAGGATTTGGGACAAATGAAGAACAAAACAAAAATGTTCAAAAAAGGAAGACAGCACCGCAGGCGCTAATAAAAGATGTAAGGCCAGTAGAACTATTAGGGCCAGGCAGCCTACGGGAGGTTCTAAAATGTAAAACCCGTCACAGGAATTTGCGCGATATTGTTGGGCATATGGTAACACGTTCCTATTCCTATGTAATGTATTGTATCCTATCATCGCCAAATCACTGTGCAGATACAAACTTGAATTTTAGTAGATAACAAACGATAACTTGTACTGTACGGAGGATGGAGACCTACCTTCTATCAACAATGAACTTCTTCGTCGCTCCCAGCTCAGAAGCTGTTGAAATTTCTACTTGCCCCTAAACCGTCCATGTTCGACGATAAGCAACTCACAGCTGCGGTCAAGAACGCCCGGACCCTCTTTGGGGGGACACCATATCTGTTCAACTAAGAACTTCGCCGTTATTTTTGATGGTGAGGAGGAATAGGGATGGACACTGAAAATCATAAAACAAAAATGTCAATCGAGGGCCTACAACTAACTGTGTCAGCAAGGCTGACTCCGCCCACGATACCCTCAGCATGATGTGTTATGCGCCATTCTTTACGCTAACGATTACCTTGATATTGGTTGTAGCGTTTTTAACGATGAAAACAGAGTTCATGGTTCATAGATGAAAGTTCCATTGTAGTCTTTAGGATACAATTATATCAGTAAGCATCATGATACCATTCCTTTGAATGTACAATCCATATGGAGTAGGTGTTTAACTGAATGTAGCAGCAACCTAACTAATTTCGGGTTACGCAAAAGAACTGCTTTGATATTACATAAAAATACGCTTTTATAACGTGATAAGTTTCTTCAGGAAAGCAATTGCTACCCCAACTTTTAATTAACCAGAAGCGAAATAGGAGCCAGACTCAGTTTACGCACTGTAATACGGCGAAAAGAAATCCAGAAATGAAACTAGCAGCGTAAGTGGAACATCGGATAAAGAAGGGTTACAGTATGGCTTCAGGAGCTAATTGCTTCAGTCAGTTGGAAGTTTCAAGCTTTTCAGAAAACCTAATTACGGCGCTGAAGCCAACAATGGACAGCGCAAGCTTTTCTAATGCTGCATTGGCGAACGATGGACACAAATGGGCAGTCGAAAACGTCTGAGAGCTTTGAATACTAAACGGCTTAACGCTGACGAGCAGCTCGTCTTTGAACAACAAAGGCAAACGGGAAAAAAAAAGATTAAAGCAACATCAATGCGAGTCAGCGATACCCTAGCACAAAATTTAAGTGAGGCTGAGCTGCCAATTAAATCAAGATTTGACATGTTGCACTTTCTTCAACGGCCGCAAGCCTCGCATTATCCACCTCTTACTTATAGGGGCCCCACCGACGCAACCCAAAGGGCTCGACCCACTATCACTCGCTGGCGCCATGTCTCCAGCAAACATCGCATTGCATCGCTTGTTGCGTCAGTGGGGTAATTGATAACAAGCGAAGAAACCGCATTCATAAAGTTGTTACTATTATATTGAATCATTTATGCTCTGTATCCACAACTGAGGCAATCCATCAGAGAAAGAAAAGAAGGGGCGTGCAGCTTGTTGACAGAATCATGGAACGTGCGCACGAGGGTGTTCCCACACAGGGTAGACGCGCTTGAGAACAGGAAGTCGTGTGAGAAGAGGAAGAACAGAAGACAGGGTATATCAGTAGGAGTATGAAATCGGAAGAAAAAGGGGAAACGAAAGACTGAAGATCCGACGCCTGGCTAGGTAACCCACTGAGCCCCCCTGGTGTCGCGGCTAAGGTGACATAATTATTATGTATGATGGGCGAACATAACTAACAGAGCCCTATGGCCCAAGCTAAGTGCGTCCACTGAAGCATTCATATAAAAAAACTCGAAAAATTGATGCAACTCATTCAAAATTTAGGTGAATCCTAAAGCAAAAAAGTACTAACAATTTGTTTATTGTGGCTAATTCACATTATAAATTCAAGGAACCAACAGTTGGCGATGCCGAGATAATTCATCGCAGTACGCGGCCCGCGGGGTAATCCCGCAACTCCCACATGCATAGCCATGGTCCACACCTTATGTTCGTGTACTCTTTTGGTATAGCAAAAACTTACTGTTTTATATAATCTATTTGTTAAACTTTATAGTGATCTTGTACAAGCTCATATGTATGATCCAGGGACCAAAGATTTAACCGCCATTGAGGAACAAAAATTTCTGGCCGGAATTCATTCAACTGTATTTTCATCAGTTCCATTTTTTAATTCCAAATCTGAAGTCTGTTTATGTCTAACTCGCCCCATTTGCAAGCAATTATGTCCTGTTTCTTGTACTTCATCAGAGCTATTTTTCCCGAATGCCCACTGGGAATACACCTCTTAGAACGGAAATAATAACTTTAACACATAACTGATCATATCTCATTTTTGCATCATCAAATTTTCATGAAACTTGCAGGGAAATCGTGATATCTTATGGCAACACCGTTAAGTGTGTTTACATTTTGCTGTGTCTCCTGATTGACAACTCTTTGCATTTTTTTTTTCTTTTTAATGTGAACGACAATACTGGCTTCTTGTATATTCTGCTAAACTGGGACGTGGAAAAGCTCTAACTAGCGAGGAGAAAAAAAATTATCATCAAAGAAACTGCTAAGGGCACTTCGCTTGATGTTGTTGCCAAAAAATAGGACGCCATATCGACACAGAGATAAGATTCTTGAAGGACCCTTCACCACGAAAAAACGATCAGATGCTGGGCATTCAAAGATTGTTACTGATAGAGACACAAGAAAAGTGGTTCGTCAGCGACGTAATAGACCCGGGTAAAAAACTAAATCAATTTTTCGGCTGCTGGGCTTCCTGAAGTCCCTAAAACCACAAGGTATGACATCCTTTGCTCTATTACTTCTGTCAAATTTCCTCTGAAATTGCGTCTGCAAGCTGACCCCAAGACATAAAATTTTGAGGATGGAATGGGCAGAGAAATACATGAAGATCAACATGAATCATGTTTTTTCACCGACGAAGCTCGGGCAACCCTTAAAAGACCTGATGGGTGGAGTAAGGGTTAGGTGCTACTTTGAGGTGAATCTCATGAACGTGTAAAAACGTCAACAACAAGGAGGTGGTGTTATGGTATGGGCTGGTATGATAAGGGATCGACTTGCAGGTCCGGTTAGAGTACCTGATGGCGTGAAAATTACATCTGCATCGTATTGTGACATGATAAAGGACGCCTTGGTTCCATATCTAGATGACATACCGCTTTCGTTGCTTCGAAACTTGATTTTCGTGCATGATAATACGCCTTCTCACTCTCCCCGTACTACCACAGCGATTCCGGACTCTTTGGGGTTCCATGGAGAGAAACTGATGGTTTGGCCACCGTGCTCACCTGATCTAAGCCCAATTGAAAACTTTTAGGACCCTTCTGAAAAAAAACATTACGCAGATGGAAGGCAGTACAACGCAAAATCTGCCTTGAGGGATGCTGTTGCTGCAGCACCAAGGGCAGCTCCACCTTCTGCAATAAAGAAACTAACTGGCTGCATGGATTCAACTAAATTATTGAAGTTATAAACGTCATGGGGGTCATGTTGCGCAAATTAAACTTTTTTCCCTCATTGTAAATTTTTGATTAATGTTTCCCTGTTTCTCATTTATGTTGTTCATTTTTGCTCCTTTGGTGATATAAAGTTGTGAATATTTTGTTTTTTAGTCAAAAATCTATTACCGCCGCTCAGTGAAATTAGCAAAATCGACAAAAAACAATCATTCTAGAACCAGCACGATTGGTAACTTGAAAATCTACAGACACTATAAGCATCATAAGTTCAACTTTCTGTGAAACTTTCATCGTAATTTATAGCCAAATAGTCGACATGTGGTCAATTCTGCGATAAAGCTATTATTTCCGTTCTAAGTGTATTCAGAAGAGTCCTATTATGCTCTTCCTACATGCTGTTAGGTAGGAGTACCTATAAAACCTATCGTGATAGCAAAATTCCAGTTGCAGATCTAAAATCAGCATTCAATAGTAATTTAGAAGCAGTTCTTAAATTTGAGGCAACAGGAATAAATAAAAACATATTCCCCAGTGAATTAATAAAAGCAATCTAAATATTAACCTTTAGAACATTATTGACACATCTGGTAAACGTGCTGTTCACCGCTACTGCAATAGAGACGATACCATTAGTCTAACGATCGATAGTGCTACGCATTTTACATACTTAACTAAAAAATAAAAAAGTACTCCTAAAGAGCGGTGGCTTACAATGGAAAATTGAATTTGAGTCGACTTGAATTGCCTGTATTCTACGAGCAAAATTTATCGCGATCATTCCTCCAATATCGTTTCGATGGGGTCAGTTTCCTCATAGGTTTAGTTCGGCAATTGTAGAACGGGACTGCGAATATCATCAGTTTTTGCCTGTCATGCACATCGGCCTTGATCAAGCTGATGCGACAGGCGTCCCATCCGACAATAATTATTGCTGAACTAAGGTTAAGCCGGACCATACTTCCCTCGTCACAACAATTTATTGTAATATATTGAGTAATTTAATCCTCCCTCTCCACAACAACGGCGATCTAACAGAGGAATAAGCAAGGGATATATAATATGATAGAAAGATGGGGAACACATGCACGAAGGTGTTCCCACATAGGATCAACGCGCAGGGGGACAGCAAGTCAGGAAAGAAGAGGAAGATCAGAATAAAGCATGAGCAAGTAGTAGTATGAAAATGGAAGGAAGCAAAGTGGGCACCAAAGATAGATCTCCCGAAGGCCTAATTAATGGCTAAGGGACCTAAATAACCTAACTTTATGGCCTATAGCCCATCCAATGCCCCCTGAGGGGGTCACAATTTAAATTGTGATCCTGAAACTGGAGGTTTTGTTTAATGCTTGATAACATTTGCACAAGCGAATGAAATGAAAAAAAAAAAACGCTGTTGCTCCTAAACCTCAGAAATTCTGACATATTTCGATCAGTACATTTCTCACCGACAAAAAATAAAATATGGAAGACAGAAGCACCCGTGCGGAGGGAATGTTTCTCGTCCCCTACACGGGTGCTCGTAGGGATTCCGTGGGATGGGTCGCTTACCATCAATCGGCGGCCCACCTCGCAGGACATATGGGGAAGTATTGAGAGCCTACCTGAGCTAACACACTAACCTTCTTAGCGGGAACTGCGACCAGCTGCGACATTCCTTGAAGAGAAGGCACTCGGGTATGCCGCTCGGCGAGTGATGCCTATGTATATATTTTTACTAGGGTCCACCACAATATAACCCTGAGGGCTGTTCTTCCGGTTTTAGGAGATAGCGCTCACCGATCTACTTTGTAATAAAAATATTTTTTTTGCAATAAAATCAAAATTGCTCATGAGGGGCCCGAGGATTAATACCATGCAAAATTCAATATTTTAGCAACGACTAAAATTATTTCTTTGGTGCTCAGGAGTAAGACTGCGCCTCAAGCTGATTATGCTAAATAAAGCTGGGCACGCACTGCAAGAAAGAGAATTATGAAACGCCTCAAACACTGCAAAAATTTTCCCGTTGTTCTTTCAAATTCTTAGACATATTGACGGGGTAAACAGACTCACTCGGTGAGTGTTGACACATCGTTAGACGGTCTGACCTGCCCCTTACACTGATGCGGCGTTTAACAATAAGGTATTATCATCACGAGTTAATATTAAATAATGCCTGTGATTTCAGAAGCCAAAAGTTCGTGCCGCTGAGAGGCACAGTACCATACCTTATATGATTTCAATAGAGAGGTATAAGTGCTTTTACAAGCCATAGGTCATTATTTTCAAAAGCCAGATATTTTTTTATGCCAGATGTCTGTACTTCCAGAGGCCAAATACGCTTTTTAAAAGCCAACTGTAAATACTTTCAAGGACCAGATATGTGTTTTTCAAAAAGCTAGATTATTTTACTTTCAAAAACAAGATATTTATGCTTTTAGATGCAGACGTCTACGTGCGCTCTCAGAAATCCAATACCTACACTTTCGGCGAGTAGGGAAATAATAATAACAAAAAAAAAAAAAGGAATGGGAATGGGACCGTCAGGAGCAGACGCTTGGCATTCCAACACAGCGCGGCGAGCGCAAGGCGATAATGGGTTCAGGAGCGGAAATGATAAACGCCCCGAAAGCAAGCTGAGCTAATCCTCGCTGCTTTCCAGTGAAATAAAGATAAAATTTCATGGTTTACTGAGCAAGAGTTAAGTAAAACGCTTGGCAGAAGGGTCTTTCCATATGAATTCAACCAGAGGTCCCATGGCGACCGACTCGGATTTGGCTAAAAAAAATTATACTGGTACCTTTACATATATGAACATGTGCAAAATATTTTGTCAAAATTCCAAAGGGTTTTTGTGCTGTGGCTTTCCAGAATAGGGTTAGTATACCCCATTTTTGACATTCGGGAATTACGAAGTTTTAGATCAGTCATATTTGGATGCCGATATCTTGGGAAAGAATTGAGTTGTGAACTTGAAAATTTGCATAGTATGTTATTAGTAGCCAGGCTTTCAGAATCTGCCACCAGAAAATTTTTATCATCTGTAGTTTTTTAGATACATACCTCCAAATTAGTGGTTTTGTTACATGCAAAAATGAAAATTTAAATTTTTTGGTTACAACTGTCATGATACAATAAATCACAACTGTGTATTTGGGCCATATTAATTCAGTTGAGGCACATGAATTTCTGTAGAAAAATTTCGGACAATATTGAAATAATAAATTTGGAGTGAGGGAGCTTCAAAAATGGCTCGGACTAAAAAAAAAAAATGCAAATTTAGACTAATTTTTAGCAGCCAAAATCATAGCGTAGTCACTTACCCAGGACAACCTTTCTTCCTACATAACTGTACACATATGCTTGTCGTTTGGTCAAAAAATTAGGTTGTGCTCTCACTTCTTTCATATAAAAATAATTTGATGTAATGTAGGGGTTTTTTATCCCCATGACGGCGTTTGTGTCCGCTACTTTTTCTATAAATGTAGAAAATGTGAGATTTTTCTACTCTGAGCACATAAATCCATGGCATCCACAATTAAGTAAGTTTATCCAAAAATGTACAAAAAATTGAGTTCATAGTCCAAAGATAGGCAACTTCTTCTGAGTTGATTCAGTGTTATGGTCAGCATGATTATGAAACCTTGCGTTCTTCCCCTGAAGCTCTGGTGCAGACACAAAGCATAAGATTTGAATTGGAACCCAACAGGCATTCTGATTAATAGATTGAGGCCATAAGAAAAGTCCAGTCTTAAAATATTTAATGAAGTTGACAAAGACATCACAGTGTTTATATGACCGGTCAACAATGCAGCCCACAAATCAATCCTTGTCATAAATGCACGCAAAATGCTTTCCTGGCTGTAATTAAGCATGAGTCACGACCTGTTGCTCTTGCGTACAACTTCAAAATGATCATCGGCAGAGATCCTTTTGATTTTTAAGAGGCTGTTAAAATTTGGATGAAGCAATTGTGGGACCTTGTACCCATCACTACGCGTGCATTTTGTAATCGTGCTGGCAAGTCAATTTCTCTTGTTTTGGTTGACATCCACCACTGACACAAAGAATCATGGAGTATTTTCACAGCACCAAACATGCATCATACCTGTAATGATGTATTCAACTATAGTTGACAGAAAGCTTGCTCGTCATGGGATCCTATTTTAGATTCAAAACATATGTATAACACCTCTTCTCCCCGGTGTTGTCTACATTTTCCAATGGTTGATAATATGACTGGTTAACCCATTGCTTAACCATTTAGACACGGTTCTGCGCATGTCGTTGCTTGACGTCAGGTGAAGCGAAAGTTTGTGAAGAAGGTTGGTGTTGCAAGTGCCATCAATATTTCAAATTCATTTTTACGATTATTTCAGTTACAATGGGCAGGTGAACGATGTTTGGTTGTTCTGAGCATGAAGAAAAAAATTTAGTGAAGCAATGTCGTTTTTCTCAAGATCCATTTGCGTTGCAAAAAAGGGTTTTGGCTTGTACAACAGCAGGGTACAGACTCAATATTTGCTGTCAGCGGCAGCATCTGCGCGAAACATGACAAACGCTCATCTCGTACGACTAGGGCAATGCTTGAAGTTGAAATCTGCGTGTTTTGATTACGTAAGGCAGTTTCGTTCTAGTCTTCATTTGGCTTTGAATGCAAGCCCTCAGAGGGTGTAAGACTCAAGGTTACCTGATTCTCAAAATTCTTCTATTTAGCTTATCAACTGTTTACTAGAAAGCACTACCTTGTATTATGTGCGATACAAATGTCTTTTAAAATTTTACGAAGTAATTCCAGGCAACACTCATCTTTTATGAGAAATTAATAAAAACTTAAAAAAATTTTGATTGCGCCCTGAATGTTTGTCTAGCAAGAGTGGCCATCAAATTCAAGTTTTTACATCAGCACGCTACGGGAAAACTTTCAATAAATAAAGCGTCTCGGCCGACTAAATTATTTAGAGCTTGAGCTAGCGGAACACACTTTAGCTGTACAATTTTTAAGCAGCTGCGATTGTGCAGAATGATTACGCATCTTTTCTTCATGATAGCCCTCACTCACCGTATTTTCACAGTAATAGGCAGGAATGAACAAATTAAACACGGCTTGCTGTCGCTCCTCATGACGTCACCATTGAGAAGCCGTGGGCGGAGCTTACAACGCTACCTGCGCGTGGGTTACCCCCTGTTGCGTGGGTTACCCCCTGTTGCGTGGGTTACCCCCTGTTGCGTAGTTTAGCCATGGGCGCAACATCGTACCGAAAGTTCTCACATTATAATGAAATTATTATAAACGTATTTTCCAGACGCTTGAAGGCTATAAAAACTTATGAAATACAGAACTTTATTTCAACAGGCTCCGCACATTTATTATTTGGCAACAATGATTGTGGGAAAAAAGCATAAAAGCGGAAATTTGAACTAAGAAAAATTTGATTGTAATTACCTCAGGTAATTTTTATCTTTCAATTGAGCCTCAATAAAAGTTTAAGGACACTTTCATGAACAGGAACGAAGTTGGAATTTTATGGTTTGCAACAGTGACTGTTTCGATAAGAAAAGTTATTGATGAGTGATCGCCATACCTAAAAGAAATGGAGTGCCAGTTCTGACAAGTGGGAAGAGCTCTTATTCGAGCGTAGATATCCAACACAAGTTTAAAAGTAATTTACACAGCGAGGAATTAACATACTTCAGTGGACGTTACCAAGGATGTTATCTAGAATATATGAAATATCATGGGACGATGGCAAAAATATTTATCCCAAGTTATAGAAATCCAGATGGACCAGGGTACCAAAATCTCAACTGGGGTTGCATCCTCCTTGCAAAGTGGACTGAGATTCGTCGAGAGCAAAAGTTAAATTTTCATCAGTTTCATTTGGAAGGCTCTGCGCACCTTCTTCAACTGTAGGCGTTTCATTGCTTGGAGTCGTGGCCGCTGCATCTTCGAACTGCGTCATTTTTTCTGCCACGGTCGATATTGCGGCCTTGAGTTCTCTCATAGTCGTAGCCACGGCAGATGCAGAATCTGTCAGCTTATCAGCTCTTTCAACGGCTGCGAACGTCGATGCTGTTAATTTGTCAGCCGTTGCATCTGCAGCAACTGTAGCACTTTTTAGCTCTTGTAGAGTTGACGCTGCCACCGGCACTACCTTATCAAATGAAGCTGCCGCTGCTACCGCATTGTTGATAGATTCTGATACCTTATCGGAGGTTATAGTTGCCAACTCTGCTGACGAGTTTAGCCTAGTGGTTTCTGTTGCTATCGACTCCACCAGCTTATCCAATGCTGATGCCGCAGAAGTCAACTGGCCTGACGCTACAGATGCAGATTGGATCAAGTCATCAACCATTTTATCGGTAGACTTCCTCATCGCATCTGATGCTCTGTCAGCCGAGGCCGATAACCTGTTTAAAGACCTATGAGTCGATTCCTCTAAACTTGCCGACACACTGGT
The DNA here is from genome assembly GCA_001587735.2 of Parhyale hawaiensis. Lineage (NCBI taxonomy): Eukaryota > Metazoa > Arthropoda > Malacostraca > Amphipoda > Hyalidae > Parhyale > Parhyale hawaiensis. Next base: position 1,441,827 of record LQNS02278183.1, read on the forward strand.
AGATAACGCCTGTAACTTATCAGACAACAGCTGTGCGGAATTTTTCAGTTCATTAGATGCATTTTCAATCGTTTTGGCAGTCTCTTGCATTTGCCAGGCTGCCGACGAAACAGATTCTTTTAGTGGATCAGCAGCGTGTGACAGAGATTGTTCTAGTTTCTTGATTGTTGGTTCGGCTGAAGTCGTCAATGAATCCGTAACCGCTTTGACAGATTTTCGTACATTGTCAGCTGATACATTCAACGCCTTTGTAGACGTCCTTAGATTTTCTGATGTCTCTTCTAATGAATTATTAATGTTTGTAATTGTAGTCGAGGCCGAACCCTCCAACTTATCTGCTGCAGTCTGCGATGTCTGTGCTATTCGTTCGGCAGCCGATAGGGCCTTATTGATAGAGTCCTCCAGCTTAGCTGACGAGGATTCCGTGGCCGTCCTCAAACTCTCAGATTGTCGGTGAATTGGATCTACGAGGCGCTTTGACATAGCTGCCGAGGAGTTCGACAACTGTTCAAATTTCTTTTCCCATTCTGCTAGTTTGTCGTCTACCTTTTTCGTAACACCCTCTAACCTCTCCGACGTAGAAGATGCAGATTGTCGTATTGTCGTTGATGTTATTTCTAATGTTTCATTCCATTTTTGTGAGGAAGTATTTGTAGCCTCACTCAGGTTACTGGTTGCAGTTGATAAGGAAGAAGATGCCTGTGCGACCTCGCTTGTAGCAGCATTTACCGTTGCAACAACATCGGAGAGATCCTTTTTGGCACGAGAAACTGAACGTTCTATATCATGGGACGTTTCTACCATGGACCGAATCAGTTTATTCGCCTCTGCAAAAGAATCTGTCTGTATTGTAATATTGCAAGTCAGTGTAGGGTTCGACAGAGCGAGGTTTTCAGAGTCGACCGTCTCCTCGTTCGCCTCAATCAGTTGCGACGCAGCTTCAGCCTTCGACACGTTGTTCGATTCCCCGTTGTCTGTATAATGGCCAGATACTGCCGCGTGGTCTGAACTAGGGCCAGCTTCCGCCGCGTGGTCTGAACTAGGGCCAGCTTCCGCCGCGTGGTCTGAACTAGGGCCAGCTTCCGTCTCGTTGTTTGAACTAGGGCCAGCTTCTGTCGCGTTGGCTAAACTAGGGCCATCTTCCGCCGCATTACCTGAACTAGGGCCAGCTTCCGCCGCATTACCTGAACTAGGGCCAGCTTCCGCCGCATTACCTGAACTAGGGCCAGCTTCCGCCGCGTTGCCTGAACTAGGGCCAGCTTCCGCCGCGTTGCCTGAACTAGGGCCAGCTTCTGCCGCGTTGCCTGAACTAGGGCCAGCTTCCGCCGCGTTGCCTGAACTAGAGCCAGCTTCCGCCGCGTTGCCTGAACTAGGGCCAGCTTCCGCCGCATTGTCTGAATTAGATCTAGCTTCCGCCGCGTTGACTAAATCAGGAACGACCTCGACCGTGTTGTTAAAATTAGGGTCAGCTCCAGTCGCGTTGTCTGAATTAGAGTCAGCTCCCGTCGCGTTGTCTGAATTGGAGTCAGCTCCCGTGGCGTTGTCTGAATCGGAGTCAGCTCCAGTCGCATTGTCTGAATCGGAGTCAGCTCCAGTCGCATTGTCTGAATCGGAGTCAGCTCCAGTCGCATTGTCTGAATCGGAGTCAGCTCCAGTCGCGTTGTCTGAATCGGAGTCAGCTCCAGTCACGTTGTCTGAATCGGAGTCAGCTCCTGTCGCATTTTCTGAATTAAGGTCAGCTCCTGTCGCATTTTCTGAATTAAGGTCAGCTGCAGCCGCGTTGTCTGAATTAGGGTCAGCTCCAGCCGCGTTGTCTGAATTAGGGTCAGCTCCAGCCGCGTTGTCTGAATTAGGGTCAGCTCCAGCCGCGTTGTCTGAATTAGGGTCAGCTCCAGCCGCGTTGTCTGAATTAGGATCAGCTCCTTCAGAATTGTGTGAAATAGGGCCAGCTTCCACCTCGTTACCGGAATTAGGGCCAGCTTCTGCAGCATTGCCTGAATCAGGGACTGTCCTCACCATGCTGTTTGAATGAGGGCCAGCTATCGTCGCGTTGTCGGAATGAGGGCCATTTTCTGCTGGACTGCCTGATTCAGGGAAGGAATCCGCTGAGTTGTTTGATAAATTGTTATCCTCCACATCGTCTAAATTAGGGCCCGCTTCCACTACGCTTTCTGAATTAAAATTAGCAATCCCCACGTCTGAATCGGAGTCATCCTCCGCCGCCCAGTCGATTGGAGAGTCATCCTCCGCCGCCCAGTCGACGGGAGAGTCATCCTCCGCCGCCCAGTCGACGGGAGAGTCATCCTCCGCCGCCCAGTCGAAGGGAGTGTAAGTGTAAGCTTCCGTCTTCTTGATCGATGCCGCAACATTTTCTGAAGTGCTTTCAGGCAAAAGTGCAGACTCCAATGGATTACATGACTCATCATCAGACTGTTGAGAGTTTTTCAACAATGAATCCATATTTTGTGATTGATAAGATAGATCATCGCTCGTTACATCAGACAAATCAGCTTCAGATGAGTCAAAAAATAACTGCTCGATTTCGGACGAATCGGTCGCAGCTGAGTTCCGAACTTTCTCTTGCGACAGACCTGCTCTTATGGCCCGTCTTTCTCGGTCAAATGAGCTGATGGTGTCGGTGGGAGAAGCTCTATCTGCATTTTCTGTACTGAACCTGGAATTAAAAAATGGAAATTGACCTTATAAAATCCGAATTTTAAAACTTCCGATAAGAAACTCTTCACTATTTTAGGATGGTGTTACTTAACCTGTTAGGTAACTTCAAACTTTAAGCTTGCCCCCAACCGTTAATTTTATATCAAATAATTTGAGCCTCCACAGCTTCTGCAAAGGTAATGCACGGGAGGAAGAACAAGCAGCGCAGAAAAATCGACAGAAATGTGGAAAGCGTGCACGAAGGTGTTCTCACTCTAGATCAACGAGTATAGAGACTGTAAATATGGGAAACAAGAGCAAGATCTGAAGCATGCAAAGGTTTGAACAATTAATCCTTGTGTCATTTTAAAGCTCGTAATTTCTGCTTCAAACGCACATCTTGATAATGGATGAGCATTTCATAGGTCGGTCATTTTGGCCCTTTTAATGTGGGTTCAATTTTTTTAGATACTCTGTATCAACAGTCTGCTCAGCTGCGTTGTCTGCTCATAACAATGGGATACACTCAATGTTTTTTTTTCAGAGGTTTAATGTTTCTCAGCAGATCTAATATGCATCTTGCTTTCTGGGTTGGAAAATGTTACTCCTTTTGTTGAATTCGGTCAGATTTTAAGAAAGCAAATGATAACCAGATATTACTATATATTAGATATCACATGAATAATGGAAAGGAAACATCTAGGCAGCCGACATTGTCGGCTGCCTAGACTGTAGGTTGCGCAGCCGACAGTGTCGGTCAAGCCGGCTCTGGGCTAGCTAGGCAGCCGACAATGTCGGTTTTGATAGCTGCCGACTATACAATTGCCTAACATAGGGTAGAATGATTACTTTTTTTTATATTATTTATTGGGCTATCGCACTAGACCTTACGTAAAGAAATGAAATGCTAGGATTCAACGAGATTTTCTGATTGTCATATGTGTATGACTAACATATATGTATCATATTCATCTTTTCATGCGAATTATTCTTTTCAGTATGTCATATGGAATGAAAATAATCAATGCATACATTTTAATACGCAGACAGGGGCATAACTAGGGTATCTGGCGCCCGGAGACAAAGCCAATTCGAGCGTACCCCCCTTCCAATTGTGGGAACTGAGGAAGAAGTGTTCTGGACATGTCACACTGAATCATGATTCGGAATTAAAGAATCAATTACTGTACTAAAATTATGGCAATTCAAACTTTATTGGTGATTTACTTGAGGTGTGTTCGGCTAAACACATCATACGCAGAATATGAAGTGAACTTTGTACAAATTAAGTTAGTCCGACTTCAAGACCACTTATAGGCTATGCATGGGGTAGTACGGGGATGAACGAATAAGAGAGAATAAGAGCACACTCGATTGGGCCGTCAATGTCGGTTTATCGGTTTAAGCCAACCTTCTTGGCTCAACTTGTTCTGCCGGGCAGCACTACAAATAGGAGTTTCGATTTCATTTCTCTGAATTGCGGTGTAGGTATTAGAAGCAACCAGGTTATGTTGAGTCGACCGAAAATTCCATTTTACGGAGCAGGATTGAATTCTTGGAATCATCGTAGATAACTGATTTATGGTCAACGCCTGAAACTGGAATGAAAAGGTCGAAGCCAGGGCATCTATACGTAGCTTCGAATAAGCAGGTACATTAGAGTGGGCTTGGCCTAGAGCGACATTAAAAACCCAATCAACACTGCCATTAAAGGTATTAGTAGTTGGGCAGCACCTATAAACGCTCGTTCGAAATGAACAGTTAACATGTGCGTGACGATTAATATAGGCAGAAACTGACTCAAAAATTAATTAGCGAAATGTAGTTTTCGTTTGAAATATAGTGACAAACGAAATTCCTTATAATGAAAGTTTTTGACGATTCTTCATTTCATACTAGTTCAAGATGAAGGTCTTGGTGCCGCCATATAAATTTGCCCATCGCCCTACAAGCGTAACGCTGGAGTCAACTTGACCGCAACTTTCTCTCAAACTAGGAAACTCATTTGCACTGGTTCCTGCTGAAAAAAATGCTCGCTACACAAAGAAGAATTTAGTTCTGTTATCAACTAGATTTAAAAAAGCTATGGCGCCAAAGACGCAGTACCCAATAATAACTGCGACTGAACATCTCCATTTCTCGTTAGGTCATCGCCCTCGTAGTGGACTGTGTCAGAAACGCTGATACTACAATACCAACAAGCATATAACTAGATTCAATGGTACGAAACATTGAAAGCACACATGCATCCTGGAAAACGCACAGCAAAGTTGACGACGTACCCCGAACTGGCGAGCTCGCGCGTGCTAGCTCGTTTAGCAGATAGATGCTCTTTGGATGAAATGTAAATAATATAGAAAAAAGTAATAATTCTACTCCATGTGGGGCAATTGTATTGTCGGCAGCTATCAAAACCAAAACTGCAGGCTGCCTAGCTAGCCCAGAGCCTGCTTGACGGACACTGTCGGCTGCGCAGCCTGCAGTCCATATGGAAAATGTGTGACCTATGCCTAAAATAGTACACAACTAGAGTTCATGTGAACTTGAATATGAAAAATGAAATCAGTAAGTAAGTAAATTCACAGTTTCGTGTATTTTTTTTAGAGAATATGGAAGTGATAAAACTATTACGGCAAAATTAGCTTTCGCACAGTTTATCGTCTGCGCTCTACATTTGGAACCTCCCTCTTGAGGCACCAGCAGTAGCCTGCCAGCAAATTCACTAACCAACGGCCCCGCAGTGTATCTCCATTACTAAAACATCCTTGAAAAAACGCTCTCTTAGCTCCTCACTCAAATCACCACAGTTTTGCCGAAACATAGTTTAAATACAAACCAGGGGTTTTAATGGACATGCATACACATAGAGCTTAAGAAATTGTTGGCTCTTCAGGAACTTATTAAAAACACGTAAATATTCTCGACTTTGATTTTCGCTTAGAAAGTTGATTACAGTAGACACAGTTGTGCGCATAATTAAGGGACAAAAATACAAAATTTCATATCTCAAAAACTGTAAAAGGTTCAACGCTGAAATTTTAACACAAAAGAGGTATTGGGATACCTAATAATATGCTAAGAATTTATTACGATCCGAAGGATAAGAAAAA